>JARKHS020004432.1:0-74953 GCA_030143305.2 Amblyomma americanum
ATTTATAAAAGAGAGAGGGAAAAATTACATTAAAATCGCCAATGTAGAGAGCCATGGGATAAAATGTTAGGTAAAAATGATAAAAACGTGGCCGAAAGGGGCCGAAAGTGGCCGAAAAGGGCCAGTCAAAACGCTAAAACCAAGGAAAAAACATGGTAGATTTCATTCATAATAGTCCAGAGTACATAAGACCACCGAAAAGAAGAAAACTAAATAGAAATAACTTGAGGGGATAAAAAAGGCCAGAAAAGGGCTGGTTAAAAGCTATTAACCAAGAGGCCACTGATTCTGTCCCTATGAATGGGCATGGCCAAAATACTATTCATTGGCTACTGTACCCTGGAATTCTAGCTTCTGGTGCGGTTATTCATTGATCGTTGACGCGATGGATCTCGAGTGGTTCTGTGATTTGCCTTGATGACCTATCACGTTCTTTGCAATTAATAGCGCAACTGAAAATCGGACTTGTAACTCTCACTTTTTCATGTTTGTCTCTGTTCTTCGAGCTTTTTAGTCCGGTGTGTGGTTTCCTATAAGCCCAGAACCTTGCACTTGAGCTACATCTTAATATCGGTGAACAGGCGCAGTTATCTTGAGTGCCCAATACAGACTTTTTCTTTGCAACAAATACAGCTGCTGCCAATTTATGTTCCTGATGTAACAAGCCAGCGTTCTAAAAGAGCTGCTGTTGACTTAAAGGGGCCTTCCAACACTTTTTGCTGTCATGCGGGTTACATCTCCAGTGAATTCTCGATGACGCAGGGATACAGATGCAAAAAGAACCACAAGAATGAGTGTGCATGAAAGGGAGTTATTCAATAAAATTATTTCAAAATACAGGCAAACAAAATAATGTCCCGAACTAGGTTTTTGTGGGTCTTCCATTTGCCATTCCACTCCGGATAGACGTGAATTTAGGAGGCCAATTGAAGCAGCCCCGCCCCCCCCCCCCCCCCAACCCTGTGCAAGTTACAGAAGTAGGCGCCTGATAGCTATCATCGGTCACTCGTTTTCACGCAAGCTGAAAGCCTTGCTTCCGTGGTGAGGACAGCACTCTGAGCGGCTCAGTATTAGCGACACTTCCCTGTCGCTGTTCATAGCACTGCGTTTATTTTTCAGCGTAGAAATATAGAGATACTAGGAAGTAGCGACTCCCTGCTCGATTTCTTTCCTTGGTTGCTCGTGATGCGAGAAGGGGCGTTGTTTTTATTTGCACGAAGGATGTACGCAAAAGAGTAAAAGGTACGAGTGCGAGGCGAAGGTTTCTAGAAATTATTTGTTCTGACGCTTTGCAAGCCGTCCATGCTTGTATGGACGCCATTGCTGCGCACTCTCTGCTTCTACTCCACTGCGAACACGTTGCAAGATACGGGAGCTGGCGCAGTATGCAGGGTGTTGAAACATCTAACAGGCTGTAGGTAACTACGAAAATTCGCTCGACTACAGTGATTGACGGCGCTCCTACCTGGGTGCTTTGAATCACTGATTTCACAGTGGTCTTTATGCGGAGCGTTTCTTCTGTTGAGCTTATTGCCAAATGTAGCATCATAATTTACCATGATTGAAATAGGTAATAAAATTTGTGCTAACACTTTCAGCATTTCTCGAATCATCATGCGCCCACCAAATCACGTTACGCGCGATACATCGATGGATAAGAACTGCCGTTGTGGAGTCGGTTCATCATTGCGAGGAGCCTGGCTTGGTCTATGGTTTAGGGGAGGGGTTTAACGTTCCAAAGAAACGAAGGCTATGAGAACGCCGTAGTGAAGGTCTCCGGAAATATGGACCACCTGTAGTCCTTTAGCCTGCAAGCGAAGGTTATCTGATTGGCGGCTACAGTCAAGACAATAGTAAAATTTTACGAGTCATGGCTAGGTGGCTTGAGCCGTCGTCTAATTTAAAGGGTTCATCCTTATCAATTGATCCACTCGTCCGTCCATCCGTCCATCCATCCATCCGTCCATCCATCGCACAGTACACGGGCCTCTAGTATTTCGCCTCCATTGAAGTGCGACCGCCGCGGCCGGAATCGAACCCACGTCTTTCGGGTCAGCATCCGTGCGTTATAACCACTGAGTCACAGCGGCGGCTTGCAAGTAGCTCGGTTACTCAAGAGAAAGAAAGTATTAAATGAATAAAAATAGCTGTTCTGTCCGACACTGAAAGCGGCTTCAATACAACAAACAAGAAAAACACGTGTGCACAGATTCTGTTCTACGGTACTTTTAAAATATTTGGGGTTTGGGGGGACGGGGCAATAGTTTTAGAAAACTGGCCGCCTTATACAGGCATTGATGTTTTCTCCTCAGTTTCCTTCGAAGTGTTCGTGAGTGACTGGCTGAGTGGTGTTATCTAGTCGTGGGTGTGTAATGCTTGGCAGGAGTTCGATGATTCGTCTCACCGTTTCACTGCTTACGCCCTGTGCTGCGGCCGCCTGAACAGGCCCCGGCTACCAGCTGTCCATCAGCAAGAGCCAGGAGCCTTTCGACAGGACTGCAGTGATGAACGTCATCAAAGACACGGCGCCCGCAGCGATGGTGAAGGAAGAGCGCGACGACGAAGTGGACATCGACCTCAACGTGGTAGGCACGGAGGGCTTCGAGGCAATGTTCGCCAAGCTCGAGCGGAGTTCCCGGGTGATGGGCATCAGCACTATCTCCGTCATGGCCACCAGCATGGAGGAGCTCTTCTTGAGGTGCGCTCCGCCCTCACGTTACCGCGTTGAGCAACAAAAAAAGGCATTTTACGCCGAAAGCTGCTCAGGTTTCGTTTTCGGTTACGCGGCGTCGGTGTCGTATCACCTAGGATTGTGAGGAGGAAAGGGCAGATAAAGAAAAGAGGTACGGTGCGGCAGGCCGAAATATTTGTCGGAACACACTTTTCCATTGGTGACGTCACACGAAGATAGACATCAGGTGCTTTGCGTCAAGCTATTTGGCTCTCTCCCTCGCCTCTTTCACTTTAGCGCCTGCCGCGCCGTGCGCCCACGTTATATCAATGTATCAGTGACCGTGCGTGACACACGAACCATCTACGCCACTTCTTAGAAGCTCCAAATACACCAACTGATATCAGCCTTTCGCTTCCAACCAAACTGTCGCTGTACTTGTCATTGCCACAAAGGTAAACGATCGTAAAATTTTTCGACACCAAGCGCGTCTTACATTTGAAAGTTTTGTAGCCCTTATTTCATTGAAATATCAGAAACGTAATTCATGCCACGCTGTTAACACTCCAACAGTGCACGCGGGCAGCAGGTGTGAGTGATGGATACAGGTTACAAATATCTACAAGAATATACTTTAAGAGAGTCAACTGTTGAGCTAGTTGGTTTTCAGACATATTACCTGCGTTTTAAGCGCAACGAATACACACACAACAAAGAGTACAACACGGGCGCCCGTGTTGTCTTCTTTCTTGAGTGCGCCTCTGTTCTGCTGAAAATCCCGGTAAAATGCACGAAAGGATGTGCTTCATATGAAACGCGCACGACCAATTAAATGTAGGCAGACATCTGCTTAATCACGTGCATATCGTAGCCATTCATTAAGAGGTGAAAGGCATTGCTTCCACGGAGAAGCTGCTGTTCATTGCGTGGCACAGAATGTCATAAAGGTCGTGACGAGCCATTGGACGGCTAATCGAAAGATAGCTTCAAGTTTTGTTCCCGTATGACGTAGCAGCTGACCTTTTCAAGCACTGTATGACTACAACCACTGCTCTTTCTTTTCCGACATGTCACAGGATCAACCTTGAAGAGCTTTCTGCGGAGGAGAAGTACGTTTTCGCAAACCAAGGTCAGGATCTTCATTTCCGTTATCTTGTTCGTGCAATTACCTAGTGAGAAAATTTGTACGCAGTAAGCAGTGATGCGCTGCGACCTGCAAGCCGTTAAGCACATTTGGAGTAAGAAACACTTCAAATAATTAGCTGAGGTACTGGCGCGTCATCATGGACTGGACCTTGTTGGGCCAGAATACTGTTTAACCTAGCAGTGCACCGTGGTAGTTCCTCTAGTACAGTACCTAAATTTTAGTTCCTATTTACCAATAGAAGCTTTGACCATTAACCTGTATTTTTATTGATTAATTTATGTCCCCAAGGCGCAAGGCATTAAAGATAAAAGAGGTTTATTGGTACACAGATCTCGTTTACAGGGTAGTTAGGGTCCGATTTACACAATTTTAGCTGATAATTGATGTTGGCAGCCAAACTTCCGCGAAGATGGCTCCAGTTCTTTGCTGTTCGTGGATTGTGATACAGGAGCATGTTCACAAATAAAGCTGCCACCATACTTGCGCTCCCATAGGGGTATTTTTAAAATATCCCTTCGTTTTAAGTTTCCAATTCAATTAGAATTTCCGCCATGTTCATATTATTTATGTGCTATACTTAATTTTTCAACAGTTCACATGCAGAGGTTAGCAAGCTTGTCTAGAGCGCACGAACTATCCGCTGCGAGGCAAACAAATCAAAATTTTTGAGCATGTACACGGTTTAAGAGGCAGTTCCCGCACTCTAAACAAACCACGTGATGAAAATTTAATCATCGAGCCCCTAAGTAAGCGACTGTACGAAATAATTCATTGCTCCGAAGCACACAGCCCTAGCGCTCCAAACAAGCCTGCTCCTGTATGAACAACCTTTTGCAAAGGCATTGAGTCCAGGGGGTTTTGCTTCTGCGTCATGCAGCGCCGCTTGTTACTCAGTCACCAGCATCCATGCACGGATGCTACAACATCCCAACTACAAAGCTTAAAAACAAACCTCCTTGGCTCCTTACTAATGGCATCGCCTGTACACGCTTAAGAATTCTGTTAATGGCATCGCCTGTACACGCTTAAGAATTCTGTTACAAGAAAATATTTCCGAGGACGATATACAATTCGCAGAGAGTGAACACTAAAAAAAATAACAGGATTGTATTTACGTCTTCTTATGAGCGCAAATGCGAAACCCTTTACCTGTCCTCTTTTTTCCCTTCATTTTTCATTTCCTTTCATTTGTTATAATTTTGTTAGTTTTTTATTGTTTGTTATTGTTTTTATTTTTGTTGTCATTTTGTTTCTTATTATTTTTGTTTGTTTTTTATTACGTACTCATGTTGCTTAAGAACTATTACTTAATCAACTTTTACATTTTTCTCTTATTTAACAAACAACTTACGATTGACAGTTCGTGCGGACAACTTCCGTGTACGACTTCCGTCCGCGCCACTCTTGAGCCAAGAAAGGTTTTCGCCTTAAAGTGTTCTGCGCTTAACCTGAGCTTAGTTTTCAAAGCGACCGCTTCACTAGTGGGAGTACTAAAAGTTTTGAATAAGTACCCGTAAAGGCATAATATACAATTTCCACCAGAAACAAATTCAATAGATCCTTGCACGTGTTTCATATCCGAAAAAACAACCGCCGAGCGCCTTAATACGTGACAGGTCTCTTTAAAGCCTCATCTCGCAATGTTGCACATATATGTGTCATTTTTTGCTGCTAAATACACATAATACTATAATATTAAGACTGGTGGAGACAAAATTACGGAAAGAAAGGGTGTATAACTAGGGAATACCGTGGCTGCCACCCGACGCGTGAGAAGATGATGAAGTGAGCGGAAGAGAGAAATAAGTATGGAAGAATCCTACGAGGCACACAGGACTAGCGCTAAACTTCATCTAACTTTATTCACTGGCAGCGCAGCAAGTATAAAGAAAAAACCAGATCACGTGCAGATACCAGTTCACACACACCACTATCAACAGAACCGTTCAATATATGCCATCTCCGATTTGTATAGATTCACAGACGTATGGCTAACACAATATACGCCTCTCTTCCTTATATAAAATGCCTCCAGTAGTTCCCTTGCCCTAGTATCTTTGCTTTTGCCCAAAATCTTTATCTCATGAAAGCGTGGTTGACTATTTTTGCAGAACTGGCACCTAGCCTGCGGCAAATGTTCTGCCGCTCGAGGACAGTCAAAACACTCAGAGCCGTGCTGAGGAAGACGCGCACCACTTAGGTCTTTCAGTGAGCGCGCATGCTCACCTGCCCTTTCATTTATGCACCGCCCTGTTTGGTCCACATAGACCTTCCCGCATGACAGCGGGCCAAACAGGGCGGTACATAAATGAAAGGGCAGGTGAGCACGCGTGCTCACTGAAAGACCTAAGTGGTGCGCGTCTTCCTCAACACTGCTCTGAGTGTTTTGACTGCCCTCGAGCGGCAGAACATTTGCCGCAGGCTAGGTGCCAGTTCTGGAAAAATTGTCAACCATGCTTTCATGAGATAAAGATTTTGGGCAAAAGCAAAGATACTAGGGCAAGGGAACTACTGGAGGCATTACATATAAGGAAGAGAGGCGTATATTGTGTTCGCGATACGTCTGTGAATCTATACAAATCGGAGATGGCATATCTTGAACGGTTCTGTTTATAGTTTTGTGTGTGACCTGGTATCTGCACGTGTCCTGGTTTTTTCCTTATTTGCTGCGCTGCCAGTGAATGAAGTTAGATGAAGTTTAGCGCTAGTCCTGTTTGCCTCTTTCTTGTGTTCGTCTTGGTTGCGCTACAGTTTTTTTGTTAAAAAATGCACCATCTAGCCCAACAAAAAGTTCTTCTAAAAGAAGAGGAAGAAGAGCGCTGCGAACGGCAGCATCTCTTGATCGAGCTCCTGTTTTTTTTGAAATCCTTTGTGCTTCTGTAGCCTTCAAGGCACCCTCGCCGTCCCAGGCGATGGCGGATGACCCGCCGCCTCTGCTGCCTTCTGTGGCTAGCAGTGTGAACTGCACAGATCAGCCTGGATGCAGTATGGATCTCCCCTCAGAGCTCCCGGGATCGTCCAGTTTCTCTGACTCGGATGACATGGAGTTCAACGGAGGCTACACCGAGATTGTGAGTCGGCGCCTGAAGAGGAAGCTTTCCAAAACCCCGACTGAGTGTGGGCCCAGTGTGTGTACGAAGCGGGCTAACAAGTCCATTGTGCCAGCGAAGATGCCTCACCAAACCAACGAGGCCAATGTAAGTGAGCAATCTCTCACTTACACAATTTCATACATGCCTGTTGAGGAAGAGAATCTCAACTCCATCAACAGGCAGACTTTGACTCTTCTTCTTGAACGACTGGTTCCGGGCCAAGTCAAAGAAGTGCGTATTAACGCAAGAAGGAATATCCTCTCTGTTGATGTCTCTAGCCGGGCAACCCTGGATAAGTTGAAGACCGTGTCTGTCCTTGGCAACATACGAGTCCGCTCGTTCTTCGCTCATGGACTTAACACTACTGCTGGTGTGATTTCTGACGTGGACATAGAGATCAAGGATATGGACTTGGTGCAACTGCTATCAAGTTCTGTTCGCATAACTGACATCCATCGTTTCGGCAAATCACGGTGTGTCAAACTAGTGTTTGAGGGTACTACTTTACCATCGCATGTGAAAGTGGGTTTTGTGAGGCACCCAGTGCGTCCTTATGTGCCCCGACCGGTGCAGTGCCGAAAATGCCAGAAGATTGGACATGTAAGTGCTGCATGTACGAGCACGAAAACATGTCCGCGTTGTGGTGGCGTGCACGATGGACCTACATGTACGATTGAGTCTCCAGTTTGTGCCAACTGCAAAGGTCCTCATGAGGCAACATCTAGGGAATGTCCGAAGGTGAAAACAGAGATGAAGATCTTGAAGAAAATGGTGAGAGGCCATTCTACTCACCGAGAAGCAGCAATCGCAGTACGTCGCTCCAGGAGGAGGACACGAAGTCGGCAGAAGAAATTGAGCTCAGTAAATGACGTGTCAACACATCAGGAGGACCGAGACAGCTCTGCCGCGCAAAAGCCACTGCCCCCAGCTCCGCAAGAGCCAAGACTGACAACCCCCCAGGAGGACCCCGCAGAGTGGCCACTTCTACCATCGCGTACTGTAAGCTCTGTGACACGTCCGCCTGTGCGTCCGCCGGCTGTGTCGACAACAGATGATCAAATCAGGGCGATGCTGAAACAGCTGATAGGCACCTTACGGCTGATAATTGCTGGAGTGGACACGCCAATTGCTAAGGCTGCTGTCCAAATTTTAGACGCTATTGAACCGGTGCTTGCCACCCTTTAATAGCAGTCAAAATTATGGCTCTACCGTCGTCAGCACCCTCACTGCAGGAGAGAATCTCTCGATCGGCAGTATTACAATGGAATGCTCGAGGTCTGCGAGGCCGCCTAGCAGATCTCAGGCAGAGGATCTTCAAATACCGATTTCCGGTGCTTGTAATATGTGAGCCTAATATCACATCTCCTTTTCGACTGTCCGGTTATGAAAGTTTCCTCTCTGAAGCGGCTGGGCATTTGAGCAAGGTACTACTATGCGTCCGTCGTGACCTCACTTACGTTCGGCATCAAATTCCTGGGGGCAGTAGCAACGAGTATGTAGCAATCACTGTGACTTTGAATGGGCGCACAATCTCTATTATAGGTGGCTACATACCACCAAGGGGTCGATTTGATGCCCTACGACTACAATCGCTACTTGACAGCGTTTCGGAACCCCATATAATAGTAGGAGATTTGAATGCGCATCCCCACGGCTGGGGAAGCGCCGTTACGAACGTTCGAGGACGGGATATCGCCACGTTCATGAACAATGCAGGTCTCGTTTTGCTCAATGATGGCACGCCGACATTTCTACGCGGGACTACCTACAGCAGCTGCCTGGACCTTGCATTTGTATCCAGGCGCCTGTCATCGTTCGCAACGTGGTGTGCTGATATTGAAAGTTATGGAAGTGACCACATACCGACGTATGTGCAGCTACGGTGGTTTCACCGTCTTCCAAATGCCAAAATACGTTGCACCGACTGGAGTGCTTTCCGCATTGTTCTAGAAAAAACCTGTGGGAAACTCGCTGATCCAACAGATGTGGAACAGCGTATTTCGGCCATGCACGATGCAACACGCAATATCTCAGCGCCAAATTCCACAGCACCAGTGGATGTGATCTACGCGCAGCTTCGGGCGATTCGTCGGCGCGCAGAAAGAAAATACCGGAGGACAAAGGATGTCTCGGATCTCCGGGCCTCTCGACGTGCCCAGAAGCAAATACAGCGCTATTTGGAGAACCTAGGCAAACAACGGTGGCGGTCATTTTGCAGCAGATTGGATCCCCGCAAACCACTCTCCACAATCTGGCACGTTGTTCGAGCACTGCCGACATTTCCCCAGCAGAAACACCCTTTCCGTGCATTGGCACTTCATGATAGACGGCAAGAACTAGAGGTTGCGGAGGATTTCTGCTCGAGAATTGCCGGAAGCGCTTCTTTACCTCGGCAGCATCGATGTGCTCCCCCCACGATGGACGATCGACTGGACATCCCCTTCACAATTCAAGAACTGAAAGCAGCTCTTTCTGCTTGCACGCATCCTTCATCCCCAGGACCTGATGGAATAACATACAATGCGCTTCGTCATCTAGGCCCACAGGTAATGGAAGCCCTCTTAACATTGTTCAACCACTCTTGGGCCTCTGCCACTGTACCACAGCAGTGGAAAAGAAGCCGCATTGTGGCCTTGCTCAAACCAGGGAAATCGGCACTCACATTAACATCCTACAGACCAGTAGCTCTGGCAAGTTGTATTGGCAAGACGATGGAGCGTATGGTGCTAACCCGTCTAGAATGGTTCCTTGAAAAACATGGGCTATACCCTTCCACAATGACGGGTTTCCGCAAAGGCCGGTCTGCCATCGACAGTGTAATTGATCTCGTGTCAACGGTTGAACATGAAAAACGCCGTCACAGGTTGACTGCTGCTCTTTTCCTCGACATAAAGGGCGCATTCGATAATGTTCAGCATGATGCAGTACTAAATGCACTCGAAGAATGTGGTATAGGCGGACGTCTACACAATTGGATTGCAAGCTATTTGACAAACCGGACAGTCTACATGGAGACTCTTGAAGGTGACACAGCAGATCATCATGTTGCTTGTGGTGTTCCTCAGGGAGGAGTGCTCAGTCCAACGTTGTTCAATCTCGTGCTCATTGGCCTTTTCAAACAACTACCGAAGACTGTTTCAATATCCGCCTACGCAGACGATATTTGCATCTGGACATCAAGTGTCACGCGTCCCCAAGTGCAAGCAAGATTGCAGCGTTCGGTGTCCATTACGTCTGCGTACTTGCGCCGTCAGGGGCTTGAACTTTCGCCAACTAAAAGCGTAACATTGGCTTTCACACGCAAGATAATGGCGTGGTATCCGGTCACAATCGACGGGCAAATTGTTCCATACGTAACACATCACAAATTCTTAGGTGTTACTATAGACCGTGACCTGTCCTGGACGAAGCACATTTCTGTGCTCAAGAAAAAGCTCGACAGCTTTGCAAGCATTGTGCGGTGTATGGCAGAAAAATGTTGGGGTCCCTCTGAGCGATCTTTACTACACGTGTACCAGGCGCTGGTAGTCGGCCTTCTCAGATACAGTGCACCCGTTCTCTCGGGGGTCAGACTATCAGGCCTGCGTGTGCTTGAAAGCGCGCAGGCTCGTGCTTTAAGAGTATGCTTGGGTTTGCCATGTAAAACTTCTACATGGGGCACATTTTATGAGGCCCGCGCCTGCCCAGCACTAATTTATTTTCAACAGGAGCCACTTCGTGTGCATTTGCGGCATCTGACCAGGCATCGTCATCACCCCCTGACTAACATTAGTGCGGTGCGTCCAGATGCAGCCTTTTCCAGAGCCCTTTGGATGCAGTGCAATGCGCTGCCTTCGACCTACGCGCCACACCAGATTGCGGAGGTGCCACTTTGGGCAGTACCAAAACCATCTATACGGACAACAATCCCAGGGATAACAAAGAAAACACACATTCCAACAGTCGGACTGAAACAGCTGGCGCTGTCATACATTACATCTATGTATACTAACACCCAGCATGTTTTCGTGGACGGATCCGTTACGACCACTTCTTCAGCTGCAGCGGTGATAGTGCCAGGAAATGCCTCATGTCACCGTTTCAGGCTCATGCACAAAACGTCCTCTACGGCAACCGAATTGGCAGCCATACGAGAAGCCGTCCTTTATATTGGTCACCAGCCAGCGCAGCAATGGACTATATTCTGCGACTCGAGATCGGCATTACAGGTCGTACAAACTTATCTAAAACCAAGAGCATGCGAGCAGCTGGTTCAACAGATTGTGCTTTTGTTAGCCGAGGCTTTCCACCGCGGCCATATCATAAAGTTTCAATGGATACCGAGCCATTGCGGCATAGCGGGAAATGAGCGTGCTGACGCCGAGGCTCGGATGGCACATAGTGATGGTGCTTTCATTGAGATAGCCTTTTCAAGATCAGACATTGGAGCCTTGTTGGCGCATTTAATGCAGGCGGCAATGCAGTCGCACTGGCATGATCCGAGTCATCAACAGGACCGCGTGTGTAAGCTTGACGCTGGCTCACGATTACATTTCCCATCTGTGGTGGTGCGACGTCATGGGACTTTACTCCACCGGCTACGGCTTGGCGTTGCCTACACCAAACACTATCTTCACAAGATCGGCATCGAAAGTAACCCAAATTGCGCACAGTGCAACACACCAGAGACTATTGGACACCTTCTTTGCGCGTGCCCGAAGTATACTTCTGAAAGAACAACATTGGAGGCGACCGTGAAAAACCTGGACTCTCGCCCTCTCTCTGAGGAAACTCTTCTGGGCGCAAGGACGAGACGTTCTGATTGGTGGCGTGTGACTAAAACCCTGCTCAACTTTTTGTGTGAAACAGGCCTGGATACTCGTTTGTGACCGCCTGTGCACAACCTACATGGTTACTGACATGTGTCGGTGTTGTGTTGCAGACACCAGTTTTGAGTTTTATGTGTGTCCAGTAACCGCGATGCGAGCGCCAGCCAGTGTTGTGTGTGTGTGTGTGTGCGTGTGCATAGACATCAACCGTGAAACTCATTGTATTATGCCATCATCAGCCTTCATTCACACTTTCCTTTTCCTCCTCTTCCCTTTCCCCTGTGTGGAGTAGCAGGCCAGGGCCCTGTTACCACCGGCCGACCTCTCCGCCTTTCTTTCATTAAAATTCCCTTTCTTCTTCTTCTTCTAAAAGAATCCTACGGAACGAGTCCGAACGCAGACTCCGTAATATGGGGCTCTGACATGTGCCCTTTAGTTTGAATAATGGAGTTTGACGTCCCAAACCGACGTGGTTCTTTGACGTGCACTGACATCGCACAGTACAAAGGCCTCATGCCTTTCGCATCCATCGAAATAGAATAGCAGCGGCCGGGATCGCACCCGCGTGTTTCGAGTTAGCAGTCGAGCACCGTAACCACAAAGCCGCCGCAGCGGCTCCTATATCCTTTAAGCACGCATGATATAATACCCATACTTCAGTAGTCCAGACGCCATGTGGATAACGATCGTTTAAAGATATTTTTTCTTAAGTAAATTTAACAGTCCTTCTGTTTTCATTCGGCTAGCACATGTCCATGCGACGAGCGACAGAGGGCCCAAATCCTCTGCCTGATCGTGCTTTCGTACTGGAATTATCACGTGTCGTGCGGTCTTCCTACCTGGCCCATCAACACTCGCATCTGATACGCTGACAACACGAAGCGAACACATCATGACCAAATACTAATGCGAATGTTTTAACTAGAAAGGAAAGGTGCATTATCTCATGCACCATCGGTGCACAGTTGAACCGCACCGTAACCAAGCGACAGAGGAGGGAGTAAAACCACACAAGAAAGTGCTATGCATAGTACTGAGGGATTCGGATCATTTTCCAGCAGCTATAAGTTCCTAAACAGCCAGTGACTTGGCACAGCACACCATCATGCTTGCATTTTCTTGACGTCGAAATGCGGCCGTTGTGGCGAAGATTTATGGTTTAGGGGGTTCAACGTCCCAAAGCGACTCGAGCGATGAGGGAAGCCGTAGTGAAGGGCTCCCAAAATTTCGACCAAATGGGGTTCTTTAACGTGCACTGATGTCACACAGTACACGGGCCTCTAGAAATTTGCCTTCATCGAAATTGGACCTCCACAGCCGGGGTCGAACCCGCGTCTTTCCGGTCAGCTGCTGAGCGCCATAACCACTGAGCCAACGCGATGGCAAATGTGGCGGAGATTTGACCCCACGGACTGGTGCTCGCAGAGTGCGACGTGAAGACTGCCAGCTCGCCGGTGGTCAGCGAGCCCGGTTTGTGGCGCACGACGGTCGCGCTGGTTACCAAGCGCGCCTTGTGCCTGTCGCGGAGCTGGGCCACGATGGCCTTGCTCTGGGCCGCGCCGCTGGCCGTCTTCTGGGCTCTGCTGCTCTTCGAGGAGTCCGCCGTGGGCGCCGCCACGCCGCTCTTCACCGACCGCCTTACGGTGCCCGTGACGCTGGCGAGCGCAGGACTCGACGACCAAGTGCCCGAAGTGAGCGGCCCGCTAGCGCCCAGAGGCATACGTTTTCCTCCTCTAGTCATCTCTCTATAAATATTTATAGCGCTTGCTTCTACGTCCTTCTTCTACGGGTATTTCTGAATCAGCCTTTACGGCAATAGCTGTGCAGGCATCGCCATCGCCGTCCTAGTACACTGCAATTGAAACCCGTTAGACACAAGAAACTTTGGACATAGGAAGCACTGTGCGGGCGCTCTGCAAAATGCGCCATCTGGGAGCACAATTATAGCTGTTAGGCGTGTAGCAGCTCGCAACCGCTGTATCAGTTTTTTGAACCCAGTAGAAAGAATAGTCTGCCTAGACTTGGCGCTCCCTTATACGGGGCAGCTGACGTGGTTTTATAACCTACTGAACATATTAACAGATATAGCCGACTTGCAAGTGAACAGTTGCAACTGATGTGTTCGAGACACTGTGGACGTCATTGCCACCGTTCGCCATTCGGAAGTGCTTCTCAAAGTCTGCTCTAATACCGGGAATCCCTGCAGTAAGAGTTACTAGGAAGAGCACATGGCATTATCGCCTCTTAGGCAACATCTCACTGTCACCGTTGAAAGGATAACCTGTTTTTCAACCCGCACGGCTGATCGCAAAAGGAAACAACGCGGATTTACCGCGATGTACAGTACTCACGGATTGAAATAGGACATTCGGAGCGCGTGGCCGTCGCTTCATGGAGCGCCGCCCGTAGACGCTCATGGAACCAAGGTGGTGCATTGTGGTATGGCGCGAGAGGGAGAACATCTACAAAGCAGAATTGTTCCTTCCAGTAGCCAATGAGCCGGCCTGTGGTTTACCACATGCCTGCGTGGCACTGCAAGGCTAGCGCTCCGAATGTCCTATTTCAATCCGTGAGTACTGTACATGCTGGGGGCCACCGTGCGTATTCTTTTGCCAAATCTAACAAACGCTTTAAATTTGCGAATATTTATTCTCAACCCTTCTTTCACGCTTTCTTCTCTACAGTGTCAATGGCAATTTCCTTTGCTATACAAATTCCTGGATATTCGTTTCCTTACGTCTTGTCAGTTATCTCGACTATATAGCTTCACACAGGCTTCCGCGTGCGAAGTTTCATCGTCTTCTTACACTCTGTCTTACGGCCTGTTTGTAGAATGGAGCATGCTTCGCGCCGCTTTTCGTACTCTAGGACCCGCTTTATTCGACCTCTCCAAAGCACTTGAATCCAATTACTTCAGCCGTAGCTCTATGGTTAATTAAATTTATTTTCCAAGCTAAGTGAAACACATGTTACGTGGAGAAGATAACGTACATTTCTTTTTTATTGCGCCGGCTTATATATCCTCCGCAGGTGCTGCTACATCGGGTCGCCGTTAGCGCCTTGAAACCCCGTGCCATTACTGAGTTTACTTTGTTGGCCACACTACGCATACCATAATTTGTCCGCAGCTATATATGTGCGTGTGGAGATCTCGACAGCACGCGCAGTTTCTTCTGTTCTTACTGTCCTTGAAATTAAATTCCTTCCCTGCATCAATGATGCTCACAAAGACCCTGCGTTAATTTACATCCTCAGACACCATAACTATAGCTTAACCTCATCACAGCAATGCCACAGGTCAATGACATCGCACAGTACTCTAGAGTACTGTGCGATGTCAGTGCACGTTTATGAACCCCAGATGGTCGAACTTACCAGAGTCCTCCACTACGGCGTCCCTCATAGCCTGAGTCCCTTTGGGGCGTTAAACCCCATAAAACAAAACCTGACCTTTTCTGGAGCCGGCAATGCATGCGACTCTCGCCTTCACCCGCTACCCCAAGCCAGTTACTTCCAGAGGGGGACCGGTAGTAAAAGCTATCGACTATGAGCCTTGCATGGTCATATCAACCAGAGACACCTGGGCCTTAAGCTCCAACTATGCCTTTTACAGCTATCTTGTTAGAGTGCGAACATGCTTGGTAGTTTGTGCGTTCATAATCAGCCTATACAGAGGAGGCAGCAGGAATCCCGGTAACGTTTCAGCACGTGTTTCACGTGCCTGCATTCTCGGGTGCGCAGGTCTTCGTGCAATTCCACCCTGAGCAGGCCATACCGGCAGCCGCGTATCGCGCTTTGGTGGAGAACCAGGGGGCCACGGTCACCACTTTCCTGGACGCCAAGGAGCGGCTACGCTGGGTGGCAGAGCAGGACTTCATCGCCTACGCACAGCGCCACTTGGTCGGAGCCGTCTTCGCCGAGAACGGATCGTAGGTGTCGGCCGACGGCGCTCAGCTGTAAAGTTATCGGCACCCACCTGCACTGCGAGGATGGCCATAGTAGACATGCGCAGCGTTATGTGGACACTTTGTATACTTGGGCTACCACACAGAGAGCAGAAGCACCTTAACTCTTTTAGTTAAGTAAGAGCGCGTGTTCTTCCAGGCACTGAATTCATCATCCAGCGTGGTCATCCCTTTCTGCTGTGGAAAGTATGCAATGTATTTTACACGTGTATACTTTTTGGAAATTTAATGAAGCCTCACTGTAACTATCACTTAGTATGTTGCGAAAGAATGCAGGGCTAAATGTTCTTCATATCCCTACACGGCTAGGCAGTGTGTGACCCGTGTTTTCACTGATGCAGGAAAGCAAAACAGAGACAGAATTTTGTGGTCTTCCGTTCTCTATCCATCACCTCACAATAATTAAGCAGGCTAACGGCAATAGTTAAACAGTTATCTAGTCAGTATTAGTTAACCAACCTTCTAGTTATCGCGTCTTAGCCGTTTTCTGGTGTACTACACCGCTGACAATGCTATGCTGAAAACAGCGCTCTTCTAACTGAAAAATCCTATTTTTAGAAATTGTGTAAAGTTTTCGGTGAAACGCTCTGTATAGGAAACGCGAAGAAAAAACATTACCAGAAGGCATCAACACTCTAGCCGTCACAATTTCACGTCGCATTCTGAAATCTCTCGCCGCAGTTCACAAGTTATACTGATGGCTAGCTGTCACATTCATTGCCTTTTTATACACGCCTTCATTGTTAGCTCAGTACCGTTTTCCTACCAAGCAACTCCACCAACCAGCTCTGCTTGCTCTTCTATACTTCAAGACGCTTTTTACCGCCATTCGGATGCAGTGTTTTACACTGCACTGATTTCTTTATTTCTTGTTCACGCCAGCACTAACAACGGCAATACGTTGACGTTCAGCAGAAAGAATGTCCTTTGTTGTCAGCATTTGCAAGTAGTCGACGTGCTCAAGCATGTGAAGCGACCTGCGGTGGTATCTATATGGCTGTGGCGGAGGCAAAAAAATGACAGAATTTTGGCATAATTTCTATAAACGTGTGCTATCAGAATTTTATGAACGATAATGACGAAGATAAGGAATTCTCTTTCTTCGCGTCGCAGATGTAAGCTGATGAAGACGATGATGCGCCATGCACAGCGCGAGAGTGCTAAAATTTTCTCGTAATCTCCTATCGAAATTTCTTTCTTTATGCCACTACACCTTGGCCGATCCCCCCGCGTGGGTATGTGCCATGTTTACTGAGGTAACGAAGAAGCGCGAGAGTGCTGCAGTTTAACACGAAGTGTGACAGGCTGCGGCGATAGCTCTCGTGCACTGGCCAGTGAAGCTGATCTGTTCGCGGTGCTGCGAGTTCGAATGCCAGTCGCGGCAATATTTGCTTGATGTACTTTGCTTATTTCACTCGGTACCAACCCACAAACATCGCAAGATCATGCTCGGGGTTTGCCGTTCGTAGTCGTCAATTCGTACTAAAATTGAAACATTTCTGTGCTCGTACGTCGGTATTCATTCAAAGGCAGCAGTTTGCGGAGGCTAATCAGAGGCTCTTCACTGCGGTTTGGCCCTATCCCACGATTTTAATTCGGCTCATAAAAATTCATCAGCCACCAGTCCTGTACGTAGATTGAGGTCAGTCTACGTCGCCTGATATAAATACATGCATGAACATGTTCATCGTAGCGTGGAAGCCTGGTACAACCCGTACCTGCGGGGTGGCAAAGCGATCGCCATGACTCTGGTGCACACGGCCCTGCTGCGGAACATTGCCGAGGGTAGCGAGGAAGTGGCTCCGGGATTCGGGCCCACAGCGCAGATCTCCGTCCCGGAGACCACAGTCGAAGGTGTGTGCCCTTAGGTTTGTTTACTAAGAAAAATACTTTTTCTCTCTGTATTAATGATTCAGCGCTGGTCGTTACATGCTAGTGTAATCTATTCGTCTGCTTGAAGACGTGTATGTAGACGTATAGAGCAAACGTGAATGCAAAATCAGTGTCGAACAAAATGGAACGTGGACTCTGAGTGGCGAAAGATTGGTGTGCGTCGCTGCTACTCTGACATTACTTTCTGTGTTTACAATATAGGGAACAAGCTTGATCATGCTGCGAATAAGACTGGCACCACAAAAGTTAACAAATATTAAAGCAGAAACTGGCATCCACAAAAGCTGGTACCTGTTTACATACCCATCAATTTGCGCGAACCTACCACGTGTCCGCGCTTAACTAAGACACAAACCCGACCAACGTTGACTGCACACTGCGTTTCGCGGCAGTTGCTGCTAATTCTTGACATGTCTTGTGATTTGTAAAACGAGAAATGCCGAAAAGAAAAGCGCATCGACGCCACTATTGGAAGGCCCGACGCGTGAACTGCACCATCCCTACTTCTATTTGAATTTCGTAGCAATAGTTTGTGACCCTTTCTGTGAATTTAGTTGAAGCTCTGAAAAATATTAACAACGAAATCAACGAAATCAGTTTTGAAGAAAGGAAAGACGCAGTAAGTGTGCCAATACTCGGTGGGCACCTCAACCGTGCCTCTGGAGAAGGGACATGGGGAGTGGAAGGAGGCGAAAAGAATGAGGCTTCTGCAAAAAGATTGAGAGGAAACCGAAGTGGCCGAGGAGGAGAGAGGAAGAATGATAAAGCGCGAGCAGCAGTGGCTCTGAGTGGACAGATGGCGTCCTGCAATTGGCGTTCGCCGGTGCCGGCTTGAGCTAGTTCCGCTTGTGCGTTGGCTCGGTCCCCACAGGCGGCATGCCCCACCGGTTGACGAACAATATCCCTAGTCATCTGCGCGGTCCATTCGTGTTAGCAAGAATCAAAATCGTTGACACTTTTTTTTAAATATGCGTAAACTGAATTTTATTCCTGCTGCACAGCCCGCGCTGACAAACTAGCGCAGCCGATTCGCTAAAAGACCCTTGATGCCACAATCTCCTATAAATGTGTGCGCCTTCTGCAGTGGACCGCATAATGAGATCATGACTTTGATGAGCAGTGTAAGATACTTCATTACTAATTATCATCAAGAGCAAGGTAATCTACACTCCTCCTTTCGAGATCCCTCTCCCTCCTTAGTTAACTAAATTAGTCAGCCACCATGTTATTATGTAATAAGAGCAGGGATTGGGTTGTCAGGCCCTCCTTTAACGCCGTAGCATTCTGTGGCTTCATAACCACAATGCTCGTGGTTTCATGTTTCACGCTGCCCGTTTGTTATTGTTACGTGAACCCGCACTGTAAAGCGTGCACAAAAGCAATATTATGATTTATGTTTGAATATATTTTCTTCAAATGTCTCCAGAGGCTGTCTGTGCACACAAGCAATATAATTAAAATCCTCGCTTCCTGCGCGTAAGTGATAGCCAGAAATGACGGCGTAGATTATAAGCGCTTTTGTAGAACAACAGTAAACAAATGTTGCAACAAACACCTAACCTCAGCCTTAAATATATGAAGCGTAACTTTAATGGGTTAATTATTACCCATATATGCGTAATTCGCCATTCGCGCAATCCTCGCACCAGTCCTGGCGCAGTGGTGCAGCGTTTAAGCGAAGCGCTAATGCCCTGCTCTGGCAGGTGCTGCCACCTGTGGGGCTTGTGCGACCCACGTTGCTCTTCCCGAGTGACTCATCATTAATTTAGCTACCACCTGTCACAGTGGTAAGCTCACAATTCGGTGGGCAGGCTGTGATGACGCCACAAGGTGACGCGACCTAAGTGACACACTTGGTTGCTTCTCCAGAAATTACCGACAACGCCGCATTTTCTGCAAAATATGAGCTTTAACGCGATAGCGTTAAAACACAGCAGCTGCTCCATGTCATTTTCATCGCTGAAATTTGATCTTTCTCATAAAAATGAATGAATATTTGCTGACAACGCAAACATTTACGTCATCCTGCTTTGATATCTTACTCGAATAGACGGTGATAGTGCAGCGATGCGCTGAGGTTTTCATTTCTCGTCGGCACTTATCTGATCTGCAAGCGCTAACTAGTGTATGCTGAGATGAGGCAGCGCTACCACCACCATATAGCAATACGGCTTGGTCAACTCCAGATCACTTTCTTCTTCCGTGGCCTACCTAAATGACATGTGAATAGAGCTACACTGCCCGATCAGCTTGACTGCTGCCGATGACAACGGGAGCTGGGCCCTGATATATGGTTCAGAGAAAGCCATTAAAATAACTATAGATGGGCTTGCCAGATAAAATGCTTGTGAAGATTACAGAGGTGACACTGAGACGTACCAGTGAGGGATGCTGTTATTGAAAATTTAATATTGACAAATGGTCGACAAATGGTAATATTGACAATTGGGCGAGGAGGAGGATGTTGTTGTTATCCGTGTAATATGCCGAAGGTCGGGGTTGGTGGCGACGCTGACGCCCTCTTGATGCATGTATACTCTGAACTCTCTCTAAACTCTGTACTCTAAACTGGGTGTCGTCACGCATTTGTCGTACACGTGGTTGTTTCCGTGCGTGGTAGATAGCGCTGTGCGTCCGTCTTTGTTCGTCGCGTCAATTCTGCTGTAGTGCAGCGGCGATTCCAGCACGATGTTGCCGGTTCTTGTACGGCGCTCGAAATGTAAATGATTGCTTCTCTGGGAGAACTGTAGGACGAGTACAGTTTCCATGCTCCCATAACGCAGCGGAGAACAAAGAGCAGAAAGCGAGTCAATTGTTGTATGAGGAGTATTTCAGTGCATATAGCGCTCAAGCCCGCACTCATCCATTTCACCGCTATCGTTGTGAAGGCTCTGACAGGTGGCCGACCTGCCCACAGGGTTGTGAACAACCAGTCGGCAGTCTTTTGTGGCCAACTATGAAGGATGTGTTAGCACTTCAGCCCGCATTCTGCAATTTCGGCGGCCGTTGTCTGAAGCCTGCTTTACCTTGAAGTAATCTGCGTGGGCTCACTAGGTCACATGACCTTGTGATGCCATCACAACCTGTTCACGGGACTGTGAGCGAAGTACCCACCGGGGCATGTGACAGTGAAATGAAGTAATAGTCGCGAGAGGTTGCTCGGCAAGAGCAACCAGGGTCTCAAAAGCACCACCTATGGCATAACCTGCCATCTGCTGAGGCAGTGGCGCATCGCTACAACGCTGCACCACTGCGCCAGGAGTGGTATAAGGATTCCCAGCAATCTATAAACGTAAAGTAGGGAACCTTGAAAACCAAAACTCAACCCAAAACCGAAGAGTGGTAGCGCATCTAATTCGCATTTGGCCTAAACATGCTAAATCGGCTGTCGTTTCTATCTTTCCTTTTGTCTTTCCGCGCTTCCACACGTTGTTGAAGCGTAGGGATTTTCAGGCATGGGGTTTGACGCCGTGTTTCACCGAGACGTCGCACTAACCGCTACCACTGTGAAAAAAAATTGCACAAAGTACGTTTCTTGCTCCAGGATAAATGCGACAGAACATCTTTTAGTGCCGTTGTACCATGAAATTCGTTCCGTTGCGGGAGTGGTTACGCTCTCAGCCCCTACTGCGTTGTGGACTTTATCAGCCAGCCCATTCCCACGCATTCACAATAGGTTCCACGAAAAAGCTTCCCGAATACTCGTCGACCGCTCGTCGGCCTCCACATGGAACCCACCGATCTGAATCGTGTTTCGCACCCCCAGTCAGTATATTTACTATTTTCGCTGCTCGTGTACATCGAGCCCAAATCGCAATATATACGGGGGCTTACACACAAGGCTCTCCGGCCTTCCCTGTGTTTCTTCTGGTGTCGCCGGTAGTGTGATATGCCTGAGCAAGCACAATCCAGAACCGTCCGTCGATGAGCATTTTAAATCCGCTGGTGTCCCGCGAAACCAGCCAGCGCCAGAGAATCTGGAACAATCTCGTCAATCAGCCCCCGTTAAATCACAAAGCATACCCAACAATTGCGGACAAAAGCATTTTTGAGGGAAAAAACGTTTATGAACTCAATTTTCACTTGTTGCAAGATTTCACTATAGCAATCAAAATATCCGCGGATTTTCTGTCGGCAGGCTTGCATTTTTTTGCTATTAATGTATTTGCTGTTGTCAAAAACGTTCCCTATTGGTTTTCTATAGCAGTCTTAACTGCTCGATGCAAGCGACGGAGACACTTGAAGGATTTTGCTACACATCGGAACAATGGACCACTACCTTCAATAGTTTCATAAAATACCTTACAATTTTCTAATATTCTAAATTTTTGTCCGCCAATGTTGGCCATGAGTCAAGTAAATGCAGTCCCTCTTACGCCGCGCGCACTCCTCACCGCAGGCACCATAACGAGCTTTCAGCGCTCGGTGGAAGAGCTCTCGTCGACATCCGCGATGATGTTCGAAGCCCGGGCCTTGTTCCTGCCCCTGGCCGCGGGTCTGGTGGTGGGCGCGTTCGCACTCTTCCCAACCGCCGAGCGCTCTTGCCGAGCCAAGGACCTGCAGCTGATGACGGGTATGTCTGGGCGCGTCTTCTGGGTGGCCAACTTCCTGTTCGACCTGCACATGTACCTCGTCCTCTGGGCGCTGCTTGGACTGCTCTACTCCGCCTACTACACGGTGGCCACCGTGACGTCATGTGAGTCTGAACATATGAAGCACACTCGAACGACACGGATGTCTGAGAGAACGAGATTGGCTTGCAGTCCTGCAATATGTCAAATGTTATCTATTGCCGAAAGTAGCCCGCGAAGAGCTCCTCTATTGCTCGACACGCACGGTGCAGTTGCAAGCGTAGTTAATACATATTTAAGCACAATCGGCATCTTATTAGAATGTACCCCGCCTAATGAAAAAAATAGAAAATAGGTTTTTGAGGAAAAGAAATGGCGCAGTAATTTTCTCACATATGTCGGTGGACACCGGACCCGCGCAGTAATGGAAGGGAATACGGTGGGAGTGAACGAAGAAAGAGATAGAGGTGCTTTAGTGCAGGTCTCCGTAATAATTTCGACCACGTGGGAATCTTAACGGCACTGACATAGCAGAGCACACGGGCGCCTTTTGCGTTTCGCCTCCATGGAAACGCGGCCGCCGCGGTCGGGTTCGCAACCGGGTACTCCGTATCAGTAGCCGAGAACCTTAACCACCGAGCCACCATGGCGGGTCCCCCTTTCCAAGGCAACATATTTTTGTGTGCAAACATCCAACTAATAGTAGTCGTTCATGCACAAGCGACATCATTCTTTAAAGTATTCACCTCAAGACTAGAAGTACAAGCACTGGAGCTAACACTTCACCGCCAAAGCTTGAAACATTAGATTCCCAGCTCAGTAAAAACGCACCGTCTTTCATGACTGCAAGAAAACGTAGAAGTACCGGCGTCAACCGTCCAACGTCTCGAACAGCTTTCGCTCAGATTTCCCTGTTCGTTCATCGGTAGGTGTCCTACATGTTGCACCCCTTTGCTTTTTGTACTTACCATATCAAAGCTAGCGGCCCTCTCGGAAGCAGTAAGACGCTGAAGGTCTCGTGGCGACCTAGTCCGATACCGTGAAGAGCCGCAATTGACCTCCAGCAGCACTCCTTTTCGGCTCTACGCGGTGCGACTTTTGATACGGTCCCAAGCAGCACAAGTAATTGGCCCAACATTGGAACTGTATTTGCAAAGCTGGCCCTACAAATAACAAGGATGGGACCAAGCAGGAATGCCGCCCAATCCGAGTATGATATATGTGTGCGTTACTTCTGTGCTCCATTAACCCAAGCAGCACAAATAGCCTGCCCAATATTGGATACGTATTCACAAAGGTTGGCCCTACACAGGACCAGTGTGAAGCCATAGGTTTACAATACTGGGCCAATTACTTGTGCTGCTTCGGAAAGGTGAAATATTCTGTGCCAATATCCACGGTCTTTATAATAGTGGTGCACTATACTCGATGCATCCCAGCTGAATGTAACCAAGATTTTAAGAATGGCGGAGCATCCTAGGCGAGAGAAAACAACTGAGTGTCGTCTGGCTAAGTCAGCACCATATTTTTTAAAGTGGGCAAATTAGTAAGTACTAAGTATGTGACTTTTTTAAATATTGGCTCAGAGAAGAAAGTGTCAATTCGCAAGTTGTAGATTGTCTTGAAAAACAGCAGAATGAAATTTTAACACGGCACCGTTTGCTTGGACCTTTTTATCGGTGTAAGAAGAAAGCTTGACAAATGCTAAACGTAGTGCGTGATAGCGCCGACACTTCAGAGCCCCATGACGTGCTGTCCGATAACGAAATCTGCTTATCACCAGAAAGCTCTTGTTTTGCATGCAGTGGCCGCAAGATGCTAACCCATCGGCTGGGTTCCTTTTCGGGCCGGTAATGAAATTACGCAACTGGCACATCTTAACACTTCAGTTTGCTGTCCTTTAAGACGACCTCCAACTTCCCAATTAAAACTTTTTTCTCTACGACAATACTTTACACTCAGCAAATTAGCTTCCGTCAATTAACTAACTTTGCAGCACAAAAGGAATGCTTCAGATTAGTCCACATGACCCTCAACAGCCCCAAGTTTATTTTTATCACCTAATACGCTCAGCATTCTTTAAAAACCTAGATAAAAGTAGCAGCGACATGAGGATTATATGTGCCCTTGATTAACCAATCTGAGGAACTCTGTTATGGGTGTCCTAAAACATCAAAAGTTTACTATATTGTCTGTATTTCACTCGTAAAAGCGAGGCTATCTTCTCCGATGAAGTAAAAAAAAAAGTGGAATAGCTTGTTCTCTAGGGACACAGTATAGGGACTACAAGAGCTTGAAAGAGTTCTCCTGCAGTTATCCCGGAAGTTTGTACTGCTTATTCGAAACCTGCGCCATCTAGATTTCTCCTCTGACATAAAATTGTACAATGTAACTCTCACCTTTCTTTTTCCTTTGCTCAGCAGCACTTGCTGACTTCGTTCTCTTTCGTGCTTGGTTTATCTGTCTCCTGTTTTATCACTTGAATACTGCTACATCGGATCTTAAAGACGTGAATATTTGTACGGTGCCCCACAAAAATTGTCGGCAGCTGTTAGTACAGTTAGGCTTAATAACAAATTTGCAGGTTTCTTACAAAGATTGTTTCAATATACGTGCGCACCCAGCCATCTCCGCAAACCTTCGTATTCGCTGCAATTCACCCCTCATCCTTCATTATCGCTGCAGTTACCCCTCCTGCTTTTAACGTAAATTCAAATCAAAGTTTTTATCCATCATCTAAAAACAATAAAGGCGACAACAAAGCTTAGAAAAATTCAGGGGGGCACTTTGTTGACCTAAAGTGCGGTGAGGGGAGTCTTTAGCGCGGTGTTGCTGCTTGTGTCACTGATTTAATTAAGCACACAATTGCTTGTGAATCTGATATGCTGGAGACACGGGAGGGCATTTGGGAGGCATCCGTCTTATTCGACACCTTTCTACAAACAATCTCCAGCGTCCTAGACAGGAGAACTACATATGCGTTGGCAGGAAGTAGCGTAGGCGTTAGCACGCTCGGCTGTGGAATGGAGAGATGGTGGTTCGAATCCCATCGTGCAAAAAGATTTTTTTTCTTATAAAGTTCTTGAGCGTAACGTATGGACGGACGCGAGCATGAGCCATTAAAGGCTTTCGCCTTAATACAGAAACGCATCAACACAGGTTTACGAGGTCGCGACTCCTGCAAATAGAACACATGGTGACGGGCTAAAAAAGCACAGGCAACGCCAAAGGCGCTGAAATCAAACGGGAACTAAAATTTCTGGAATAATAAAAAAAAAATTCAAGAATGCAAACTACTAGGCTTTTTACCGCCTCCAGTGCGAACACGAATCAATGCTGTTTTAGTGGTTGTTGCGACTGCAGGAAGAATGAAATGGAAATTGCACGGGCCTGCCCACTGGTTCAAGTTGATCCACAATCGCTGCCACGTGCAGACCGTAGGAGAGTTGAAAGTGATGTGAGAGTAAAGAATAATACACAGGACGCTCGTCGCAACAACCTCATCATTTGTAGCGACGACGACGGTTTAGCAGCAGTTACCCCAAGCGACAAGGACCCCTCTCATATGTGCAAGAGCCCCCCGATCCCAGCCCCGTAAGGCCAGGAATCCGCCTTCCAAGGATCAATGACGAGAGAGACCACCTTTCATTGGCGTAGCAGGACCTTACCTGCACATCATTGGAGTAAGGCGTAATCCTTTTCCACCTGTCTCCCAGTGGCGATGGCGGTGGCCCTGCTGGCGTTCGCTGTCGTGGCGCTGCCCGTCGCGTACATGGTGTCGCTGTTCGCCAGGACGCAGCCCGGAGCCTTTTCTTCACTCGCTCTCAGCTTTACTATCATAGGTGAGCACTGACGCCGTGTATGACATCATAACCGCTGCAGCTTTAACCTTAATAGGTAAGTCGAGAACTAGAAAGTTAAGCGATGATTCCGCTTCTCGTCATGCGATTTTTGAGCGAAGCTGCTGCGGAACTCGCACCATAGGCGACCGCATTCGCAAGAACGGCAACACGCAGTGTCGAGCAGAGGTGGCTCTTGGTTTCGACTTTGGAAGGGCGCACAGCGTTCTGCCGCCGATCAGCCTCGCCTCGGGCAAGCGACCAGCGCACTAGTCTGGCGCCGTCTTTTGCAGTCGATGAGTACCATACGGATGTCATGGGTGAGCAGACGACGGCGACCGCTCGTCAGGTGCCGCGTGTCGCCTGCGCGCAGCCTGCCTTCACGCTACCACCGTACCATCCACCTCCGGTTTCCTTCTCGCGTGCTCTTCGTTATCGCCTCTTTCAACCACCGCTGCGCTCCGCGCTTGCTTACGCCGAGGCATGCCTGCTTAACTCTGGAACGCGCGCCTAGGAGCAGCGCTCTAAAATCTAATGCAAATGCGACAAATGCAGCCGTATTGTAACACCAACACCGCAAAAGAAAAAAAACTTTCATTTTCTGTTTTAAATTGCCGAAAATTGGCTCAGAAAATGTTCATCTGGCAGACTCCGCACAGTGCTCGAGATCCGCACTGGATCATTGCTGAAGCTCAAACCACAAACGCTCCTGGTCTGTCCACATAATCTACTCTTTAATGGTTACATGGATTTTAGTAACGCCTGTCACAAGATCACTACGAAAGAACCATTAAGCTGTAAAGGAACCTCTCGAATTCATTTACATTGACGCACGGATGTGCACGGATGGAGTTCTGCTACTTCCCGGAAGCGTATTCACAAAACGTGGGCTAAACAGCAGCTATAGCATTGCAGTTCTTATGGTGTTTTGCGCACATAGGGCTGCCATAAAGTGTAGTGAGAACACTGAAGTGGACATAAGCAGGTTTGATCCCCTAAACTGTTTAGCCGAGGGGCATACTTCAAAATTTGAAAAACGTTGAGAAAGCGAGACTTCTAAGCCCTGCACCACCAAACCCTTCGACAACAGGCAGGTGCAGTCAGTCAGTCAGTAAAAATGACGAGCAGGTTTTGTAATTCTATCAACTGAACTGGCAGTCACACCGTGAACCAGCAGATACATTGACGCGTATGGGGGCCATTTGTGCAATCCACGTCGTTTACATTGGGAAAGAGCCACGCGCCTCGTGGCCCGCTCCTAACGAAGGAGGGTCCTGTGCGTTCAGCGTCTTTCGTTGAAGCAGTGGGACAAGCGCATTACAGCGCGTTCTCGCAAAGAGCAACAATAAGGGCAAGGACTGCACCGCACCACTCTACACCACTGAGGAGCGTTCGTTCAGGGCGATAAATTAGGGGCCTTGTGCTACAAAGCGGCCATACTTCGCTTTGCACTCTTAAGGGTAGCTTACGCGTCGTGAGGAGGTGGCGTTGAAGAGAATCCGGGTGGATGCTGCGCTGACGCCTGTGGTCAGGACCTCCTCGACATCATAGACCCCGCTTTTAAACTGCCCCTTCTACCCCGCTTCTGCTACAGAGGTGGCGTTACCTCAGTTTATGCTAACCTGCCCCGTACTTCGTGATGCACGCAAGCGACACCTAGGCATTCAGGGTTACCACCCTAGCCGACCACCAGAGACTCGAATCTGGACCATGGACCCTAATACCCGCCGCGGTGGCTCAGTGGTTAGGGCGCACGGCTACTGATCCGGAGTTCCCGGGTTCGAACCCGACCGCGGCGGCTGCTTATGGAGGCGAAACGCTAGGCGCCCGTGTGCTGTGCGATCTCAGTGCCCGTTAAAGATCCCTACGTGGTCGGAATAATTCCGGAGCCCTCCACCTTCTTCTTCACCCCAGGTATATGGCACATACCCACTACAGCACCTCTCTCTTCTTCTTTCACTCCCTCCTTTATCCCTACCCTTACTGCGCGGTTGAGGTGCCCAACGATATATGATACAGATACTGCGTCATTTCTTTTCCCCAAAAACCAATTATTATGTACCCCATTCCAGACCTTGTTTGCATTTACAGCCGACAGCGGCCTGCACATGTTCCCTGTAACCCTCTTATGCCGAAGGGCGTATTCCCGCAATAAAAAAAAAACGTCGTCCAAGTTCTCTGCCTCAGTATATCACAAAATCAAGCTCGGCTAAAATTTCCCGCTACGGAGTGCGTATTCGTCGGTCACGTTTTGTAGCGATAGCTACTTTTCAGTAGCATTTCGAGCCTTCAGCGTGGCAGCGCAGCCACCCTGTGGCTGCGCGTCACTTTATACTGAGCGTAAGTATCGCGTCACTGCAGGTTTAACCAAAGCTAAACCACCACCAATTTTTTTCTCTCTGCTTCTCTGGCAGGCACCGCGCTCATGTGGAACATTACCATACTGAGCGCCTTGAGACGGAGCCGGGGCGACGACTTGACCGTGCCCGAGGTGTACGATTTCATCCTCGCGCTGGTGCCGGCGTTCGCCTTCCCGCGTTCCCTGACCAAGGCGCTGCAGCTGGACCGCGAGAACCAGGACTGCACGATGCGCCGCAACACGCGGCTGGGCAACAGCTCGCTGCTGGCGCACCTGTGCAGCCGGGACGCCTCGTATCGCTTCCTGGGGCCCGGCATCTTCCACTGCTGCCAGAGTGCGTCCACTGCAAGCTTCCTTTTTCTACGGCCCTGATGACGAACTAAAGTTGACCTCCATCGATAGACTATCGCGTTCTGATGAAAGAGACGCAAAGATAACACTTTCACTGAAAACAGAGCTCGTATCAGCGCATCAACATTATCAGCGTGGCTGCGCCCACTGCATGGAAAATGCCTCTCTCATGTTTCTCCTATCAATCTTGTCCTTTGCCAGCTGCGGCCACAGTACAAGCTATAAAAGGTCTAAAAACGAACTACTCAAACCACGAGTTGTTTTCGCAAGCGCATAACACCTAATCGCTGAGACTAGTCCTACGCCTCCATTAACCTTCAAAAATGTAATCGCGGAGTCCTTTTCAATCTTGACGCCACGAATTTTAACGTACTGAAGATCATTGTTTTTCATTTTTAAATTGTCGCGACAGATCGCAGAGTCGTTTAATAAACGTATAATTTAAGATGAACCTCAAAAAGACACCGAAGTTGCCTGCGTCGGTTAATGGTAGTAGATGTGCTTTTATAAGTTAATGAGCTACTTCCATTGGACGGTAAATTATTATTATTTCATGGAGAATTTATATCCACCTAACTACGTGCGACGTACTTTTGCAACTATCGATCACGTGCTATAAATTCAGTTTGGATTTGAGAGCCAGCGAGAGAACTAACTGCAGTATGCGGATATAAAACACACGTTGATGTCGTGCAACTCTTGTTCTTCGCTCCTCTCACGGTGATATCACGAAACGCACCCCTCGATGCTACTAATATGAGCCAACAGTATTAGTTTAGTAAATAAGGAAGTAGAGGACTCTCCTGAGCCCATTTTCCCTACACGCTGAACCGATGATGCATGGTGCCTTCAGAGGCTGCACATTATTGCGCCAAAGCATAATGTCGACCCGGGGTAAATAGGGCACCTCTTTCTGTTTTCGCCTGGCCGCATTCCTGTTCCACTTCCCCGTCGTTTTTCGGACCAAAAAACACTAAAATACTGCATGTAGCTATACCGTTAAGCTAATATATATAATATCGGTGATAAGGTAAGGAAATTCGCATCAACTCTCGCTCACGGTGTACATCTGAACCGCGGCGTGTCGGACAGGATGGTACGGTAAGCTATATTTGTATGTAGTATCTCCCTTATGGTATGGCTTCTATGTCGTATGTATGTACAGTCGCGAGTAAAAAAGGTTAGCACTAGTGACGTGCCGCAGGCACCGCAGGTAGCAACGCTCGACGCTGTGGTTATGAACACGCCGATAACAAAAGAACCAAGTTTGTCCGTGGCAGCCGCGTGGCACGGTTTTCGCTGCTCCGGGGACGTCATTGTGCTAATCATTTTTATTCGCGACTGTACATATGTATGTATGTATGTATGTATGTATGTATGTATGTATGTATGTATGTATGTATGTATGTATGTATGTATGTATGTATGTATGTATGTATGTATGTATGTATGTATGTATGTATGTATGTATGGCACGGTATGGTGGGTCTAACGTTCCAAGGCCCCACATTCGTTATCATAGGCGCCATAGATCGCCACACTTCTCAAGCACAGCATGGCTCCAAATTAATTTTGAGTACCTGGGGTTCCTTAACGTGCAATGAAGTTTAATAACAGAAAGGCAATTTTGCCTTTCGCCTCCCCCGAAATGTGGCCGCCACGGTCAAGCTTCCATCCCACAACTCAATGCCCAACAAGCTAAAGTGATAACCACTCGGCCCCAGCGGCAGCCCCTTTCAATATTGGCAGCGTGTTTGTCATGTGTGCTCGCGTCCACATGTGCCTCTGCACGAATAGTACATCTCGGTGGGAATTTTGTTCTTGCCCTTTTCATAGAGGAGCTGTCCGACAGCCCAAACTGGGAGACCCTGAGTCCGTTCGGCTTACACAACGGCGGCATCCTGCTCGAGCTGCTGGTGATGATAGTCGAAGGTGCCGCCCTCTTCGCGTTGATCGGCTTCATGGACTCGGGCCACTTCCTGCGACTGCCGGCGCAACCAGCGAAGCTTGAACACGGACCCGAGTCCACGGCCGCGGACGACGAGGTGCGCAAGGAGCGCAGACTGGCCGACAACGAGGCCGCACGGGGCAAGTTCGCCTCCGTCGCCATGGCATCCAGAGGCCTGGAAAAAAAGTGAGCGACCACGCACTGCGCGCAGCGCCGAATATGCAAAACTTACTAGGCACATGCTTTCATCGCATCTTTTTTTCAAACTGTAGGCTCGATTGCAGAAACCATTAATTCTTCGTTTACTCTGTGTTATTAGCGAGTTATTAGCGTTATTACCGTTATATAGCGTTATTAGCGTTATATATTAGCGTTATTAGCGTTAATAGTTATTAGCGAGACCGGCATCTTATCTTTACTAAGGAAACTTAAAACGACATCAGCGTCTGATCACCTTGGCTTTAACAACAAAATACTTATCAACTCATCTGAAGGTATCCATCGCATCTTGTCCGCTATTTTTTCGCAATCCCTTTCATCTGGTTTGGTTCCACGTGACTGGCGCCTAGCTAAGGTTGTGCCTATTTTCAAGTCCGGTGATCGTTCTTTACCGCTCAATTACGACCAATTTAATTAACTAGCACGATTTGTAAACTCATTGAACACGTGATTCATTCGCAGGTTTTTAACTTTTTAGAACAACACAACATCATCCTTAAATACCAACATGGCTTCCGTAAAGGGTACTCGTGCGAAACGCAACTTGCTGGTTTCATCCACGAACTTCATTCATCGGTTGATGCTGGAATGCAAGTCGACTCCTTATTTCTTGATTTTTCCAAAGCGTTCGAAAGGGTACTTCAGAACCGGTTATTAACCAAATTAACACTTCTTAATTTTCACCATCTTGTTATTGCATGGGTTAAAGATTTTCTCTGTTCCGGGTTTCAGTTTACCAGTGTCAATAACCATAATTCGTCTCTCAGCCAAGTACATTCTGGCGTCCCACAAGGAAGCGTGCTTGTCCCCTTGCTTTTTTATATTTATTAACGATTTACCTAACTCAATTTCTTCCAGGATCAGACTTTTTTCCGATGATTGTGTAATTTATCGCAAAATTTATACTATCCAAGATTTCCTTACAATCTGACCTCGAGACAGTAACAGCATGGTGCTCTACTTGGCTTATGCAACTTTTCCAAAACAAAATTTGTCTTTTACTAACCAAATGTATCGATTTCAAACAGCGTATTCTTTAAATAACACTCCCGTCGAGTTGGTAACCACGTATAAATACCTCGGTCTTCACGTTCATTCAGACCTAAAATGGAACCACCACATTAACCTTATTCTTGCATCTGCTCATCGGTCATTAGGCCTCTTAAAGCATGATCCCTCTCACCTCTGATTACGTGCTTTCACCACTCTTATTCGACCTAAAATTCAATATGCTTCCGCTATTTGGGACCCTCATCGATCATATTTAATAAACAACACGCGCAGCTCGTTTCATCTACTCTGATTATTCACGTCATACCAGCATCACAGCCTTGCAGAAACGCGCTGATCTGCAAGATCTATATCTCCATTGTAAAGTTGCACGCTTATCACTTTTTCATAAGCTGTATCATCACTGAACGCTTCATAATGACTTTTTTCTTTGCCTTCCTCCATTTTTGACCGCCGCGACCATCCGTTTAAACTTAAGCACTTGTCATGCCGTACATCTAACTATGCACATTCATTCATTACACGCACTATAACCAACTGGAACGCTCTCTCTTCACATGTTGCTACCACCACTGATCCGGAGAAATTTTATAAACTAATATCTGCCACTACTTCTGTGTAGCATATTTTAGTACATTGTTAACTTACCAGTGCATTAGGTTTTTGTCGTTTATTTCTGTTATTGATGATTCTCGTTGTTTTGTTTTCATGCCGTTGTGGATAGATATTGTATAACTTGTATTAACTGTACTGTCTCCTGTTCTGTTATTGTTTCTGTTTCTTTCCATTTATGCTTCAATGTTTAATTATGTCAGTTTTGTATTTTCATTTTTATTCCAAGGATGCATGTGCAATCCTTAAATAAATAATGTGCAATCCTTAAATAAATAATGTGCAATCCTTAAATAAATAATGTGCAATTAAATAAATAAATAAACTTGCAATAAATAAATAAATAATGTGCAATTAAATAAATAAATAAACTTGCTCTTAAAGTTTGCAGCTGCCCCATAAAGTCATTCAAGGAGAACATTCTTAAATAAATAATGTGCAATTCTTAAATAAATAATGTGCAATCCTTAAATAAATAATGTGCAATTAAATAAATAAATAAACTTGCAATAAATAAATAAATAATGTGCAATTAAATAAATAAATAAACTTGCTCTTAAAGTTTGCAGCTGCCCCATAAAGTCATTCAAGGAGAACATTATTTAAGCGCGAACAGTACATCTCCGCCCCGAGAAAGCTAATTCTTTAAATCTTGAATGCAATACAGGTAGCAGTAAATTTTCTTACAGGGCTATCAAAAATCATCCTTAGTGTCACAGGGCCACAGTCATTGAAACAAGGATCACTAAAACACAAATATTTGTCAACTAAACACACCAAGAAAAAGAAGTTACTTTTTTTACTCGAGGATTAAGACGGCGGTTAAAATTCGTGAAATAACTGTTTTTGGGGTGGTAGTCAAACCTGCGCGCATTAAAATGGCGCATGAGAAGCTACCGAGCTGGCATCGCTACGCAGCAAACAAACCATCCTCTTGCAAACCAAAACAATTTGAAACCACCGTTTTTGCGACATGATCCGGAAATCGCCTGAAACACTGAAATCCCTGCTAGATGTAGCCTATTCTGAAAAACCTTCCCAGTTCGTTTCGTGCACAAAAGTGTGCGTTCCGCCTTAAATGGTTAAAGGGGATAGTTTCCGCACCCTGGCACACTCTAAAACCCAAGTATTCGCAACGGTACCAAGACTCCTTGCTGCTTACCGACAACATAAAATGCAATAGCCTCGCTAGCGATACCTCGCTAAGCATTATGAAGCTTTGAAAATAAAAGCCTAAACGCGAACAAAAAGCAGTAGGACTTGAGCTCAACAGGTCATTGCCCTATTGCGCAGTAAAAAGCGACGAAAAGAGAAAGCACCCGAGAGTAGGTGGTGCTTTAGGTGACCTCATTATGGCCAACAGGGTGAATAACTTAAGAGCTAAGGAAAAAGCAAGGGCATCTAGTAGCAAAACAGCAAATGAAAAGAAAAAGTGTCATGGCACTATGAAAAAATTACGGACGATACTTACAACTGCTTACGTGTTTTGAATGCGAACGCATTGTTTTCTTATTTTTATTTCTTTTGTATTTTATTTTTTAAGTTATTCCAATTATCTTCTCCTTTCTGATGACACAACTGCTCATTAGCACACAGTCGTAGGGCAACGCATATGCTAGGATCGCCTTTGTTCACCTAGATGCAACGCGGTGTTGCGGCCTGTTGCCTGCTCGCCACGGCCTTGGTCCGATTCCCCGCACCTTCAGTAGAGATTTTTATTTTTCTTTGATGCCATAATGACGGCTTCTGGGATTTTCTGGACCACTGTTGCTGGTAAACGCTGACGTCGGGTTTCGTCGCCGATTACCAATATAATTAAAATTAAGCAGCACGCCCGCTGCGATCCCACCCGTCGACGTGCTGTCCAGACCTGTCGGCCCTTCGATGCTTCGTTTATTCTTTTTTTTCATGTATTAGCTGCGGTGAGGCATACGTGGCGGCCGTGTTGATCTCCGCCCAATTCAGTGCACACGGGTGCGTATAACATCATGCTCTGGACCAAACGCAAGTCGGTGCCAATGCGAGCTTACAGGCTTATGGTACCAGTAACAAAAAGAAATACCGATCTACTTTCTTACCGAGGCTTTATGTGAGGTATTTCGCGAGCGAATGCTCGATGTTTTACGAGAAGTAAACCGGCTAGTTGAGCGAGTTGGTACATACTTGAAGAACAAAAACAGAGCAGCAACAGGCACAAGGAAGAAGACGGGGCAGGCGCTGACTAACAATTAAATGTTTATTGAAAAGGATATATTAAATATACTCTCTCTACAACCACGAGTGCGCATGAGCTGCACCAGCAACACTGATAAGCTGACAACTTCAGCCATGGGGATCGAGATACAATAGTTCAATATGTCATGAACTAGGGCGGATGGGGTGCTTACGCATGTGTCGCGCCTTTGTGAATATGCAATGCTTCGCTGATTTCTCTTTGTGATTGTACAAGATCTTAGGATCGTTAAAATGCGGAGTACATGGTTCTCCAGCAGCCCGTGAGGTGTTACGACGACGTTCTTTGCACTGCGAGGCTAGGTTTGAGGAAGGGGCCCCTCTCAAAGAAGTGTTATGTTCACGTAGGCGGGTAGGCCATACGAACCATTATGACCATTTTGTTCCAAAAATCCGGCCCCTTAAATGCAACTTCAGATCTTTGCTGTCAGTGCTATCTCGAAATGTGAGTTCTATTGCAGCAGGCACTTTACAACCAAGCATGTGCGATATCTTATCTTGTTCCCCACAGACTTTCGGTCCGTATAGCGCCTTCAAAGTAAATTTCGCCTCAGAAGTTTAAAATTGCAGTTTTCGTAATCGGTTCTCCTTACCTTGAACGAGGGGTTTTTCTTCGGTCACCTGTTCGTGTAAAGAGAAGAACTTGAAAGTATTTCCAAAATGGCAGTTCTCCTAAACTGAACACGTACTCGCTCATAGTGAGGGAAGCAAGTTTTAATGCGAACGCATTATATCGTTCATGAAGCGGAAAACTTGTCGTCGTTGTCCACACCAGACGCTCCGAAAACCCGCGTGACTTCATGACGTCATTTGCAGTGTCAGCATTACCAAGGAAGAAAAATAAATCATCTTAAATAATCTTTATGCCTAAGTGGGTTTCCAACAGATGAGCTTCGCTGGCCACTTCTTAATAACATTGCTCCGTCACCGCAACACAGCACCCCGCGCGCTAAACTGCCAGTCTATCGCGCTGTCTTTAGGTGTCGCCGTCTTCATCAACTTCCTAAGCCGCCGCGGTGGCTGAGTGGTTGTGGCGCTCGGCTGCTGGCCCGAAAGACGCGGTTTCGATGCCGGCCGCAGCGGTCGAATTTCGATGGAGGCGAAATTCTAGTGGCTCGTGTGCGGTGCGATGCCAGTGCATATTAAAGAACCCCAGGTGGTCGAAATTTCCGGAGCCCTTCACTACGGCGTCTCTCATAGCCTGAGTCGCGAACATACTAGCTTCCCTGTCCACTGCATAATAGTACGCCATCGAGGCAGTCGAATAACCAGCGTGCATGCTTTTGCCTTCACAGCACGTAAGTATTCGTAAGTGCCCTCCGTAATTGCTTTTTCCACGCTGAAACAATAATATCCCAATTTCGCCTGTGTATTTAGAGATGCGGATACATCAACCTTGAATTTTTCGTCAATATTAGCACAGCAGCTGAGAGTTGAACCCCTTCAGCCCGGTAATCTTCTTAAAGGAGTCACATTGTGTAACGAGCTCACTGGAGCCACGTATGAGTGAGGGGATTACGGGGTTGTGTAAGGGATTCATTGCGTCAAGTAAAGTTCCAATGTTACCGGCACAACTGACGCCGTAAAAAAATTCACAGGACAGTCACGAATTTTTGAAGTGAACGATCCAGCTTTAGCTGGCTCGTGATCGTGAAGTAATGAAGGCATATTTGAGTTGAGTTCTTTTAAAATGGCAGTAACGGCTTTGTGGTCACTGAAACGCATTATACTGTGTTGCGAATCTTTAATTAGATCCCTGCTTCGAAAGACGTGATTGATTCGCTTTTTCCTGGTTGTCGTGACGTGAATGCCCGTCGCTCGATATTTCTGTCCGATGTTTAGTGTTGCGCACTTCGTTAAACAATGATGTCGTCACTGCTTTCAACTCGGTTTCCCAGTTGTAATATTAGTGGATGTACGATGTCAACAATGAAATCGGCGTTACTTGCCTAAATGTTAACGGCTTGCACCAGAAGCATTAGCCAGAACCTGCAGGAGAGCAAGACCTCAACGAGGTTAGGTACGACCTCGTAAACGGTGGGTATGGGGACTCGTATGTGGGAGGTGCATTTTTGCCAGTGGCTGTCCGACGGTGGTCTCGGGGACCTATTCGCCAACGGTGCAAGACTGAGGAAAGGCGCCTTCCTCGGGTACTCCTGTTCCCGCAGAACCTTCCGCAGCTGCCCCTGCTGGACGTGTTGCGAAGGTTCAGCGCACCCTCTCTGCGCGCAGGTACGGATCGACGCAGGCGGTGCAGAGCCTGTCGCTGGCTCTGCGCTCCGGCGAGTGCCTGGGGTTGCTGGGTCCCAACGGCGCAGGCAAGACAACTGGCTTCGAGATGCTCACCGCTCTGCTGACGCCCACAAGCGGAGAGGCCTACTGCCGCGAACTCCGCATGTCTCGGAACCCAAGAATGGTACGATGTACTCTGGCTGCTAGGACGAGGCACATAAGCCACCAGCTCACTAACAGCAAAGCTCCCTACGTTACAAATGAGCGAATGGATCGTCTACTGGGTATGTTATGCTTGGCTAGCTGCAGCGCCTCACACGCACGGGCAACCAAGCCAGAGAACTCTGTGGTTTTCTGCGTCAGCCCCGCGTATTAAGCGCGGATTTGTAATGGATTATTTAGTGGTACACGGAGAGGGGATGACGGACAAGGGGCTTTTTACAGTACAACTTTAGCAGTGCACCAGTTTATAACTTGCCTGCTCCGAGCAGGAAGAAACACTTGGGAGCTTATTCGCTTCCTTGTACCTTTCGCTGCTCTTAGCTTCTTCCTAGCGGGAAAACTCAGTACATTCAATACCTGTCTAGTCAGGGCTATTCCACTTTTTCACTCAGGTAGTCACAATAGGTCAAGAGAAAATATTTTTCCGTAGCTTGCAATCCTAACGAAAAATCCTCAGACATTTTTTCCCGCCCTCATTGCGAAGAAATAATACCAATCAAGAGAGAGCTGATCCCTCTAATCAAGAGTGGGCTCCGTAACAAGGCTGCCCGAATCGCATACATTTAAACTGCTCATCCTGAATATCTGCCACAGTCTGGCCAAAGTGACCTCTAAAAAGTATAAACACAGCGATCGTTAAGGGCACAAAAGGCTTCCCGAAGCCTTTTCATATGCAGGAAAGCATTCACGCAAGTATCAAAGGCAAGTCATTAGGAGATATTTTATTTTGAATTTAAAGTGCGTACAACTGAGCGCAGTTGCCTCTCAGAACCTCTCCCGAGCGGCATCAGCAAGACGAGCGATAAAGGTATTCATAAATATGCCTCTCACAGCCTGCGCCCGTGCAGCCGACGTGGCTAACAAAATATGTCGCTGCACATGCCTTGCTGCGGAGAAAACTACGCGTTGCTGTTCTTCGCCAGTTTCGATATATTAATTTAACCTCGATGCAGAAATCATGCCTTGGCTATAGCGTATATGTCGTGTTTTAAATTATTTTAGGCCTATTAGTAAGCAATACATAGTGTTTCTAAATTACAGACGCCACACGCAATGATTTTAACGAGTATAATACCACAAATAAACCTTAGGTAGCTCGCCATTTAGGACTTATTGTCACTTGTATAACATAAACTTAATATTTACTAGCTTGTGAAGATAGGATTTTTCGGATTGGAAACCTGTGACGTATACCCAGTTTACCGCAGAGAAATCCCAGTACGCAGCTCTGGCTGCGAAGGTGCCAGCGCGGCATGTGTCCCGCGCATATAAGCAACAATTTCAACCCCACCTCCCTCTTTGCCTCGCCTTAACCCGCTTTGCCTCAGGCCGCTTCAGCGCCGCTGATTAGCAGCGTTCTTTGGACTTGTTCGCCTATTGATCTCAAGAGCGCAACCACACTCATCAGTGGCGAAAAAGAGCCAACCGCACTCGTCAGGTGGAAAATGGGTAGATTGCTTATTGCAAACACCACGGTTAACTCCTTGAGGGGCCCCAAATCTCCATTATTTAAGCGCATGACCGAAAAGTCTGCATCTCTCCCATTGCTTGGGCCACCATATCACGGGTGGCCACTGCGTTATGTTGCGCACTAAATGTGATTTCGTTGATAGATACTTTGCAGCATAGATTATCGCGCTAACAGTACTAAAGGACAGTTTTTTGCGGCATTTGTTCCTCCGTTATGCGAACGACTATAAGGATTTCAGCAAAGTTGTCTTCCGAGTTATTTGCCTTCTTAATTCAGAAACAGAATTTAAAACACCTGGTCGCGATTTTGCTCCTTCCGGACGACGAGCCTCTGGCGCCTGGCATCGCAGTGGCAGTCCAGCGTGGGCTACTGTCCCCAGTCGGAAGGCCTGCTCGAGCAGCTGACGGCCATGGAGTTTCTGCGGCTGATGGCCAGCCTGCGCGGCGTGCCCGTCCCCACCGTGGACCTGATCGTGCGCAGTCTGCTCAGAGTCGTTGGCATCGGCGAGGACAAGGCGATCCAGCCGTGCAGCTCTTATAGGCAAGCAGCACATTCCGCGGCTGCGACCACTCACATAAATTTACATTTATTTATTTATTCAGTTCTTTATTTATTTCTCTCCCAGGGTACATGCTACATTATAGAGGGGAGCGTCAAACACCAAAAAAGTCAAATCATACAAAAATTGAACTACCGTTACAAAAGCCAGATCGCAAACGACGAAAACATTTCAAGCAAAGATGAAAGGCAAACACGAAAAATAATGTGTACAAATGGTAATGATCTCGGAAGTGTTACATAGTAGCGCAAGTAGAAATATCAATGCTAAAATGCAATGCATAGTGAACACAGCAATTACACATAAGATGTCAATCGTCACAATAGCTTTTGAAATAAAACCTTGAACAGCCATTTTAAAGTTATAGCCAAACATTAGCCAAACTATACCTAAACTAAGCTCGCAGTCATATGTCTTGGGAGCTTTCCATTCATTTTCAACCACTTGGGCTTCTTCAGCGTCCGCCGTACTTTCAGTGAAGCAGTTCCCACCGTCGAACCCGCAAATTCATGTTCAGCGACGGCAGGCCGTAGCTTCCGACGTATCTAGTGGGGTTGCTTCTGTATGATAGAGTAGCGGTCTGTGCAAGATACCTGGCGCCATCCCTCACTGCGAAAATTAGTCCCACACTTCTTAATACCGTAAGCTTCAAAACTCTTCCACTTAACACAGGACCGAAACAAAACTTTGTATTCCGGAAGGTACAGTGGTGAGCAATACAAAAAGGGAACAAAGTTTTTGCACAAAATGTGAATTTTCTATTTATCGGCTAAAGTGTAAAATGAGTTCTGGATATTATACGCCAAGAGGAAAACAAACTAGAAAGCAAAGCAAACCGTGCTTCTCGCACATTACTATCGAATAATCCATAAATGAATTCTCCAGCATTGTTCCCTTTAATATTGCTCACAGCTGTACCTGCATGGAGATTTCGTGCACTTTTTACAATGGGCAGCTGACTGCGCGCCCTTTTTTACGCTTTGAGCTAATACGCGTGTTCTTATAGTCGCACAATTAAACATCTGCCCGCTTGGACAACGCGAACAGTTAAAAAAAAATGGATCTCCTATACCTCCTATCAGCTGGCTCCGGTACCTGTTTTATTAATAAATTCAGTTTGTTAATGATATCTTGGGTTTATCTTTCACGGCATCGGTAATAGCTGAAGTCCATGCTGTTGACAGTGTTCATACTTTAACGCGTCTTAACCACAGTGCACAACATAGCACAGTGACGTCTTATGTAATGCGATCCTTGCTGTAACTGCATACAAAGTGAGCAAGCTTTAAAAGTCATTTTATCTTAATAGCTTTTTGAACAGCTCAACAGGACTGCTACAACAGCCCTTCACGCATCTCGAATTGCTTTTGAATTTTCGCACACTATATCAAGCACTAATCTCTTCGACGACTTCTAACCCCTTCATACACCTCAAGATGTAGTGGCTTTTGTCTGCGTTAAATTACGTAATTGCATAGCTTGGCAACATGAATCATAAATAATGGGTCATATATGACATCTTATAGGTAACAGGATTCATTAACTGCTTTAAACATGATCGTGATCCTTTACATATGCGTGACTCCCAATACGACTCCATAACAGTTAATGTTTAAACTAGTGCTGCATTTCCATGGTCATATAAAACAAAATTACGCCACATATTGACAGGAGCAGCTCGCGTCGCCCTATCCAACATGTTTGTCGCATAGAAAGCGTCTTTTCCTATTGTAATTAATTTGAATTGAAATATTTATTGCACTTGAAGGTGGCTCTGTCCCTGTAGGCTTCTTCCTTCATCTCCTTCTGGCATTGCCAGCCACTGCAAAGCATATAAGAGACCATCCAGCGTTTCACGTGTTTAGGAACTCTAGCGGTATAATGCTGAGTTCTTTCCATCTCTCTTGAATGAAGTTTACAATGCCCTCACGTAAACAACGCAGTTGTGGCTTGTAATTTTCCGCGCTGTAACAAGTGCCACAATGAAAGGTCAGGGATAGAATTAAGTAAGAAACGTTAATCCTGCTGGTCGGTTCTATGTGTCTGTTAACCCAAAGAAACGAAAGGCTATTTCAGCGGCCAATGCCGTGATTCAGCGCACTACGATACAAGGGTTACTCAACGAGCTTTGCCTTTGAGGATGTAAGGTCTTTTGTTCAGGGACCCCTGACCAACTCTACGTTGTTCTTGTTCTTTGAGGCAGCGCCCGAGCTGAGAACTTTATCAAGAACGATAGGCCAGTAATATGCAGTCCATTCCAAATAATATTTAATCTTAGCACCCTTGGCTGTGATCTTTTTATTTTCCTTAACTGCTTGCAACCAAGGAGGCATATCGTTTCGAGCAGCCCTCGCAGTTTGTTTTATTTTTCTAATCCATGATATGTAATTCCAACTGTCTCGCGCTTGAAGAATCAAGCACCGGACGCAACAAGTGGTACACACCTGAACCGTCCTCGAACCACTGGTTGCTTTGCTTCCGTGCTCACAACAGTAGCGGCGACAAGCGCAAGCTGTCCGTGGCGGCGGCCATCCTGGGCCTACCCAAGCTGGTGTTCCTGGACGAGCCGGTGGCAGGCGTGGACATCATGGCGCGCAGGAAGATCTTCCAGGCGCTCCACGCTATCCTCTGCCAGGGATTCTCCTCCATTGTGCTCTCGTCCAACTGGTAGGCAATCGCGGACCGATGCCAGCCTCCAGGGTCCGCAAAAAACAATTGCACTTTTTTCTTGCAAATTTGACATGACTTCTGTTTCCGTCTGTTCTTTTCATATTTGTTCACAGGGACGTGTTTTCTTCCTTCCAAGTAGTGTGCGTTCGCTCCTTAACGTTCCGATACTGAAGCACTCTTTTTGGGTGGAGTGCTTTTGCGGCGGTTGTTTGCTCCTGGTGTTCTTGTGTACACTCTAATTCACTGATGTTTAGACGAGAGTCCGTTGCAGCGTGACAAAGTGTACTGTCATGCTTGTGTTCATTCTTTCTTCGTTTACGACTTAAGCCCTTCACCTTCCCATACTCGCGCGCTCGCCTACTTAGCAGTAGTGCTCTATCATCTTGCCTGCACTCTAGACATGAATTGACTTATGTAGGGGTAAAAAGGGAGTAAGTTGTCCTCCAGCGCAGCGCACTACCTTTTATAAAAGGCAGTTCATTAAAAGAAATTGTACGCCCTTCTTACTCCTTTCGCTATAGAGAGAATGCCGCCATGAAAATGGTTTGCTCTTATAAGCCCATGGGCAGTATTTGTTTATATCCAAGTAAGCTTTGTGTTTTCCATGTAAAATATGAGTTCGCGAAAATTTCTGCTGAGAACGAAAAGCCAAAGGTATAATTTGTAACCAGGAGCGATGCCACGTAACGTTACCGACATTCACGCCCCCTTTCGAGCAGCATGGACGTGTGCGAGGCGAACTGCAGCCGCGTGGGAATCCTGGTGTCCGGCCTGCTGCAGTGCCTGGGCACCGTCCCCCAGCTGCTGGCCCGATTCGGCCGCGGCTTCACCCTGCAGGTCAAGTGCGTCGCCAAGGAATCGCGAATCGCCGCCGCACTGGAGGGCACCGTGGCGACGCTATTCCCGGGCATCGTGCTCACCGACGTACACCCGGTACGCGCTTATTGGTCTCACCGACTTCCGATGTCGAACAAGTGAGGCGCGCAGGTGGACCCAGGGGTCGCATGTTATAGCGCAGCATCACTCATTTTTTACCGAAATATAGCGTAGCTAAGCCGGGTATCTCACCGAAGAAGTCCTGCAATTTTTAAACATTAGCTTTTTGAGTTAGAAAAGCGCCTTTTTCGGCATAGAATTGTCACCGGCGTAGCGCATCAGAATACAGCTAAGGCGCGCTAAGTAGTCTGCTGGTTAACTGATATTTAACATTTATCTCTTGAAATATTAGTGTTAGCCTCTTTATTTTTTGAGAGGCGTGTAGTCTACCGCACGAGTAATATCTATGCCAGATTTTATAATATTAATCATAGTAACGTAAAAAACGCAGTTACCGTTGGCGTTGTGGCCCAACAAATTTTGCCTAAATTACGTCAAAATGCATGCGTGAGCTTTCTAACAGTTTGCAGGCAAAGCAACCCCTCCAACGCACGTATCACGTCGAAATATTTCAAATTTGTTGAGCCACAGCGCCAAGGCTAACTGCGTTTTCAAAACTGTAAATCTGATATACATATTGCTTACGGTGAGCCGCATGCCTCTCAATAGGTGAGGAAAGTAGCAGAAATAGTAAAGAGTTAACTATTCGGTATTAGCTAAGCGGCGCACTAGTTAGCATACCTTATCTGTATTATGATGCGCTAAACCACCGACAAAGTTATACCAAAAAAGCGGTCGTGTTCCTCACTTCTTTCACTCCCTCCTTCATCCCTTTCCTTACGGCGCGGTTCAGGTGTCCAACGATATATGAGACAGATACTGCGCCACTTCCTTTCCACCAAAAACCAATTATTATTATTAATTAAAAAAAAACACTTTTAAAGACAGCAGAACATCTGAGGTGAAACGCCCGGTATTTAGTAACGCATATTTAGCATGGGTGACAGTAGAGCGCGAATTTCACGAATCTTTACCAGTGTTGTGCATATGGCTCGGATGAAAAGCACCAGCTTTCCATGGAGTCATTATCAGTGCCGTTGAAGGGGAGGTTTAGGGAATACAGATTCAAAGCAGACGTGATTATTCGGTCTTCATCGGAACGCCCTAGATCTAGCCGACAAGTTTACGAAGGCGACAATGTTTGCGCGATCCAAGGAAACCCTCCATTGTTCTCTCGTCATTTCCAGAAATTTCACCCTTGCATGCAGTTCTAGCAAAAAAAGAAACTCCTTGAAATGTAAAATGCCGTCTGAGCTATGCTGGGCTACAATCTAGGTGGCCAGGCAAAAAGCAGCGGATCAGTAAAAAGAATCGGGATTCAAGGATTATGTGCTAAAGGAACACTTGAGTCGTACAGTTGACGCACGGAAAAAAAATTATTTGCGCAGACGAATCGAAGTTCTCCTTCCCTGCGAGCGTTGGTATCCATTATGCGTTCAGTCCGAGAGGTACAAAATATTGTGCTCGTTATCAGTTTCCCGATTTAAAAAATTCCGGCGAGATTGTAGCGGCATGGGGTTCTTTCTCCACTCGGGAAGTTGCTCGGTTTCACCTAATTCAAAGCGCCATGTCGAAAGTAGTTTCCAAGGGCAACTATTGACAAGGTGTTGCTTCCCAGCGCGCCCAAGAATTTTGGCAGCGGCCTGTAGTGCAGCACGACGATCGCCTGGAGCACTCATCTAAAGTTGTGAAAATTTTGTTCACGAAGATTATGGTGGACTTTGGAGCGCTCGAGCCAGTCTTCAGATCTTCAGTTGAGCATGTCTTGAAGAGTAGAAGAGAAATGCGACCAGCTGCTGTAATAATGGGGATACATGGACGAAACGCTCATAGACAGCCTTGTCGATATCATGCCACCTCCCGGTCGAGTAGTCATCAAAACAAACGGCTTTCCTATTAAGTATTGGCCGTATTCAAACTGTTAGGAAAACCTGTTCATGCCATAAATTCCTTATGTCCAAAGCGAACACACATTATCGCCGAAGGCAATAGATGCCGCTGAAAAAGTATATCAGCAAATATGTTTTCGCAACAAATCTCGTCTTCTGGTGGAAAATATTTATTTCTGCCAAGTTAAAAGGGTTATCTCAACTCCCAGATAGTTCATACGCAAATGGAAGTCGAGAAAGAAAATTTGCAGGTGAAAAACAAAAATATAACTTTTTCCCTCTACCTTGTCGGCAAAGAAAGGTTCAGAAATGTGTCGGAGTGGTGTTTAGACTGCAACGTGGATTACCTTATAAGGGAGTAAAAATGGGGTAAGCGTTCTTCTAGCCCACTGCCTTTTATTGGCAGGGTATTCCGCCCAAGTTACGGGGTATATTTCTTTCACTAAATATACGGAATGCTTACTGTAGCCAACGGAAGCATATTTCTGCCTCAAAATCATAGTGTAAATAAATAAATAAATAAATAAATAAATAAATAAATAAATAAATAAATAAACGAAGCAGTTTTGAAACAAATAAAGACTTTTAAACACGGCAAGCGGAGGTCTTTAGGTTAACAATTATAGGAGATCACATCTTCGGTTAAAATCTCCGTAACTGAGAGAACTTCGCATGTTTTCAAGAGAGAATCTTTCCGCTGCCAGTTATAAGTATTCGGTAATCTAATTGTTGCAAATGCACTCCAGGGCAAGGACAGCATATCTTCCCTCTATTAAGGAGTACGCTAGAGGGCGGCTTAGTCTTTTTTACTGCCTTGTCGAGTAATTTGTATTCAGAGTGTATAGGTCCTGCCTAAGTTCCTAAAGATATGTTAGCTTTTGGCGTTGAAATTTCTTTGGTTTATTACACCTTCTCCTGACACTAACTTCTATTCGCGTTTTTTTCTGAACATGCCACTCACGCAGGGCCTCTTCCGGTTCACCATGAGCGAGATGCTTCAGTGGAGTGTCCTATTCGCGCGCGTCAACCAGCTGCACCGGCAGTTCCAGCTCGAATACGTGAATGTGTCCAGCACGGCCCTCGAGGAGGTCTTCATCGACTTCATCCGCAAGGCGCGAGCTCCAGCGGAATCGCTTTCACCCGCCGACCTTACGGCCAAGGTCGGGTCTCCGGCACAGCGCCCCACAGATCAGGCGGCCAAGGTCGTGTCTCCAGCGCAGCGTCCCGTCATGTCCACGCTCGCAAGGCAGGCCACCAAAAGCGTCACTACAGCGCCGGCCCTGGCAAGGAAAGCTTAGAACTTTGCCAAGGGCAAAGTTGCGCTTACGCACCTTCCGCTATGTTTGTGCAGGGTGTATATATGTACTAATTTTTCACTGGGAAGCCATTAACACCGTCGCCGTGCGCCTGCAAGCCTGCAGATCAGGAACGACACCGGTGTTGCTTCTTCAGGACAACGTGCTTTGTTTCCTGTCCATTTGTCGTCATAACCCCTTCTTGTCTCTGCGTGTGCGCCTGCACAAACTTCAGGAAAACGAGAAAGTGATGTTGACTGCTTCGTGCGCAACCATCGCGTGGAGAATGCCGGTAACGGTCTTAGCTCAAGAAACACTAGCGGCCGTTACACGGCTGAATATTTCGGTGTTTCAGTAGTCAGGCTTCTCGAAGCGTGTATATCTGTAATGCCGGGAAATCCACAGATTCATACCGAAAAAGATCACACTAGGGCCTCTGTTCATGCAAGGAGGCTCCGGCATCTGTCTATTGATGCTGTATGTTTGTCGTAGAAAGTGATTGAGTATACTTTGGTGATAAATCCTTTAAGATGTTTCGCTGCGCTTATCATTTGTGTGCTCGCGAAAAAGCCACAGCCTTATTGATGACGCGCTTCTTACTGGTAACACATTTGGTAACAAGCTGTTACAATTTAGCCAGACGAAGCCTGCCGGGAGGCAGTGATGACTTTGCTGTGCAATCTTTTCATGACGCATGCCTCATTTAAGAGCGAATTTTTCTGACGGAGCCCTGTTTTTGAAGACTTACATAAGTAACAACGTCATAAGCGCCCGTCGTTTGCCTTAGGCTCCAAGGTAAGCTTGTGCACGCAAAAACAATGAGGAGGGTGTCACCACGACTACACAGACGAAATCTAATGTACATTTGTGGCAAAAAAAAAATCTTGAAGGGACACGTAAGCTCCGCCATAAGGGTATGACGCGATAGCATAAATTGGTCATTATCTACTTTGCATTCATAGATGCCTGGGAGTCCTGATACCACTCCTGGCGCAGGGGTGCAGCGGTTAAGGAATGCGCCACTGCCCTGCGATGGCAAGTGCTGCCACCGGTAGGCCTTGTGCGACCCAGGTTGCTCTCGCCGAGCGACCAATTATTGAACTGCCACCTGCCACGGTGGCCACTTTGCTGACAATGCGGTGGGCTGGTGGTTATGCCCCTGTCAGGTCACGTGATCTGGGTGCTCACCTGCCTCCTGGGTTGCTTATCTGGAGATTTTTCGTGCATTTTTCGCTCACGGTCAACGAAGGCGATGCCGGAATTTCTGCGATTCTGCGACACGAGCTTAGCGCTATGACGTTAAAATTGACATCTAATATGTCATTTATGTGCCAAAAAGCCAAAGAAAGTCTTTATAAACGTTGCGTAAAAAGCAAGCACTTATGCATTCTAAGAATTATGGACGATCAATACGACTGATGCTGCATAGTACGCGCTAGAATTAGTGTTCACCCCGAACGGAGACGCCGCTGCCGCCGTACAAACTGGTGGTGTGATCCAGCCCATCAATCACCACGTGAAACGCCGTACCCCATCTACACTCTCCCACTCCAGTATAGGAATCAGTGGGACACGCTTTACTCCCGTACACCCTACCCCACCAACCACCCGTTGCCTCCCTCCCCTTCTTTGTCTTCTCTTTCCGACTTTCACTCCTTCATCACCCCTCAAGGAAGATCCCCTCTCCACTTTTCCCCCTGCCACCCGTTCCCTCACATCTCCTCTTCGTCTTTCCTCTGCTAAGTGCAGAGGGAGATTTCTCACCTGCCAACCGAGGCTCCCGATGGTCGAACAGATTTTTCCAGCACGGGAGTTTTAACTCTCACGCACTAGAGACACCCCAATGGCTGCCACCGCATTTAGCAAGAGTGTGACGAAGATGCGTGTACGAATGGCGACCGCTGCTTTCGCTGTACAGTCGTTACATTAACTGCGGCACAGAAGCCGCACTCGGATAAATCGGTCGCGGAGCCGAGGCGAGCTGCTTGTTTCCGCACGACTGTTTCCGCACGACTGGAGCCTGAATTGAAACTATGCGAACAAACGTTAATGAAACTATTTAAGCACAAACGTATTGTTTAATCTACACAACAATACCACAGATATTGCCATAGGTTTTTTGTGGTATGAAGATTGCGGCTGCTGCATAATAGTAACAGTGTTGGCGGATTCCGATAAGAGGTGAATCTTGTTCACCAGTAAGCTGATTTACTTAGTTCTAATTTAACATTTCAAATACAGTGAGGCATCTGGTTGATAGTTAATTATTTCAGATACCTGCAGCGCCTGCAGGGATGATCGCAGGTGGGGAAGACACAAAAAAAGCAAAAAAATAGACATTCGTAGGTGGGCATCATTAGGAATTTCCCTTATAATTTCGAAAACCAGATTGCTTTGGCATGGTGGCTAAACAAATTATGGCCTACGCGGCTACATTCAAGTGTCATGCGTCTTTTGAGCGCACTCTGCAACGCCCAGAAGTTGACGTCACTCAAGGCCACACGTGTCACTTTACGTTAACTCTCTAGTCAGCACTGCAGCAGCGAGCATCAGCTAGCAACACAGTGTTGCCGTGCAGGCGGGAAAAAGAAGGCCACGTTGCACTTGCGCCATAAAGTGACGTCAGCTGGGGCGCATTACCGAGCTTGCACAGGCCAAGATATGTTAAGCCTGAGCGCGAAGGCAATCACATTATCGAATATTTTTGTAGAAGTGGTACTCCCCTACAACACTTTCTCCACAGTCGAAAAACACAACAGAAAATTTTCTGTCTTGACAAATTTTTATACAATTTTGGGGTGTGAACTTGTCGTAACAACAGAAATTGTTGTAGTTATTACAGAAAAGTACTACAGAACTTCAGACAAGTACCTCAGAATAATACACAAGTATTATAGAAAAATAATCCATACTACTAGTCGCTACCACAAAACAAAAACGCGTTTTCTCTTTGGGTCTATTGTGTCATTTTTTCAACCGAGTTTTTATTGTCAATCACTGAAGAGTATGCTGTAAGTTATGTGCCCTGCCCTGCTCTCTCTTTAGAGATCGACATGCTGAGACGCACAGTTCTGTTAGTGCACAAAGTACACGGCACTCTTTAATGAGGGTGGCTATTTCATTGACAGCTTCCTAGACAGTTTTGTAGCAAGTGTTTCCATGAGCGTTTCTTATTTATGAATACAGGATGACTATTTGCATGTGCATTTTCTCCGGTACCTTTGATATTCTTCCTCTTTATATCAGTTTCATTGTATGATCCATTTGCCTGCGCAGCGTTCGATTGTATTCAAGATGGTGTCGGCCCTGTATATGTTTTAAAGGCAAAGGCCTGACTGTCTGTGCTGGTCGTCAAAGTGCTGCGTAATGTGCAGTAAACTCGTTTCATTTACACACAGCATATAAGGTACTGAAGTTAAAGAAGAAGAAAGATAATTTTTAAGCCTATACTACTGTGTGCGCTGTTTATACTATGTATTTCGATTTGATTTATCTACAAGTTATTGTAATCTTTGTAGGTTATGCAGTAATTTTGATTTCATTATTTGGTCGTTGTTAACTCATGTATTCATGTGCGTTATGGCGAACGTTTTGCCATTGCGCGACCTCCCTGTACTTAACCCCGTACAAAAGTGTGTTCTGGTGGTATAGGTACTCTGAACAAATAAAGAATAAAGAAATCAATGGGCATAAAATTGTTCCTGACGTTTCATGCTATAATATATAAAACGTATGAAGGAAACATACAGTAATCGAAACATTCATACGTATGTCATAACGAGCCCTCATTTCCCCTTTGGTGTTTACAAAGAGGCTGATAAAGCTTACGGATAGAAGAGTACATAATGGTAAGATGTAAGGAGGTATTAGAGTTTTACGAGTAGACGAACGTCGTCTGGAAGGTCTCTCCCTCCACAGTAGACAAATAAATAGCTTGTAATCTTTTTTTTTTTACTCTTGTTCGACTCCCAAGTAAGGAGCCTTCGATATCTGTAGATCGCGGGCATCAAGACAAATGGTTGTGTCTGTTGGTACGTTAGCATCTCGAACTGCAAAGCAACACACGAGGCGACGGTGAAGGAAGAACACAACGAGCACTTTCTGAATATTAGTCAGTGTTCGTAGTGCTCTCTTGCTTGAAGAACTGTGCTTCGGCACTACTCTATATCTTGCAGAAAGCTCGAGACAAAGTGCAAACAGCGTTCTTCAGAGACTCCGAGGTCTGCTCAAAAGCGCACAAGCGCTGCTTCTAATCGTAAAATGGTTTCAAACTTCGCTCGGAGACAGCAAAAAAGAAATTTCTAAGGATATTGAGGTGCTTAATCTCATCGTGTAAAAAACTGATAGAACGATTGTTATTCATAACTTAATGAATTTGTTCAGGGGATCTCATTCCGCTCAAAATTCTGGTTGATGTGATCCAATGAAACCTCAGTTTATCATAGAGATAGGAAATAAAGCTTTTTAGATAGGAAAAGTAGGTTGGATGGTGACAAGAGCAGCAGCTTAACACAGACAAAGCTGAGAAAGACCAGCCCCCCTCCCATCCCCCTTCCTCGCACAGAAATAAAAATACAAAGCTGACTCAAATATGTCAAATATGTACCATTATGTAGCGAAATAGACACGCGCCATCTGGTGGACTTGTCGCCGGTAACAAGATGTGTTTGCCTCAAACACCGATAGGTAGCGCAGCTAATCTGTATGACATAAAACGCCTAAATAGACAATAAGTAACGGCGTCTCCTTCCTCCTCCTCCTATGCCGGCGCTCCCAACGCTCGCCTTTTGGCGCCCAGCAGTCTGCGCGCCCGAATAGATTTTGTGTTGCGTTTTTTGTCTTGGCTTCGGTCGAAATAACATGATGGCATGGAAGATCGAAAAATAAGTTACTGAAATAACTGCCACGACCAACGCTGCGCTGCTTTAAAGAAAGTTTTTGTCCTGCGATGCAAGAATAGAGATAAAGCTCGAGGGCAAGATCATCCCGGAAAGAGAGATCATTCTAGTTTTAGGCATGTGGCTACAGAGCAACGGCAAATGCAACCACACGATTGGCTTCCTTAAAAAGTCAACGGAACAAGTTTGCCGTATGATAACCAGAGTATCATCCAGAAGATACGGCATGAAGGAAGGAGACACGCTAAAGTTGGTGAACAGCCTAGTCATCAGCAAAATAACTTACTCACTTCCATATCACAGCATGCTGAAAAGTGAAGAAAATCAGGCAGAGGTCGTAATCAAAGGAGCCTACAAGACAGCTTTGGGCTTACCCAGAAACACGTCGAACGACAAGCTCGCAGAACTGGGGCTGCACAAAACGTTCGACGAGTTAAGCAGGGCACAAGTCGTGTCACAGATACAAAGGCTAAGGAACTCGGCAACAGGGAGGGCCCTCCTAAGCAGGCTGAACTATAAGGGGGTCCTGGACATAGAGGATAGGTCGGCAAACATCCCAGACGAAATACGTCGAACCTACCAGGTTAGCCCTATACCCAGCAATATGGATCCAAATCTACACGCAGCCAGAAGACAGGTAAAGGCTGAATATGTAGAGGCGAAGATGGCCACACCAGATCAGGTAGTCTACACTGACGCCAATCTGTACCCGTGGACTCGCAGCCAAAGCATCAAGAAAACGTTATCGGTTGTCACAACAAAGGAGAGTGGCCTCATCAGCGGCGCATCCACGAGAGATGGGACGGTAACTGAGGCAGAGGAGATAGCAGTAGCTCTAGAGGCAGCCGAGGGTTATCGCATCAACAAATCTCTCACAATCATAACAGATTCCCAAGAAGCGTGCAGACGCTACATGGTAGGAAGAATCAACAAGAAAGCACTAAGGATTCTATTCAAAACGCAGCGAACCAACATAGGATCTACTGGGTACCAGGACACGCCGGAGTCGAAGGCAATCTGAAGGCGGACAAGCTAGCTCGCGAGCTTACTATCCAAGCTGGTGCGTAAAACGCCTCAGACGGCCCGGAGATAACGGTAGAGCTCGCGTACGCAGCTATCCTCAACCTCATCAAAGGCAGAAGATGCAAATATCCCCAGCCACATCCTCTGCTAACACAATATGAAGCGACATGTTGGAGAAGACTCCAAACAGGAGCCTTCCACAACCTTCACATTCTACATAAGATGCATCTGGAACAGTATAGGGATACATGTCCGTGGTGCGGGGCAACCCCCACGTTGTATCATATCACATGGGAATGCACACACAATGTAGCTTTCCGAGGTAACAAAGAGCCAAATGCGTAGCAGTGGGAGGACCGGCTAACCAGCAGCCAGCTCAAGGTCCAAAGAGACCAAGTGAGCCACGCATGCCGGATGGCCAGGGACAGTGGTGCCTCGGACTAGGGGCGTCAACCACGCTCAGACTGGAAGACATCGGCAATCTTCGAGCAAGCAGCAAGACTCTTTTATTAGAGCAATAAAGTTTATTCACTCACTCACTGTCCTGCTATCGCTTTGATTGCGGAGCATACGTTGGAAGTGGCGTGCGCGAGCGAGTTCGCGGCACTATAGTGAATATACTCAGCGCGTTGGGTTCCCAACGCTCGCGCTTTGGCGCGCAGCGGACCGCGCGCCCGAATGAATTTGTTGTTGCATTTTCTTCCTCTTATTCGGCAGCATGGCATGGCAGGTACACAAATTACCCAAATAATTGCCCCGATCCACGTTGCACTGCTTTATAAGAAATTTTCGTACTGCGATCGCTTTGATCGCGGTGCACACGGTGGAAATGGAGTGAGCGAGCGAGTTCGCGGCACTATAGTGAATGTCTCGGAGTCGTGTTTTTCAACCGGCGTCTTTTGCCCAATCTTATTAAACATTTAACTCCGCAAAGAGGAAGTGGACCGACCTGCGACTAGATGTGCGGCCTAGGGTTCATTTGAACGGATGGCGGTGTAATGCTCCTATAATATATTCTCTCAAAGGCGTGTTCGCTCGTGCAACGGGCTGTGCTATGCAGTGAGTAGGTGATTACTCGTCTGAATTTCAATTATTTTAGCGCAGGAAAGCTTGGAGATTATTTCGGAGTTAACATACCTCGGACACCTCGCAGGCTACCGTTAAAAATATCCGACTGATGGCAGCCACGTAATGTTTGTTTTTAAATAGTCGAATACGAAGCCCTATACTTGCGCACTGTAACACGGTTGTGATCAGAATTTTGATGCAGGGTTAATAGTTTGGGTTGATTAACAGCAACCAAAAAAGGCATATAAACGCTGTTTCGTGAGCAACTACAGCGCCGCATGAGCCATTCGTATGCTGCTTGTTTAGGTGATTATCATCTTGGGTCAGCATATGCAATAATGGCTTGTAAGAGAACATTGCCTTCCCTCTTGTAACCTCCATGCCTAACGCGCAGTAGCCTGGACTACCGCAGTTAATCGCTTTCTGTCGAAGTAGCGTGCAACAGAAAAAACGCAAATGCTGTAAAATGAAAACTCCAATTTACTCAGTTCCCTCTCAAGCAAGCACGTTGGTTCGTTTAGGAATCGCGAGCAGCATGAACAGCGGGGGCTTCGACAGCGATAACCACCACTTTGGCGTCGAGTTCGTGAGCGACGGAGTCGAACTGCAACAAAACAAATACGTCCAGCGATGCGCCAAACATGAAAGATAGACCAGCGCCGCGAGCACCATGAACAGCGTAGGCTCAAACGGCAAGAACCTAAGTTTTCCTATCGCATTCGAGAGCGATGGAGTCCATCTGTAACGACACAAATACGCAAGCAATGCGCACAACATAGAAGCTAGACCTATATTGCGAGCAGCATGTACAGCGGGTATCAAACAGCGAGACGCGCCTCTTTATTATGCGGTTCATAAGCGAAGGATTCAACTGCGACAAAAATTCCTGCAGCAGTGCGCAAGATGAAAGCTTCACCTCCAACGCGAGCAACGTAAACATGGAGGCTTAAACAATATGACACGTAACTTTCGAGTCGAGCCTGCGAACGAGTCTGACTGCAACCACGTCGGCACGCCACGAAATGCGCACAACATCAAAGCTGCATCAGCAGAATCTAGCAGAGCTGGCACTGTGGGCATAAGACAACAAGAAGCACAGCTTTCGTAGCCTACGAGCGAACGAGTACATCTACAACTATGCCAAACAGCATTTACTGCGAAGAAAGACTGCAGTCGCTCGCGCTTCGCACCAAATCACCCGAAAAAAAAAAAAAACACGGCTGACAACTGAAGAACGGCCACTTACCTCACAAAGTGGCGGATCCAGCACATTATCGAAGTTTGCCCAGCCGATCCTGTGCACTTAAACCTTTCGGCGAGCCGCTTTTCTTCTTCCGGACGGAATTACAAAAAATCCTTTCCCACTGCCTCCTCGGTTGTTGCATCCACACGCGCAACAGAATAAACAGAATATCGGCACCGCCGCAACGCGTAGACGCCGTCAAAGATGGAAAATCACTTCCCGCCAAAACTGTTAACAGAAAGAAAACGAAGTGCGACTCCTACCCCCCCCAATGGCGCCGGCGTCTGCTACAGAGCAAAAAAGCGCGCGCTAACACGTGAACACGGCGCCTCGGCCAATGGGAGGCTCGATTATCCGGCAGAGCGCTAGGAGAAGAGGGCAGCCGCAAGTTCAAAGCTTTGCGTTACTTTTGTTTCATTGAGGGGCTTTATTATCACATTGACAGCGCTGATGGACGTAGGCTCCGAGTTGCATAGCCAAAAACCTATCTAAGGTTGAACGCACGAACCGTAAGGAAAGAAAATAACTCGAGCTATCTAAGGTAGGGTTATTTCATGTGAAGCCTCACCCCTCTTCTACTCTATTTTTGTTCTGTTATGTAACGAAAGGCAGCGTAGCCGGAGAGGAAAGGGCGGAAACAGGCAAGCTTAAGCAGGAGATGTAACTAAAAGTTATTTATCGCTGACTTCGATGCATATATGCACATGATCTACCACCTCATCCAAAACGAAAACCTGCTGTGTACAAAAAGAATAAATATAAGTGAAGCGGCAGACAGGTTTCCGAAGCAAGTGCGGGATCACAAGAAATAAACGAAAAAAAACCTGGTTGAAACGGCAGAAGTCGGGAAGATATTCATCTAAAAGCACAAGTATTCTTGCACCCTCCCAAACTTTTGGTAAACCTAATTTTTCGCGTGTTGAAATAGCCCCTACACAAGCAGTTAATATTCAAACTAACTGCATTTTTTTCTCTTTCGAAAAACGAGTGTCCGCTCAGCAGTTTCCAAACTGTGCAGTTGAAAAATACGCCGAAAAATACGCCCGTTCTGTCCTTGCTCAGTACGGCATCTCTTAGTGTGAGGATTTTGGTCCTACGCGGTTTTCTATGTGTACGAGCTCCACTAGCCAAATCATTGTTTTTTTTTTTTTTTTGCAGACCACCTTGTCCTCTGAGGTCCAATATCGCATTCTTTGGTTACGATTCTTTAAGAAACAACGCGAATGATCTTTGCTTCATGTTATGTGTGGCATAGGCGGTGAGGAGTTAACACCATGAAAGCAAACTTTTACCTCGAAACATTGCCTGGCGTCACTCCTGACACGACGTGAGGCCTTCAGACCCTCAGCAAATGAACTGTCTCGGACTGTTGGTTTCCCTGATCACTCTTTTTGGCTGGATGAAAGAAAACTTCACTCTATACGCTGGCATGGTTACAGAGTAAACATCAAGCAAGCCGGCCTCCGCAAGCTTACCTTATTCGGTGTAATCTGTTGAGTATACGGATTTCAGAGACGTCATCGCCCGTGAATATCGCCATTTAATTAATGCAAACTGCTTAAACATCATTTAATCTTTAACCATAAATTCTGCCCCTGCGGGTAACGCTTACGGCAACCAGGTGACGTCGCCTCGCTTGGACCGTTCGTTTAGCTTTTGCCCTGCTTACGCACGAACAACTATATTTAAGTATTTCCTTCTTTTCTGCTTTTCTTATCTCTGAGTACAACAGCGGGTCACCGCAGCGGTGGCCTAGTGGCTCGAGCATCCGCTTCGTATGCAGGAGATGCAGGGTTCGACCCCCTGTGCCGCCGGGTGCCCATCGCAGATACAATGGGTGCAAGCTTTCCCCCGGCCTGGTGCTTATGCGGAGTGCAATGCCGGGGAAATGATTCTTGGACCCCTGCTTGGGTAATCTAAAATACCTTGTGCCATAGGGCCCTTTCGTCGAAGCTCTCTTGCGTCATAAAATTTCATCATCGTCATTATGTATGACAGCCGTTCGAGCGAAACACCGAAATAGCGCTTTCCGTCGCTTCTTAATGGGCGCCACTGCTCTGAAACAGCTCAAAACGTTTTTGCACGTTCTGTGGCGTTTCTCGCCTTTTTGTTCTCATTACTTCCCCTCTTTTATGACGGTGCCCAGTTATTACATGAGTTATCTTGCGTGGACGAGTATATTTATTGTTCAATCCTGATAACATCCATGTTATCATGTTAAATCATTTAATATAACAGATAGAATAGATTGCGTAATAATGTACTAAGACCAGGCGCTGAAGGAATCAGTAACCATACAATGGCACAAATGCCACTACTCAGTTTATCGCTTAAATAGCTCAGGAGGTTCCCTTCCTGACAGGCATGCGCGTACAACCGGTTTTTGCACATTTTTTAAAACCTTTAAGACAGGAAAGCGCGAAGCCTCCCCTTGTTGCATTTGAAGTGCGACTTCCTTGTTTTGGGCCGTAAGGAGAAGAAAGCACGGCCACACGGCTCCTCCGTGTTTCCTCAAAACTAGAAAACTGATTTTTTTTTTTCTTACGCGTGCATCGCTCTCGTTTATCGCCGACAAACGGCGATAAGACGAACCGGTTGGCGAGTGCCGGCGCCCTTGATCCCTGCTCAGAAAAGCGGATGCAAAAAGGCATTTTGCGGGCAGGTTGTGCAAGCACGTAAAGGCATGGATGCACGTGCCCAGAATAACAACCGTGGCGGCTGAAGGCAGCAACACCTCCGGTAGCGACCGACTGTTCCGTTTCGCAGTGTATCAGTCTAGAAATCGCGAGATGAGTGCGTCGATTTTAACCCTTTCAGAGAAGTGTGGGTGGCCGTAAAACTTCATTTCTCCCCTATCAGCAACTGTCTGTGAATCTCTGCAAGCGACGGGCGTAGAGTCGGTACCGAAGGCTAGCTTGTTTATTGTTCTCACTCGCAAAAGAGAGAAGCAGCCGAGTCTCGAGGTATTACTTAACACGTGCTTTGCAATCGCGACAGACTTTTCGTAGGGATTAATAATTCGCGGGATTTTTCAGTAATCCAAGTGGATTGGGGGGAAAAAAAAGCCTGCAAAGAAAGGAAAAAAAATTACTGCTCTTAAATGTAACTTGGTACCGAAGTGTTGCACCCGTATCGAGCCAAAATTTGTACTGATATTTTTTTTCCTTTCCCTCGTTGGCCGGGAGCTGAAGTCCTTGGGGAAGAATTTACGCGAACCGTGATCACGTTGTCCCCGGTCAAAACACGCCTCCAAATAGTTCTGAATGCCTCTTTGACGCTATCTATCTTCGCGTCAATGTAGAAGTACTAACTCTAGTTATGGACGCGCTGACAAAATTAATGCACCCCATGCTTTGGCTGTCAGAAAGTGCAATTTTTAACGCGATAACGTTAAGTGCCCTGTGTCGTAGAAAAACCGTCATAGGGGGTCGTTGTCGGCGCCATGAAAGAGGCACCGTTAAAAAAGTGAAACAGGAAACACTGAGGGATCAACTTTCTCAGTTCCGCGGCTCACGCAGCATAGCGTAAGCGTAGTCAATTTTTTAGGTGTTAATAAAAAAAAGCTGCTAAATCGACAAGGCGCTTGGCAATTTCAATGCCCTTGAAGTGCGCGAGCATGAACTTAGCTTGAACAAAGCCTGCAAATTTCATCTTTTATTATTCTGTTAGCTTCAAAATAAATCCTCTGGAGTTCTTCTCTGAGATTTGTAAGAATCTCGCTTCAAGCCTGTCTACACTCACGGTTAAGAACGCCAGGCATATGACTGTTATACATCTGTGTTTTTGAAATTGTGTTTGAAAATATTTCTAGTATATGTATCTACGGAAAGTGAATCCGCTTTAGCAGTGCAGTTTCCCTTCCGTCTTTCAGGTAAAAGAGTTTGTATATATCGAAAGACAAAGAGTAGAGACCAAAATATACAGACTGGAGAAGAAATTCTCAGTAGACTACGTAACTGCCGCGATCTGCGTGACGGTGGTCTTAGTGGTAGCGCACATGCTGTAGACATATCTATGAAATCAGCAAAGATGGTTAAAGCCAATCATGTGTTCTCTATGCCCCTTTCTGGTACCTTGAGTACACATTCGCAATTCATTGAAACCGACTCCTGATTATTTTTTTTTACCCTCTGGCCATTCTCTGCATACTGAGGCAATGGAAGCGTTCACGGGAAGCACTGGTATTTCGGAAACTAAGAGGGACCAAACAAGAACCTGGCTTCCAGACATGCTCAAAGTCAAGTGTTCCTCACTGGAAGCGAACGCTGGAAGGCAGCACGCATTCACCTCTGTCCTTCACAAACAGGATGTCTCGTCAATATGTATGACAAGCAGTCGTGCATGATGGGCATATATGGCTATGTCAGTCTAATCAGTTGTCGTACCTCTTGCCTCCCTCGTCCTGTGTGTGTGTGCTGTTAGTGTGTGTTGTTTGCGCATGTGTAAGGGCTCTTTGCTTGCAGTTATTCGAATGCATTTGGACACCGCGTTTGCAGCTTATTGCACCATGTAACCGCAAGCAGTGATGCTCAATGCCGTAACCAAAAAGTATCCTTGCTTAAACACAATATTTCTTGTGTTCGGCACTTTTTTCCGGTACTAGTTTTGAAAAGCCTGCTTTTTTTCCCGCGTTATTATATTGTACTTTACATTAACCCTTGCTGTTCATAGGCATAGCAATGAAGGCCGAAGCGCATATATCTGCCAAATACTACTTGCTGTGCGTGTTTAGATTCTGTTTTCTACTCTCCACTTAAAACTTCAAGTTTGAGCGACCAAGGAGAACAGTTGGCCGCCATCTACACCCAAGGTTACGTGTTAGCCTAAAAGGAAGAGCTCCCAGAAGTCGAGTGTCAAACTTTATTCAGTCACAATTGCGCTCTTTAATGGAAGCAAAACAAACGAACCACTAAATAACTGTCATGGACTTGTATCTCGTACGTAAATTTTATAGCTCAGGCTAGTGTCAGTTTAAACATGATTATCGTATTTACTTCCAGATTGGCTGACCTGTCTTATAGGTCAACAGCCAAAGTTAGGGAAATGGAAAAAAAGAAAACTTCAGGTTAGAACATGATACTGGTCACCCGCTTATGGCATATTGCTAATGCATTGGCACCGTGAGAAAAGCGTCACCGCAGACGACGCTGCATTCGCGATCAGCACAGAGACGAAGGTAGGTGGCTTGAACTTGGTAGACTTACATTAAGGGTCATGGTAGCTCGCCAGGCTGGCCTTTATACAGGTTTTCATGGTAAGTCGTTTTACGATGAAAAGTGTGTGCAGAGTGCGCATCGATAACTCTGGCTTCACATTAGCAGAATCAATATCTCCCCAGGATTCGCACACGGGATTAGAATTCACCATCTGCAGCTTAAGTAATCTTTTCGTAGGCTCATACTCTTCTAAACAGGCCTTTGTGTCAGACCCTTTTCTATTCAAGTTTATTCAGTCACACTTCCCTCTTGTAGCACAATAGTTGTACCTAGAGCAGTAGGTGCAATGTGTATGCATTTAGTACACCGAAACAAACCACATTAGTCAGCACTGTTTTCGTGTTCCACCACAGCTTGTTTCTTAAGCGCACAATATTATTCGCATTCAATCAGCCAGGAACGTCGTCTTCATATTATTGTTTTATTGTGCACCTTATTATCAATGTACATACTGGAATAGTTGTAACACACATAGCGGCCGTTGTTTCTGAGCGTTGGCAAGTGAGAAAATCATAACCAAACAAATGGCTCTTTCTTCTCAAAGTAGCTGCGTATCAAGGCAAACAGTCAAACCTGACACTAATTCTAAGCAGTCACTCACAGTGGGCCAGAGTTCTCTTCTCATTTTGAAGGTCACAGCATGGTTAGGCAAATAAAACGACCACACTTGAATTTTTGTCTGATTGGTAACTTTCTTTCTCACCATACGACTGCAAATACTCTCAAGAATTGTGGTACCCGTGATGTGTCCAAGCCGGTCTATAGATTAGCATGAGGCTTTCATATATCACCGACTCGTGAAAAACATGATTGTTGCAGGTGCATCGCAAACATTAAGACGCACTGATTTCTGAAGCTGCTTCAAGTTCTCTGCAACACTTGGTGGACTCAGCTGCCGAGTTTCATCTGACGGTGCCTCTCAGGGAACGCGTAACAGCGTCATGCAAAGATCGTGCAGTAGCATTCTGCTGAGCGAGGCAACGGGTGCACACGCAATAAAAAAGCAGCAAAGATACTGCAGTGCATGGCCATCTTGAGTAATGAACAATATACATTTCTTACTCAGTGACTCATCATCATCATCAGCCTGACTACACCCACTGCAGGGCAAAGGCCTCTCCCATGTCTCTCCAATTAACCCGGCCATTTGCCAGCTGCGCCCACCCTATGCCTGCAAACTTCTTAATCTCATCTGCCCGCCTAACCTTCTGCCGCCCCTTGCTATGCTTGCCTTCACTTCGAACCCACTCTGTTACCCTTAGTTACACTTAAGGACCAGCGTTTATCTTGCCTTCAGAGTACTATCATGAGCAATATGAGTAGGAACGCGGCAGCGCGTGCCCGATCAGCCTCGAAGCCAACTTGTAGCGATACGTGGTGGCCGCTTTGAGAAACAAAGTGGAAAGGGAGGGGCGTTATTGCATTTTTCAGAGCCTGGCAATGCAACCGAACACTTTCCACAATGTTGCGAAAAGCGGCCACCATGCATCGCCACAAGGAGGGTTCGAGGCTATCTGCCACGCGCTCCTGTGTTCCTGCTCATATTGGTCATGATAGTACATGCCCTGCCCAAGCATTTCTGCCTCTTGATTTCGAATAGGATGTCATTAATCCGCGTTTGTTCCCTCACCCACTCTGCCCCGACCATTAAGGTACAATATGACCGTAATTTACAATTCATGTTAAATTTCGTTAAACATGACCATAGAACCAAATTATGTAATCTAATCTGGTGGGTCAAAAATGCTGGAGAGATGTGATTACTGTCATTATTTAGGTACAATACGTTATACATTAAAGATAGCGTGAATCTTTGCTTGCTGCCCTTTTACGCACGCTTTCGGTTTTACTTCCGTTTTTACAAAAGCTACTATGTACTATGCATCCAGTAGCGCACTACATTTTACTCATTTTACTGCAGCAAGGTTGAACATGACGCTATGCGCAGCGATTTTCGGAGCTTCCTTAAGGTATGACACCACTCTTGAAGGGAAAACATTTATTTCATGGAATGAAATTTCTCTTACTGCTTTCGATTGTTACGCATACCATGTTAATACCATTTGGTATAAAACTTCGGAAAAACATTTTAAAATATTTTTACTCATAAATTATTCCTTCGAAAAGTGCGGAATTTGCCTCTTACACTAACAGTGATATATACTAATAATTAAAGGCACATTGTCATGATTTTGTTTTTATGCAGGTGTACCTATTATCTGTGCAGTAAACAAGAACAAAGACTCCGTGATGAATTTCACCAGGACTTATCGCAAAAAAAAACTGAAAACATACGCTAAAATTCGCTTTCCAAAAGCACAGGTATTAATATAACAAGCCACAACGTTAAAAATTGTAGTGGATCTAAATAATCCTAGTTCATTGCATGCCGTGGCATGCAATAAATGAGCGTGCAAAGTTTCGAGGGAAAATTTTCGGAGAATGTAACATTATTCATGTTGGCGTAACACAGAAAAGAACAAAAGTTCATTCTGAGAAAAATAATATACTAAAGTTACAATTTCTATATATGCTACTCTCTATATGTGCACAAGAAAGCAATCTCTTAGAGTGTTCAAATGTTTCATAGCTTTAGCTATAAGGAGGCTCTCCTTGAGCGTTTCCCTCGTCTTTTTTTTTTTTTGCACATGTTGCAGCTCGCCTTTTTTTCTTTTTTTTTTCTTTGTTTATTTTACCTTGGTGCAAGTAACAATTTAGCCTGTAACTTTTGAACAGCAATAGCTAGACTCATAATTTCTGTGAAAAACATAGAAAAATGTTCGTGGCTATGAAAAGAAACAAAAATTAAAGCCGTCATTTTTGAACAACATTGTCATTTCGTGAGCGTTGCCGAACCATGAGACCTGCACTCTTACAAAATGTCACACAGTCAAAAAATGCTCCGCCTCCGCGCAACCGCTCTCCTTCAGTGTTGCAACAGTCGCAGGGCACAGGTTATAAAGAACACAGCAGACATGGACGATTTTGCCGGACCGTGTCGGATCATCACCTTATCGGCAAGTTTCATGCGAGGAAGGCTGTAATTTATCAAGCTGTTTTGTAATATCTTTCTTCGAAAAAAACTCGCTCATTTATTAGCCAATTCTAAAGACTTCCTGAAAACAAATTAAGATTTTATTTTTCTTTCATGTCGAATTATATACTGAAAACTTCCAGAAAAAAAAAGGAAATTTTCCCCCATGAAACATCACGGATAACGATCTACCATCTTCAATGGCTCCCTTTTTCTGTCATATTTCTTCTTTCCCGCTGTGTTGAGCATTGCAGACAGAGGTGCTCTTGTCCTTCCAACTCTTTGTTACACTGAATGCTCAGTCTTTTTCCCCGCTAAACCCAGTTATCAGATTGTTTTCAGACCTTAGAAACCCTTTACTACCGGCTGTGACAAACATATAAATGTGATATAAGCAACGAACAATGTCAACGAACAACGCAACTAACCCAACGCAACAACGCAACGCAACAGGTAAACGTGAGAATTAGGGACTTTCTTAAGCATGCTAAAGCCTTTGCTCTGACATTTTCACTAGAGAAACGGTGGAAAAGTTGACGTGTAATTATTTTAACTACATGTATACCGCCGGTAAGGCACTATTTTCAGTGGGTCTATATAGTAGGGTTCGTTCACTCGAAACACAGCCACTTGCTTTGATAGAGCAGTAAGCTTTTTTGTCGCCGTTAAGCCTTTTTCATGCTCTGATGGAGTATAAAAGCGTGAACAGAGACGTATAGTAAAAGTTAAAAATGCCGTCTCACCTCTTCTTTCTCATTCCTGTTCACTTCAGACTTCCGCGGTGTGAAGTTTGGGGACGGGGCGGAAAATACGAGGACACAAGGCTTTCGTGTGGATTATTTATTAATCCCTCATGTGAAAACGGCTACTGGTTATCGTTTCTTCAGCCGGTAGGCCCTCTTTGCCCGCCAAGGTGTACCGCATTCCTTCCCGGGATGCCTTCTTGTCAGCTTGTCATCTGCGACAAAAATCACGAAGGCAATATTGTCACGTTAAATAAGCTGCACGCAATGTGAATCTTCGTACTGTGCTTTGAGCTCCATATTTTTACACTCTCTGCAGTAAATGTTCGCGCAGAATTCAAGATCAATATCAATGAATTGAATTAACAAACGCTAATAATAATTCGCACCTTAAGTTTGAAGGCGAGGAACACTTATGGTCATATTTTCTGACTAATCAATTCACGGCCCAATTTTTTGCGTGTCTCCAAGTGCAAACAATTACCCGTGGCATCAGGGTAATCGCAAGCGCTAAATACTAGTCGCCGACACCGGAATCAATGTCGGGTCTCACTGTGGCAAAGTAGTCAGATTGATTCATCGAAAAAATGACGACGAAATTGAGCTCGTGGTTGTGGGTGTTAAACCATCAGCCATATACTGAGAGGCAGCATGTTTCGGCCACGTGTTATCTGTGGAAGGCACATTATGGTGCGCAAAATACGTTTCGCACCTACTGATGAAAAGCGAAAAGGCACCAACGTAGCTAGTCAGCCGCGGAAAAAGAAAAAAGAAAATCCACGGAGCACTTTAACTACATCGTAACGCGTATATGACCGTGACATCTGTGGAATTTGCCGACGTAAACGTCGGAGAAACGGCCGTAACTTGGGCACCATTTTTGTGGTGACATTTCTGATGCAGTACGCCTTTAGATGCCCACGGGCAGCCGGCGTGCACTCGTAATGCTGCTACAGCGGGCATGGGCTGGTCGCCCGGTAATTGCCGCAGAATTTACCATGAAATTAGCGTTACATCTGTTCAGGCAGCTATTGCTCGTACAGCGAATACAGGTGTATTTGAAGTGCACATACGCACACATCAGGAAGAACGCCAAAAAGACCCAATGCGTGACCGGGGCTGTCCTCCTAAGAATACCAGTGTTGTACAGGGAAGAAAAACAGTTTTAAAACAAAAAGAAGCTTAGCACAGGTGCCTCCACGCTTCACATAAAATTTCAAGGAAATATATACGGCATTTAAGGCAGAAAGCTGGCCTAGTCGTTGTTTAGACACAGAGGACATAGTAGTAGCTGTAAATAACAGGGACGAAAGGAGAGAAGGCGACAGAAGTGCTAGACGTCGTCACAGCGATTAGATTTATGAGGTTAACAGGAAAATTGACACATAAAGATGGAAGGAAGACAATGCCCAGTGTACTAGAAAGTAAGACATCTAAGGCAGAAAGCCAAATAGCCCAGCTTTCTGCCTTAAATGCCTCACTTTCTAGTAGACTGGGCATTGCCTTCCCTTCTTCTTTATGCGTCAATCTTCCGGTCAACCTCATCAATCTAAAAGCTGTGACGACGTCTAGCACTTGTATCATCTTCTCTCCTTTCGTCCCTGATATCCAGAGGTAGCTACTACTATGTCCTCTCTAAATATATAAGGTTAAATATAAAGAACAATTTCTAACCAAGCTAACGTAAGCTGACACGTCCTCGAAAAGAAGAAAAGTCGCTCAAGCGACTCAATACGTCTTCACTTCACACAATGCAAAGCATAAGATTACACATGATAGCACAAGATTAGCCCAATGATGCAAGGAGCAGTTCAATCAGTTCTCGCTTCTACGCTTGTGAATTTCTGCATTCGCCCTTGTGACGCGCAAGTCCTTGTTCGAATTCAACACCGCAGCCATGAGGTGCCGGTGCGTTTTAAAGTCGTAAATAATTTTGCTTTCCGTGCGTTATTCTAGCGTATCCATGGGTATGATGGTTTCGAGGATCCCCTGTGAGTGGGATAAAGTATGGCTGATTACGAGTTACGCACTATGTCTCAAGTTCCCGCCCAGAGCCTGTACTTGAATCTTTGCTAATATCCTCAAATAGTTCCAATTCCGATCTGTACATTCTCAGTCAGCTTAACAACTGAGTGAGCTTAGTAGTAGTACGATATGGCCTTCTGCTTTTTTGCTTCTCTGCGATGCGTACGCCCCTCCTGGATTTAATCATCCGCTTTCACTAACCAGTTTCCCCTTCCGAACTGGCCCCAGTTTTCAGAATGGCTGGTGCTTTTTCGAAGGTGTTCGCATTATTGCCAGATGCACACGTACCGTTGTGGATTCCCCCTCTACTTCTTGCATTTTCCGCAGCCGCACTTGCCCGTGCCGCACTGGCAGGACGACGTGCATCGGCAGTTGGGATCTGCGAAGAAAAAGAAGATACAGTGGGGTCGTTCTTCCAAGGAGGAGCACCAGCGATCTAGTGTGACGCGTCGGTCAAGTATACGAAATGTCCAATGAGCTGTGCTTGATGTCACCAGCTAATCGCTGACACCTGTTCGTCCTGAAGAAGCCAGAGGTGCAGCTCTCTGGTAGTTATTCTGTTTGCATTATCTTGTGTTTCTATTCCTGGAAATATTAAGCTTAGTTCCCCGTCGTTGTTCTAAAAATACCACCTTTTGCTTTTTTTCTGAACTTCTAACAATTGCAGTCGCTATTGCAAAGCACTTTGACATCAGCTACTTTAAATTGTTTTTATTCGCCCAAGTGGCTTAAGCTTTTGAGCACGAAATTGGAGTTTCCGTTTCCTGATATAGACACTGAATGCTTTTTGATAGAGGCGTAATGCGAAAGCAGTGTTAGTACATATCGGGAAATTCCCATCTTGGAGGCGAAATTAATCCAGGATATTTCACGACATTCGAAAGTGTGTATTGACGCCGCCAAATATGCTCCTTTTTGCTCGAAATGGACAGAACGCAAGGCACTGTCCCCGCTTATCCTATTTTAAACAGTGTCCATAGTTAAAGACCGCGCACAACAAAGTAGACACACACAAAGAAATGAATAAGTTACATCTGCGCTTCCGTGTTCTTCCTTCCTCTGTGTGTCTGTTTTGTTGCCTGCAGTGTTTGGCCAAGAATTATTACCAATTTGCCCGTTCACTGGTTCTGCTAAAAAGGGCACTTCGAACACACGAATCCGGAAAAAGAAAGTGGTGGCAACTTTAATTTTTCTCCTTTCACAGCAATGCTTAAATATATTTTTTTATAAATATACAGTTAATCACGGCGGGTACTTCTGACAGTAATGAACTTATAAAAGGCATAAAATCGTTTGCAAAGACTTGGAAAGCATTTTCAAGCACTTTTTTTGCTGTGAAACAGAGTAAAACCTTCGTACTTTCTTCAGAACACAAAGTTTCTGCATCAGCCGTCTGGTTCGGCGGTTACGTACCACCTGCAGTACCAAACTCAGGACGGGATGGAAATATCGTGACCTAACCTGTGAGAACCTTTCGAACCACAGCAGTGCTGTAAACGCCCCACCATACGCCTCAAACGAAAACCTTGTGGCCTGAAGATATTCAAGCTAGAGTGTACTTTGCTCTTTCATTTGAGCTTTCAACTCACTGCCCAAGCTCACTATTAACTATTAACATACAGCGCTTGCTGATCAATTTTTTTATATTTGTGGAATAAATAAATTCGCAATATCATATGCTCGTGAATAAATTATTACTTTCTTCGGCACTTGTGTTCGACACGTGCTAAGAGCAAATTTAAACTAGTAGTTCAAAGAAGAACAAATATTTTTCTTTGGCACCCGTGATCTTTCTAGCCGCCTTTAGCCTCTGTTAATTACACGAGTGCGCTTCATTCGACTAGTAGGAGTCTATCCTGACTTAATATGCTGAACATTGCCGTTAAAAAAACATATTAGGTTAAATGAGTGTTGGTTTTCCGCATAAAGCCGAAGATCATTTTCTCATTGACCTACAGGTTTCCTGTGCACGTATATGTGTGAGCCTCAGCAAACGATTCCTTCATTAGCGTTAAACCCCTCGGCATGCAAAAATGAGAGATAACCTCTTGGGGGGGGGGGGGGGGGCAGGCGTGGTCTCAAATACTCCGCTCAGTACAATTTAAAAATAGAACACCACTGCGCAAATCTACCATGCGATACAATAACACTTTGCAGTATCCCAAAACATCCCCTCCAAAATCTTATCAAAGTGAAACTTTTGACGTTCGAAGTGACATTGGATACGAACTGAGCACATCAGTTCTTATATTTGGAAAAATGGCTATTTAAAATGGTTCAGTGCAGTTTAAAAGTTTTAAGGACATATCTTGCTCGCTTAGTAGTCCATTGTTGCAGCGTATGCGAACTGTACATATTCCGCACCAAAGGATGAGACCTGGAATGCTGTAAAACGCACTGCTCCAACTTTCGTTCAGGTTTTCTTCTCCGTTGCAATTTATTCCTCAAACTTAAATGTTATATGAAAAATATATTCTCTCATAAAAAAAAATGTGGGATTCAGCTTCAGCCAGATTGCTTCAGCCGCACTAGTCAACTAGCCGCTGAATGAAAGCGCTCTCCCGGTGAAGAAAATATTAACACAAGGACAAAAGCCCAGAAATAGCTCTCACGTTTTGTAAGCGTGAAACGTACGGGCACAAGTGGACTTATGTAAAGCAAGAAAGAGTAGTTAAGGAACGTCAGCCTCACCTCCGCACTTGCAAGGACCGTCCATGGCTCTTCTGCGAATTCTGCACCGTGCCGAGCTAGTCTTCTGCGACGAGTGTAGGCGTTGGTGCTGCGAGTGCGGCGGCCAGCCTTTTATACCCGACAGGAGGGTTTGCTCTCCGAGAGAAGAGGTGGCGCCTTGGTTGCCGTGTGCAAACCCAGCCCTGATTGGTTTTTTCCAGCCGTGCGCCGTCTGCGCGCTGCTGTCGTCTGCTCAGCAACACGGGCGTCGTCTGCTCGCGCCCACCCGTACCGTGTAAAGCCGAGCCGCTTCGCCTGACGCGCTGTTTCTCGCTCAAATGAAACCGCAACTCCAAGGGGGAAAAAAAGATAGAATGGCAATGAAAATAGATGGAAGTAAACAAACACCGACGGTCAAAGGGGTTGGCTTCGTGGAAAGCGACCGTCCTACGCGGGACAGGTTTCTTAGCGGCGCTAGGGGCTACTACTTTTTTGTTGTTTTTTTTCAATTCCCGTGTTTGCTGTTCTCAGGGGCCTAGGGCAGAGAGGGGGAAAAAGTGTAATAAAAGGCGCATTAAGGTTATAGAGTACATGACGGATAGCGCCCCTTAAGTGACACTACGCGGAGCTCGTCGACACTCTATATAGGAGCCCGTCGGCTCAAGACGGCGGGGAGCCTTCTGCCGCCGAGTCAGTACCATGTTTACGCGCCTGCAAGCCTCTAGCTTCGGGCGTGAAGCACAATGCAATCATACGTTCAGACTTTTTTCGGCAAACGTTATAAGCATACGGGCCGATGATCGTTGCTTGCAGTTGATACCATCTACCGCGAGGCTTCCCCGCCATATCCAGGCGAGTGGCGACATGCCCCAAGGAACAAGTCTGTAGGAGTTCGATGTGGGAGTTAATGCACTCGAGAAAGCACACCCACAGATTCTGGACAAGGCCATTTTTCTAACGGCAAGTTGTTTATGAAAGCAATTTTTTCGCATTCGTATGATTTCATCATAGCAACCGATATACCCGCATATCCCTCCTCGGAATGCTTGTAGTTTTCTGCTATTTGCTGCCAAAAACGCACCCCATTAGTCCTCTGTGGCGATTTTAACCACTCAGTGCGAGCGCAGGACCAGGTTTAAAAGCATGATTTTGTCCCGTTTCGGAAGATTAGATACCATTGCAATCAGTGTGATCATTACAGTACTTTACAGTAATTCACATTTCCATCATTATTATCGCCAGAAACGCGCGCCACTGTTTTGTTATGGCAGTCTTAAGTACTCGGCGCGAGAAGAAAAACTTTATGTATTTCGTTTACCCTCAGGGCGAGAGGCATTACAGAGGGGAGTGGTTACATAAAAATAAAAATAAACAACATACAAAGCAGCAAAGAAATTAGTAATACAGAAATGATGGCACGGTAAACGGAGGGTTTCGCTACGCTTCGTAATAATGCACCATTCCCAATAATATGTTCATAACAGTAACCTACAATATCCACCGTTGCCTCAGAATTAGATGTGATTGTGCGTGATTGTGATTGTGCGGGAACACCACACACATGTATGAACCGTGCATGTGGTGTTCCCGTCTTGTCTTGTGCGCACTGCTTTACTCGGTGCTTTCTTTTGCATGACACTGTGACGTCATATTCGCAGCCGTGGGGGTTACAGTCCAGCATACCATGAATTCGACTGGTGTAGCTCCCCTCTTCGCGCAAGATAGTGGCCTGAAAGGAGAGAGGGCCGCTCCACAGCACTGATACATTTCTGCTTTTAGAACTCAAGGCACGACCTGTTCACTGGGATATATTATAACGTTCTTCTGCTTCCTATCAACTTGTGCGCTTATATTTGAGCGCTCGTGTAAAACAGCGGTCAGTCTGTCACGCCAGTCTCCGCCAGAGTTTCCTAGTTATTAAGGGCTCCTAATTAATTCCCAAGTAATGCCTTCGCATGTGGCTGTCCGCAGTTAACTGGCTGTGCTCGACCGCTGCACGGTTACTGGCGCATTCATGGGCATGTACAAAAACAAATGAATTGAAGCATCCTAACGAGCACCGGCAGTAAGCAGGTCATGGAAAGACAAAGCCGTAAAGAAACAGCGGTTGTTTTACAACGACGTTAACCCTCGTGTGCCATATATTATTTGCCTTCTTCCATTTTTGGCCGCCGCGACCATCCGTTTAAGTTAAGCGCTTGTCATGCCGTACATCTAACTATGCACGTTCATTAATTCCACACACTATAAGCAACCGGAACGCTCTCCCTTCAGATGTTGCTACCACCACTGATGCGGAGAAATTTTATAAACTAATGCCCGCCACTTCTTCTGCGTAACATCTTTTAGCACATTGTTAACTTACCAGTGCATTAGGTTTTTGTCTTTTTATTTCTGTTATTGATGATTCTCGTTGTTTTATTTTCATGCTGTTGTGGATAGACATTGTGTAACTTGTATTAACTTTACTCTGTTAATGTTTTTTCTTGCCATTTATGCTTCAGTGTTAGTTGTGTCGATTTTGTATTTTTATTCCAACGATCCATATGCTTTTATCTGTTTTTTCTTTGTAGTTTCTTAAAATTTTGGCTTATTTATTTCTTTCTTTTGATTACTTGCCTGTACCGCCCCCCCCCCCTATGTAATACCCTCAAATTGAGGGCCCTTAGCGGTATTTTGTATAAATAAATAATAAATAAATAAATATGGCTGCTATTGAGAACTCTAGGCAAAAAGAAAAGAAAAGCACTGCAAAGAGCTGAGCACAAAAAAAGGAAACTAAAAACCGCAGAAGAAAGCTCAAAGGCGAAGGGTCACAGGCACATTACCTACTAATCGCCATATTTGTTACGCTTTTGTTGCAAACTGGACGGTGCCGACAGAGAGAAAAAACAGAACATCAACACTTTTTGAACCAGGCGCTTGACTCATAAGAGACGGGAATATTTAACATATTTCCTAGCGACTCAGAGCACCAAAGCTTTACACTTTCACTACACCGAACGTTTATGTACCCCTGCTCTGTTGTTCCGGATGTATCGATTCCACGATATTAATACCGCCGTCTAACATGCTACGTGCAACGTATTGGTATTTCAAGTGAAATTCAATACCGTCCTCAGTCAGCCTTGTTTCTGTCCACTGTCATCCTTATTCCCTCGTTCACTTTATGTTAATGAGGAAGTACCTTATTTCAATCTTCATAACTTGAATATTGAGGGAACAGGAACAAAAGGAAATTGCGATTAGCGATACTCTCCAAGCTGCCTCTATGCAACAAGCAGCCCATTTCATTGCCATTCGGGAGGTATCAGGGCCGCTTACACGTTTCATTCTTTCGTTCCGTCTCAACCAATATGAATTCCGCTTCTCGCCATATTATGGCTTGTATCATTCTATTTTTATGTCACAAACACACAGACAGCCCTGCTGTCATGTTGTGTGCGATGTTGAGCGAACATCTCCTGCTGGCAATATATTCGCGATCGACCAATACTAGTGCGCTACCTGAGCTCTCCGTTTAATTTCAGCTGGAGCACAATAGTGGAAGTTAGGTGCAAATGGTTGCGCGATGTCAAACTTGCGAGCAATTTTCTTCTTCGAGCATCCTGAGCAAGTTCCGTTAAACTGAACACACTGGTCTGCAACGCCAGGATGCCTGCCTGAGACGAGCCTTGATTCATAGCGCTTGCAGATATGGTATCCCGGAAACTTTTGGCGCCGATAACACAACGGCCGGGAAACGTAAGGCATGACGCCAAGATGCGGTGGCTATGTGTTAGGAGCTGCGCCAGGCGCGGCACCAGTAGCTAGAGGCGACCAAAAGGTGAAGTTAGAAAGCCATCGGTGAAGCTGACAACACGCAATGTGCGTTCACTTCGCTCTTCGCCAAGCAAATTTATTTTAAATAGTGGCTTGCTAGATTGTAACTGGCTCTAGTACTTTACTATTACAATGTAGTACCGTACTAGCTGTAGTACTTGTCGTACATAAAACTTCCAGTGCAGCTATTACTAATCGTATACTTCGCCGTTGACACCAGAGGAAGAGAGCACGCATCGCGCAGCCACTGTTTGAACGAGCACACGTACTTGTTAAAAGAACGTACGAACACAAGAGCAGAAACCTACAAGTGAAATAGAACCGTGCTGCGAATTAGCGGGACCTGCTCAGAGGAGCCTTCGGCAGCTCCTTCAAAAGTTACTGCGGGAACTTAAAGCCCTTACGCGCTGTGAATTAGAAAGAATTTACCCTTAAAGCCTTTAACCTAAGGCCTTTGACCTAAATGCAAGCAATTATCACTGCAACTGTCCCTAATGACCCCCATCATATTTAATAACGTCCTTAGTCATTCCGAAGCGCCCCCTCTCACCTTATTCACTCATTAATTAATTCATTCATTCTTTATTGATTATCTTGCGAAATACAAACATTTATAGACCAATAGCCACGCAGTGGCTGGTAACGGGTCCATAATAAACATAGGATACAAAACAAATGCAGCACGCGAACAAATGAAACAGCAAATACAATGCATAACACAATAACTCTCAACATGCATAGTTGTTACAAAAAAAATGCATAAAGAGTCAGTTATCATTCGCAATGTTTCTAAAAAAAGAACCTCTTAAAGCCAGGAGAAAAATTAGGGGCTTGTTTCATGTTTACTGGCAAAGAATTCCAAATGAGAGTGCCGTTAAATTCTGCGAGCCTTTTTCCGAACAGGTTCTGACATGGAGGAAGATTAAAATTTTGGTTTGTGGCAGCTCTTGTGTTTAGTAACGGAATTTTAAACAAATTGATGGGAAGTGGATCATTAGTTACTAAGATTCTGTGGATGATATGAGCAATTTTGAATTCGTACAGTGCATTTAGTGGCAGAACATGAAGATGATTGTACAGGTACATGCTACATTTACAGCTCCCTGAAAAGGATATAATTCTCAATACGCGTTTTTGTAGACAGATTACCGGTTCCAAGTAAGTAGTAAACGTGTTTCCCCATGACTCAATGCAATAACTGAGGTTACTTTGAATAAAAGAAAAGTAAAGAATGCGTAGGATGGGGTACTCGAAAAATTCACGAGCCTTAAGTATAATAAAACATCCGTATGCCAGCTTCGAAAAAAGATGTGTAATGTGTGTTCTCCAATGCAGGTCAGTATCAAAAGATATACCTAAATTTTTGCCGGAGACAACTTGTTGAAGTTTTGTTCCACGTAAATGATATGTTCAGTTCCTCAATATTCAATTGTTTTTTTCCTGGAGTGAAAAATTGTGCAGTTCGTTTTATTAAGATTTAAGGTCAGTCGATCAGATGTGTACTACATAAAATATTTTCTAACTCAGCAGAGATTTTATCTTGAATTTCACGCAAATTCTCTCAGTAAACACTAGAGCGGTGTCGTCGGCATACAATAACGGTTGACTGTACTTTAAGATTGTATGCAAATCATTTATGTAAAGTGAGAAGAATGCGGGCCCGAGAACTGAACCCTGCTGCAAGCCAGGTAAAACAGTTTGAGACGAAGAGGGAATTCTTTTTTATTACTGTATGCTGTTGACGGTGACTGAGGTAGCTTTGAATTAAGTTCAGGATTTTACACCTGAACCCATTGTTGTTGATCTTGCTCAGTAATATCTGGTGGTTTACCGTGTCGAAGGCCTTTTTTATATCAAGATACACCACGACAGCAAATTTATTGTGGTGGAGAACTGTATTTAGCGTTTGTGTAAGAGAATGAACAGCGGTGGAGGTACATTCAAGACGTCAAAAACCGTGTTGGCGGGGGCCCAGGATGTTGTATTTGGATAGGAATTTATTTATGTGCGCACAGAGAATCTTTTCAAGAACTATGTTGGCTTCACTAATAATTGATATCGGCCTATAAGTTGATGGATTGGAGCGATCTCCGTCTTTAAAAATCGGAACAACTTTTGCTAACTTTAGTTCAGAAGGATAAATTTCGCATTCAAGGGAGCGATTGAACAGGTGAAAGAGTGGGTCTACTCATATGTCTATATTAGCAGAATTTGCCGGAATTTGATCATTCCCTACTGCCTTGCTGGTTCTTAACTGTTTAACTACTGCTATTACTTTGTCCACTGTAATATCCTCAATAACAGAAGTATTCAAACCGACTTCATTGACTTCATGTATTCAGTGACTGGTGCTAGTTGGCCCACCAGTTGTGGTCTAATATTTACAAAATATTCATTAAACTCATCTGATCTTGCATGATCAATAAAATCAGGCAGTATGCTTCCGTATGAGCGGAGCCCCAATGCGCCTGTTACGATGTTCCATATTTTATTTGCGTTATAAATAGAAATTAATAGTGTTGTCGTTTCCTTTGTCGAACTAGAGATACTGGATGGTTTCTTAATCGCTTAAATTGCTTTAAATGATAAGTGTTAGTTTTAACACATTTCAATTTATCATGCCATTTTTCTTTCTCCTTTATACGCCCAAGATTTCGTTAGTCATCCACGGGCATATGGGTGCATTATATTTACCCGAGGTCTTCCGTTTGGTACTCTTCAAAACTGCATCCTCGATAATGGTGAAGAAGTTTGTGTATTCATTGTCTATGTCACTATCGTAGGTATCTAATAAGTTTGTTTGCTGTAGGAGCCCACGGAGCCAATCGATATTCAATCTTTTTCTGTGGTTCCCAGCCATTAATTTTCGGACTTATTTTTCCTTGTATTTTAATAAAAACAAATCTTGGTATGGGATCAGCTATTGGATATAGACAAGTTCGAGCCCATCTTTTACAGGTGATATTACTAAGCGCATGGTCAATTAATGCTCTTCAACTACCGGTTATACGTCTTGGCTCTGTTATAAGACTGCATATATTATACGGCTGTAATAGTAAAGTGTAATTATTAGCTTCTCCCGAAAAATCTATATTTAAGTCTCCCACAATTACAGCACGGTTGCATTTTTTTAGATGTCAAGGCTGCTATCACTGATTCAAGTTTTTCAAGAAAAATCGGCATCGCAGAACCAGGAGTAGACCACACCGACAATTATGT
>JARKHS020004433.1:0-48698 GCA_030143305.2 Amblyomma americanum
AAAAGGCTTCCAAAGGAACCTGTGTAAGGGGCTGACTCCCGCCCACTAGGAACTGAATGACTCGGCGGCGGCAATAGTCACAATTAAGCGCGCTGGGAGGCCATCGAACTGAATGCATGCAGTTCTTGTCCGCACTCAATTTAAAGCTGGCAAGGAACCTTTGAGATGAACCAACAGCAACTACAACAATGTGGAAAAATGTGGAAGCATTTGCACGTGGCCACGATCAATGGAGAAAAGTCTGGTCGCATTTAGCATTACAAAACAAAATGATAAAGCCGTGTGCCGGCGGTTTTGAATGCGAACGATCAAACGGTGCAAAGATTCACGGCAATATAAAACAAACTGAAATGGGCAGCTTTATAGATGTGCGCACAAGGAGTGATGAATTGGTTAAAAAAGTTTGTGCATAGTTTGTTTACATTCCGGTAATCATGATCATGTATACACGGGTCAGGCAGTCGACATCTGTTGGGATATGACTGGTTTAGGTTACTCATATACGAAATCTGGAGTAGCATGCCAGACCGACAACCAGGCAGACCTCTCCTGTTCCATTAAAGTCCCCCCCCCCCCTCCTCCTCATATACGAAATGCTTTACAACTGGCTACGAAGCCAAGTAGCTCAGTTCCCCTGTGCTTTGCATTAAAGGAGTCCTATAACTGAAGTGTTTCAATTGGCAGAAATCTGATCCAAGTGCAATTGGAGATTGGGGGGAGGGGGGGGCACTGCCACCTCTGGAAAAATGTTGGGGGGGGGGGGGGGGGGCTTGCCCCCTTGTTGCGGGGTCCCTAATATTGAGAAATAATGGCTAAACGAAATTATCTCAGTGCCTTTCGGGGGCGCACGTGATAGGCTCATAATATGAGCGACTATGACGAAACAGTTGCCGAAACGTAATGATGATCATCTTTTCTCAAACTCTTCCCAATGCAAGGAGGTCTTACTGTGCTGATTGCGTCCTAGGAGCGGCAGATGTTTTAAATTGATCGCCGTAACTGCAGCAACTGCGGGTTTTTAACTTGGTCTAACTACTTCACATTTGAAGTTCTTATTCCTCCTGAAACATTATGTGGACTTGAAAGGTTCAGTGACATGAAATGGTGCAACATGTATTCATGAGACGGAACTCCCAACTTGACTCAGGCGCCCGTGAATCGATTTATGTCCTTTTTACACGACGAAAACGTAGGGGAGAGGAACGCATTTCTAGGGGGGCCTCATTTTGCTCCATCTTCTGCAAAAAGGGACCAGAAGAAATAACAGCAAAAGAAACGAAAAAAACAAGGAGGAGTTCCCACGAATGGGCCGCGCGCGGCTGACGACCCGCGGCCGGTGTGCCGCCGTTCTTGACCTTGCGCGTTCGGCTGCGGCCACTGCGTCGCCTGCGCGGGCTCCCCGTCGACCTCGACTCGAGGAGAGCGGCCCCTTGCTCAGGGTCGGAGCACAGAGCGGCGCTTCCAGACGAAGCCTCGTTGCAATGGCGTCGCCGGCGGTGGGGTCTTAATAGCCCGAATAATGGAGGCGTCGGTTGAACTCCAGGCTACTCGGGGCCGCTACTATGCTCGCGGCCCCAAACGACCTCCCTCCCACCCTCGCGGTTCGCAGAAGTCGCCGCGACGTGCTAGAGTTCGTCGACAGACGGCCAGTCGACGACGATAGAATCCGTCACTCTCTCTTTCGCGCCCGCTGCCGTTCGTTCATCTCGTTGCGGTGGCTGTGATTGTGTGTGTGTCTGTGTGTGTGGAGGGGGGGGGGGGGGTATTCCCGCCATGGCACTACGGCACATGGAAAACACTCGCCGCGGGGACAAAGAAGCGAAGGGCGCGCCGGGGACTGCTGCCGAGGGGTAACACACGAACCGCCAGCGATGATTTTCCCGGCGCCGTTTTTCGAGTCGCCGGAAGCAGAGCCCCAGAAAAGGGGGGGAGAGGGGGCGCACAGAAAACGCCCCGAGCGTGACGCTCTCTGAGAACGGCATCCGGCGAAAGCGCGAGTGGGGCTCTGCCCGGCCTTCCTTCGGCAGAAAGAGTCAACAGGGCGAGAAGATGAAAAATACCAAGGCGCGGAATGACGCGAGCGGGCGAGCGAGAGAGAAGCGCGCAAAGGACGCTCTTCGCATAGCTGCATGCGTTCGTGCGAGCGCGGCGCCTTGTACGCGTCACTCACGCGGCATTCTTCTCGGCCGCAGGCGCGCGCTGAATTTATCGTTAGGACTGAATTTATCTACGCACGAGAAAAAGACCGCATAAAGGAATGTCCCGGGAAACTTCGACAAAGAAATAAAAGGTTCATATGTGGAGCAGCAGGACGCGAGGGGACAACAACGAATTCGAGGCGGATATCGGCCTGGCATGCTTCGCCGCAATCCTCCAAACTGAAGCCGCGCTTCGGCGGCTGAGCTAGGCGGCGCGGCACTGCTTAGGACGCATCTGCAATGCAAATTCGCGTCGTCGTGCGACAGAGCTTTCATTACGACGAGCGCGGGAGTGGCCAGACCTTATTCGCCGGCGGTTCCTGGTCGTGACCATCGCGACGACTACGACAGGAAAAAACAAAACAAAAACAAGACCTGCGCTGGGTGGCGGTGGGCATGTCATCAAGAGGAGGTTATTACGGCCCCGGGGCCTTGGTGTCTCACGCAGCCGCACGTGCCCTGCACCATGCGTTCGACGCAGCACTTTGTCAGCACTTTCTGTCTGAGCGAGAGTGACGAAGGATTACGTCACCTGCAGCCGTGGCTTCATCGGGGAAGACGGTCGGGCAACATTCGCTTTATTTCTTTTTTTTTTTTCACGGCTACCGCAAAGTTGTGCAGTCGCTCTAGTATAGAGAATAGCATAGCGTTGGTGCAAGTTCGCTACCGGCTGGCTGAAGTCGCCATATTGACTCACAAGCGTCGTTTTTTTTTTTTCGGTTCTCGTTTAATTTCATTGTGTTTATAGTCGCCAGTGCTTAACTTTCTCTCAAGACCCGCTTTACGTTCTCTTTCTTTCTCGTCCCCAATTTAATTTCCACACAAGTGAGAGCAGATGAAGACTTTTAAAGGCAGCGAATTTATGTACGAATGAATAAAACGTGAACAAACATGACTCGCTCGAGGACTTAATTCAATGCGTCTTGTGCACACCCAAACGTGCATGCACGTACGCGAGGCAATGTTGTAAGAGGATACCCTGCTTGCATCAGATATCGCCAAGACCAGATCATATACTATACTACGCGGACCGCGCTATGCTGAAACGGGTTTTTTTTAATGGTCTTTTTTATTTAATTTTTTTTCTCTGGCTGTAAGGCAGACGCTCGAAGATTGTGAATGTCCCACACGCGCACATCGCAAAATGACGACTGCCGAAGCTATCTTTGTTCATAGCGCGTTGAATTTTGTGACTATGCCTGTCTGTCTCGCCCCCGAGATTAGTTGTATACGCGTGAAATTACACTTCAGGTGTTACCGTACTGGGTGGCTTCGCCGTCGACTCAGATTTAAACTTCGACGCAGGCTACGGAAGGTGTGCTATGTTGGGCAAGGTGGTTCATTGTATGTAGTTACATTGAGTGTAGTTACAAAGGACAAGAGAATATATTAGCCTGGTACAGCACCAGCGTTGACTCGAAAAGGAACGCTTTTTTTAATGCGGCACGAGTATTGAGGGGTGAGTTTCGAAGCAAGTTTCGGAGTAGGTTTCGACGTAGACTTCCAGGCGTTTCGATTGGAGCCAGAGCATTGAGGAGGGAGTATTGAGGACTTCCAACTCGATGGCAGTGGCCCGGCACAATGGCGTGAGGCTGCGGGCTATCAGCAAAGGTGGGCGTTGCGGTTTGAGCGACGGCACAGCGCGTCAGATGCGCATGAATTCTCAGCAATCGATGCAGCTTGCAGCCTCGAAGATAAGCGTACGAGATCAACCGCTGCGGTTACGTCACTGGCCGCGTTCATGGTTTGATTAATACCTCGAATACTCTGCAGGTGTCGGGCATGGCATGACGGATGGGCTGAGTTTTCGAACGACGATGCATTCAACGGCAGCCTTGAACTGAAGTGGATTTGGAAGTGGAGCGCTCAGTGCCGGCGAGCAGTCTGTTACAGACCCGAGCGGTCTTGAAGGACGCGCGGAGCAGAGCGCTGGGATCGCTTGTGAGGCTCTGGATAGGCGGCGGGCTGGCGGAATTACTCATGTATGCCGGGTGATCCTCGATAAAATTTGCGAAAAATGGCAGAGTCTAGGGGTGCGACGTCTTGATTCGAGACCAGTAAGGTGAGCTTGGGATTTCAGTGCGGTGACGCTGGAATGGTGGGAATAGCCCGAGTAAATAAACCTGGCTGCGCGATTCTGAACTGATTGGACGGTTTATGAAAGGTTCATTTGCTGAGGCACCCAAATGGAGCGCGAGTTCGCTATCTTAGGCGGGACTAATGTGAAACGAATTAGAATTCTAGCCGAGGTAAAAAAACTAGTCACAAATTTCGGCAGGGGTATAATCAAGGGTGCAATTGCAATGTTCATGATATAAGCGTCTCTCATAGCCTGAGTCGCTTTGGGACGTTAAAATCACATAAACCAAACCAAACCGTGATATACACTTGTCAAGTAATGTAAGGTTATTTCAAAGGGTGAGGCCGGATATTTTGAAGACACGAATGACATATTTTAAAGATTTATAGATTTACCTACGATAAAAAGAAAGGATGTTTAGTTACTGCCTAAACGGATTAGCCATTGGTCACACCAGGGCTCGATGCGTTTAAGGTCAGCTTGAAGTATGCAAGTGGCGCGTCTGTTATAACAGGACTATAACTGATGCGGTCGTCTGCGAACATGAAGAAGGGGTTGGGGGGGGGGGGGGGGGGGGGGACATGTGCGCAGATTATGAAAAGCAGGTATCCTTACGCAGTGCATTTAGGAACACTGAAAAGTACCGCACAACGAATCGACGAGAGCTTGTTAGCGTATTCACATTGCTGTCGGTTAGTAAGGAAAGCAAGAATGCATTGAAAGGTAAAAAAACAAAGCTTAAAGTTTGGCCCAGAAAGCTTAAATAAGTTGGTGTGGAACTTTATCCAATGCCGACTAGTATGTTTCGGAAATGAAGACAGTGACAGCGCTCATGATAAATTTGCGGGTCAGATGACGGAATCGGGAAGCGGCCGTGCACGACGTGAGAACACAAAAAAAAAAGGGTTAAGGCAAAACACCAGCGTGCCTTTTGATCACGCAGTAGAGCGGTTCTTCAAGAATGGTACAAGAACGGTTGTTGTCATCTTCCTATGCCCGCTTGTAGCGGCAATATATTTATCGCCAACATATCCGCACGGAGCAGGTAGGCGAAAATAAAATGCCGCCGGCCCTGGCACTGATTGTTGACAACGGGGGGGGAAAAAAATGAACGAGGCAGGTCCGCATAGTGGAGGCGCGTGCCTCCGTGGCCTTTCGCGCGCGTGCAGCTGGGAGACGCAGCTGCGGCAGCAGCCGGCTGCGCACCCGGCGCAGCTTCGCCGGCGAGCGGGCTCCGCGAAGTTGTTTACGGACCCAGAGGAGGCCGCCGGCGCCGCCGCCTTTGTCGCGACGCGCGTGAACGCGAAGATATATAAGTGGCCCGCTGGGAGCGGGAAAAAAAAAGTAAAGATGGACGCCGCCGCTGCGGCTCGGCGCCGTTTACGCGCCTCGAGTGTGAAAAAGGCGGAAGCGAGATAGCGGCCACCGAGCTGGGCGTAACCAGGGGACGGGGGGTATAACCAGAATCGGGTTCAACACACCCGTAGTGGGTGACCAGGGAGCGGAGGGCCCTCTGCGAATCCGTGCAGTGTTGAGGACGGCGGAACTTTAGTCGGAGCCGGCCCCATGCGCGTGGACCTGGTTCGCGGTCGGCCGGCGTCAGGGCTGCCGCATCTCTGGCTAAAAAACTGCCGTTCGCGGGACATTGATACGTCGAATGGCTTCGAGCATATGACTCCTGGGGCCGTGTTTTGGAACGATTCTTTTGGCGACGATTCACATGCTTCCTTGCCATTAGTCAGAGCCACCTTCGATAATAGTGGAGCCGGCGATGGACACTGCTTGTTCATCATCATCATCATTTATTAACCCTTAAGGGTCCCGTAGGGACATTACATAAGGGGGGGGATACATAGTGTCCGACGGTCATACATATGAAAAGGCAAACAAAATTCGTGAAAACTAGGCAAAGTAAAAGAGAAGACAAGTTAATATAGTCAATCAAAGAAAATGTGAAGAAGCACAGAAATACACACTACAGTAATAGAACGTGTCCAAACACACCTATGACACCTATGACATCATGACTGGCAGTCGCCAGTCATGATGTCATAGGTGGCAACTGCCATTGGCAGAATAGCTAAAGAATGACACGGGAAGGAGGAGGGGGGGGGGGGGATGCCGTCCACAGTTCTCGCAAGACTGCACGGTATTGGCCAGACAAGAGTGTTAGTAGCAGGCTGCGCTCGTCTACTGCTAAATGAAGTCGGTCGTGGAGGGTGAGAGGTTGGGGGAGGGGGATGCAGAAACTGCTGGCCTATTCGGTATAAGCTTGTAACTCTTCCCGGTTAACCTGCCTCGCATGCGTACTTCCTGCGTCGTTGCATCTTGATTGCGTCAGCGCTGACTGCGCACTAACGACATCGACGCGAAAGGGTGCGCGATAACAAATCTCGGCAAACTCAGCGGAATCGAGAGCGCACCGAAGTGGCGGAGCGCCGACCGCACTGGAAGGAAAGGCGGCGCATCTGCCGTCTCTGACCTCTTCACAACAGGTATAGCTCCCGGATGACCTAACAAGTGAAGGACAGTGCAAGCAAGTGCGGCGGAGCAAGAAAAACAACATGGAACAAAGAACAGAAGAAATATGGAACAAACGTGTGCGACAGCAAGGAGCAAAATATGTTAAATTCCCTGCCGGTGCCATGTCCCGCCGCTTTCTTGGAACGTTCAACAATCTCTTGAGAAATCATGTCCCTGCCATCGTAAAGGCAGCGATATTCGCGCTACGTTTCGGGGGGGGGGGGGGGGGGGGGGGAAGCGTAATTGATTACTCTACCATCCTCTGCCCTGCCAGAAAGGAGACAGTCGTGAAAAGTTCGCGACGGAACCTTTCACAACCTCAGATCAGCTGTTTTAGACGTATATTCCATCAGATTCCTGGTTCCGCTTTTGAGTACGATGTCAACGAACGAACAAGCCGCGTGCCGCATTCCTCGAGAGCGCGGTCGGAGCGTGGTGCGCGCCTTGACTCGGAGCGCACTCGGAGCCGCGGCTAACGTCCGCACAGTCACGCGCGAGGTCGAGCGACCGCGAAGGGTGCACCGTGTCGCGCCCACTGTTTGTCAACACGACAGCGCACCAGGAAGCGCCGCCTTCTCTGGGGCCTGGGCGCCGACGCAAGCCGCGCTAGGCTGCCAATTAACGAGCGAGCCTGCGCACGTCTTGTGATCCGCGAGGAGGCTCAAGTTATGCGCGACGTCACTCGGGACGGGAAGAAATACGGGTTTCCATCAGAACGACGCTGAGCGGCCTGAGGGGCGCCTAAACAACAAAGGAGCGCTGCTCTGGAGCGGTTCATCGCTCCCCGCAGGAATGCGGCTGCTGCGGCTTCGGAAGTAAATATGTACTTACACGTCGACAGCCGAGTAGTCCGTTACTGCTAGGCGCTCCTCTGAAAATGTATTCGTCTCAGGGGCCAAGGACATTCGGTGCTCTCAAGCCTCCATCGTTACCAACAATGCCGCTTTGGAGCAGCACAGCGCATGATGCAAGAGTTTGCCATTTCGTAGGAGTCAAGAGTGCATTAGGTTTAGGCGCCCCGCAGCGCGAAGACACCTTTACAAATAGCTATTAGTTCTCGCACACGCTGTAAAGTGGACATTACTCTCCACAACGGCGTTGTAATTCCGGACAGACAGTACAAAGCAGCGTCGACGACGCACAACGGCTTTCTCGATTTGTTTGCGATGCAGCGTTTGCGTGGAGCGGTGCGCTGTTTTTCGCCGCGCAACGGTTGAGCGACGCGCCGTCCGATGACGTATGACAGAAGGCCGACGCACGTCAATGGTGCTGTCACTGTGGCAACAGACGGCTGCTTTCGACGCCAGTTTTTGTTAAGGTCAAGCTTCACTGCAGCTGTCTACATGTCGCCGTGAATGTTTGCTACCGCTTTCCAGCGACGATATGATCGCTAACCAGGTAGCAGCAAACTTTGGAACAACGTTAACAATACGTTACGCACGTTGCAGTAACGCTATATGTTGCATTAAAGTTAAAAATTCACGTATAACGTTAAATTTTAAGTCTGAAACATTAGTTTAACACTGAACGTAAGCATTGTTTTAATATAGCCCTCTAAACATTATTATAATGCATGAATTAACTATAAAACAACAAAACAAATATATTTTAAGCACACGGTCCCAGAACTTTTCCTACTGTTCTTGCAGTGAACTTGCTGTGAACTTGCTTCACAGTATGCACCAGTTACGTTGGGAGTTCCCCAAGGCTCAGTATTGGGACCACTTTTGTTTTTGCTGTATATTAATGATATTTCAGTTGGCATACAGTCTTCATTCAGGATGTTTGCCGATGATTGTGTTGTTTACAGAGTAGTAAATTCCACTTCTGAGTCACAAATCCTGCAAACTGATTTATATACTGTGGCAGACTGGTGTGTACGTTGGGACATGTCCTTAAATATAAACAAAACTGTTCACGTCACCTTCACAAGAAAACGTGCTAATCATCCGTATAGGTATAGAATTAATGATTTTACTCTCAACATAAGCAAGTCATTTAAATATCTAGGCGTCTTTTTTACATCGGACTTACGATGGAATAAGCACATTAATTATATTGCGAATAAGGCAGCGTCACGTTTGGGTTTTCTACGGCGAAATTTTAGCCATTTACCAAGTAACTTAAAAACACAGCTGTATTTCAGTTATGTACGCTCCATACTTGAATATGGATGTGTTTGCTGGGACCCACACACATCTGAGTGTGTAGGAAAATTAGAGAAAATTCAGAATAGGGCAGTTAGATTTGTTCTTGGTAATTATAATTGGCAAGTTAGTATGACGGAAAGCAAACGAAAACTTAACTGGCAAGAGTTGAAGGACCGTAGAAGGTAGATCAGATTGAAATTTTTCCATGAGATTTATTATTCAAAAACTGGCATAAACCGCGAACAATATATCCAGACACCTTATTATATATCAAAGCGACTGGACCACTGCTTGAAGGTCAGAGAATTTTCTTGCAAGGGTGACGTCTTGCGTTATTCTTTTTTTGTTAGAACTGTTCGGGACTGGAACAGTTTGCCATCGACCATTGTATGTATTACATCTAACGAAGCATTTTTCCATGCACTGCAATAATTGCTTTATACCTATAAATGAAGTCTGTACCCCCCTGCTGTAATGCCCTGCGGGGCGATGCAGGTAACTAATAAATAAATAAATAAAACTTTAATTTTGAGACAAAACCTCTTAGATCGTACTCACCACAGATTGCGTGAACAGCCCCATTATTTTGTTCGAAAACTGGTTATTACCCGTTCGCCACTATCACACATGGCACAGTAATTGGTATGTAAGCTTGACTCTATTGCATCCTTTCGGAGGTGAGTGTAGTGCTGTATTGTGGGGATGAGGTGTCGTCCTCGTTGCTGGTATCTTGCAAAGCGTTGACGAAATTGTGTACACACTGGCGGGCCTACACGGTCGTGCAGGGTTGCTTCATTGCTTTTGACAATGTTACATTTCTGTGATTTAAATGTTGAATTAATGTTAGGAAAAGATTATTTCAACATTTATTGGTAACATTAAAAAACGTTAGAAAAAAGGCCATTAAGAACATTCAAACAATGTTTGACTAAAACAAAAATGTAACATTGCTGTAATGTTTCGATGCTAGCTGAGAAGCAGTGGCTTAGTCTTACTATCCACCGAGTTTATGAGCCGGGATTTATGCCCCCATAACTCCCTAAGGCAGCTCCCCCTGAAGACATCTATCCCTAGAGACATATCTATCCCTAGAAGCAACTCTCTTTAGAGGCTCATCTCCCTGCAGACGTCTTTCCCTAGAGGCAACCTGACGATACTTAAATCTGGAAGACACCTCATTCCACTAGCAACTGAATGGTTGGATCCTGTAACTCCCCCCCCCCCCCCCCACACACACACACAGACACACACGCAGACCTCCACCCCAAACCTCCACCCTTCCCTTTCCGATAGACAAAGAAAATAATTAAATACTGCCTAAAGCATCGTTTACAACCCCTCTCACAGCGGAGATTGCGCTCAGCGAATTTGATTCAAATATCCGGCGTTCGAGCCCGTTTCCTCCAACGGAAGGCGTACCAAGCACTCAGCCAGAGCGCTTTCCGGTTGGAGTGAGCGCGCTGCATACACGCAGCAGTCACTCCACACTCATTTGTTGCAGAAGGGGCCTCGTGCCAAACAGCTCTCGTGTGACTCACAAGCATCGGCCATTTCACCCCAGTATGCGCACTGTCACTACGTGAAGATGCTGCGCTGTCAACTGCTTTTATGGCTGCTAACGAAGATGGATTAAGGGAAAATGGTAATAAGCTCAAGAACCTGCGCATTGCAGTCACATTGCCGCTTCACCCTCGTTAACTGTTTTGGGCAAAGGAGCTAGTCGCAGCACTCTTCCGATGCACAATACGTCATACATCAACGCGGCCTTGTATCGATCAATGCTTTCAGCCCTATGAGAAGTAAACATTTAATTCGTGAATAACTCATCCATTGGGTTGATCTGCATGCAAAATGTCCAAAAAAGATAACTAACCATTTTGTGTTGTTACTTGCAGGACGACAGTAAAGAACTGCTCTGAAGATAAAAACACAAATTTGCGAAAACGCCACCCATTCGAAGCAGAGATCACTCTGTACCGATGGGAAGGTTGGACAGCGGTACGTAAGGCGTCTGAGATAATGGCGCACGTGAGACAGGACTCTTTCCTACCAAGGGCACAGCGACAGCAACACGCCCAAGCAGCGACTGCACTGCCGACAATTCAAGATGACAGATGGGCTGTCTGCTCCACTCGGGCAGCGTCTAACTGATTACGACGTGCGTTACTTGTAACTCGGCAGTTCTTGCAAATTCCAGTTTAATATTGCGTGTAGGCTGCACAGTGTACCAAGCGTCGGGGGCGAAAAAAAAAATGGCGCTTCTCTGACTGCAAGTCTGCAACTCGGCGGTCACCTTGCTTTCGTTCTGAATGCGCAACAGGACGGCAGTTTTCACCATATCGTCTTCTGCGCATGCTAAGCAACTGACTCGACTCGCTGGAGATGAGAGCCGTGGTGTGTCTGGAGTGTACGGAACGCTACGGTGCTCCGTGCGTTGCGTAAAAAAAAAATTGGCGCAAAAATTGAACGGACTTCAAGATACTCGGAACATTCTTTGAGCCAGAAAACTGGACCCATGCCTTTCGAGACGATTACCCACACCAACGAACTGCAAATGTCGCAGCAGGTCACATTTTTCATGCGCATTCTGCTTGCACCTCTTCAGTTTTTTTTTTTCTGAGCCATTTCCTTTCCTCGAGAAACCAATTTTCCACTTAAGGTGATTGATTACACGGCTAGGAAATCAATCCTGGTTAGGGAATGGTACCTATTCAGACACAAGGCTGAATGGTGGACCAGTTGGTATGACGTGTCGAAGAATAATTTTTACCAGCCGAAAAAAGACGAGGGACAAGAGGAGAACCTACACAGGACAAGGCCTTGTCCACAGGACACACAGGACAAGGCCTTGTCCTGTGTAGGTTCTCTTTTTGTCCCTCGCCTTTTTTTTTTCGGCTGGTAAAAATTATCTATTCGGACACCCACTATTCCAAGTTACCGTTTCTTTTTTCTTGTTATGTTTCGCTTTTTTCGCTTAAGGTAAAACTTGGAGAAATGAAATGAACGGCTGCGCAAATCAGGACACAGACAAGAAAGAGACACCACATGCGTCTGTGTCCTGATTTGCGCAGCCGTTCATTTCATCATGCACCAACTCGCCCCTCAGGCCGTTATTCTAAAGCTTGGAAAACAGGCTGAAGCGCTGAGGTCTTCTGCCCCCCCCCCCCCCCCCCCTTCCTTATGTGGTCTGGGCTCTGTTCCGCTCAGACGCAGTGCACCGGGTCGAGCGATTCATTCACTGGAGGAGCATGTGGCGCCGCCATATTGGCCACTGGACTGCGCCCGTAGTACAGGAAAGAGTTGAGGATTTAGCTTCCCCACGTTCTCCCCACGGCCCAGAAAACCGGTTTTCCCACGAGCGCCGCCTTTTGCCAAAAATACCCAACGGGTTTGGTTCTGAACCGCGGGGCTTTTTAGCACCCCCGGATGCCCCCAAGCTTCGGAGGGGTCTTCGTGAGATTCTGAGCATTGACGTCGCTAAAGGAGCCCCACAGGATGGCTCAGAACCAAATCGCCTGGTCTTCATATTTTTGACAGAGGCTATACATTCAGTCGCAGTTGCTGCGGAGACACCGCGCAGTGTGTTCGTTACACGATCTGTTTCAGGCTACGAATGAAGAAGAAAAGGAACGCGACAGAGAGATAGAGAGAGAAATAAAATGGCACTGATGCGTTTCGCCTACTGCTATACGAGAGAGAGAGATTCCTCGGCCGTGTGCACCTTCCACGCTGGGCGCGTGGCTCGCTGGTGAAGCAGCGATCTGGCCAGGCAAGGGAGGCAGTGCACGCAACGGGCGTTACGCAAGCGCGGCAGAAGGCCGTTCCGCCTCGTGGGAAAGACGAATGAGAAGCAAGATCGGAGCGGCGAGCCTCCACGCGGCATTACCTGCTCCCCCGTCGGGCCCGTACCTGACGCTGGCTGCGGCGGCGTAGCCTTGAGAGGCCACGGTTTCCGCTGCCGGTTGTTCAGATTATCGCGCGGCGCAGGCGGAAAAAAAGAAACGCGGCGGACGGCGAAAGAGAAAAGCGCGCCAAGCGAAGTCGGGAGGCGGCGGCCACTTCGTAAACAGACCGGCGGTTTCCTTTCCTTTCTCTTCTTTCTGTCTATCGACATTTGCACGCGACGAGGGCGGCCGCGAATTGTCCTTTTGGCACCGACCCGCGGAGGCTAATCCTGCGGGGCAGAGAGTCAAAGCAGCCGCGTGGCAATCGCGGAGCATCGACGCGCATCGGCTTGGTTGGTCCCAGCGCACCATCCACGCTGTAGTTGTCACACCGCCTCGTCAGCTGAAACTGAGCAACCATCCGTCGCCGTCGTCGACCCAGATTGAGCCACGCGTCATTCAGGCGCGGAGATTCCCTTGTGTGTGTGTGCGCGCGCTCCCGAAGCATCTTTTACCTGCTATCTTTCTTTTTTTTTTTAGGTTTATCAAGACGCTTACAGCGGACGACGTCCATGTTACGCATCGCAGTCGCAGTGACCCTTCGGGCGCGCGAAAAAATAACACGAAGCAAGCAAAGCGACAATGCATACCCCGAAAATGCGCTCATACTTATTTTGCGGACCCTGAAACAAAGAAATGTGGAGCAGACAGGGGGCGAGGTGAACACTGCAACGCCGGCCGAGCGCGTGTCACGTGCAGTACAGACTGCACAACTGTAAGCGACAGTAGTTTTCGCTATCACTCGCAACACGTATGCAAAATCCGCACAGTATTACGTAATCCTCATTTCCCAATGTATACGTCCCTGAGCACAACCTTAGTGTGAGCTTACAGAGATACACAAGGCATGCTGCATACCATCATTTGCTACAAAAGCTAACCTTGCGGGCGACACAACCCAATATTTCAGCAGACACCAGCAGCTGACGGAATGATTGTGTGCTCCGGTATGTGTGCCGATTCTTACTGAAGACGGGCAGAACTCGCAGTTTTCTCTTTGCAGCGTCATATTTTTCCTCAAAAATGTATCGGCTTGTTCTTTGCTTCTTGCTTTCCCATTTCGGCAATACAGTGGCCAGTTACGATGAAATGGTAGAATTTCAGAGCTTTTTTTTTTTTGCGCAGTTTCACTGTCTGGGATTACAGCGTGGCGCTCAAGAACACTATGTGGCGCTGGCTGATTCATATTCGTTAAGTTGTTCTTGACGAGACATGTGAAGACAACATGGAGAGCTCGTCCCATCCGGTCCTCGCGTCTTACGTTGTCTTAAGGGCAACTGAGCAAGGGACAACGCCTCGTCGCGCTGTGGTTAAATCATCAATCTCTTCTCAGCTGCATACACCCGGCAAGCTATTATACAGCTCAACATCATCGCAGCCGCGAGTGTAGGTCAATGACCCATTTTTCACTCGTCTGCGTTCTTTCATTCGAGGAGTTTGACTGGAGCAGGCGGATGATTGCTGCATGGTGCGCACTGGCGCCGTACGAAGTGCTGGAAAGCCCAACGACGGCGCCAAACTAAGCGCCTCTGGCCCGACGCCAGCTTCGGGGCGACGCGAGAGACCTCGGAGAGCCTGGTGATGCCACCCTGTTTCCGATTCTTTCTTTTTTTCTTTAATTCACGTCAAGGATTTTGCGTGCTACTCGAAATAAACAAGCGACTACCGGTCTCCATTATTATCTTTTTTTTTAATGAAAATGCATCTCGGGAATGTTTTTCCTGATTTGCACGAGTGCGTGCGTGTGCTATTATTTACCTGAGGCTCGAACTTGATCCGCTTCCCAACTTGTTAAGAAGTGGGATGAGTACGACGTGCCGTGGTGTGCTATAGTGTTAGCTGTTATGCTTTTTTGCATGTTGCTTCCTTGACCCGCCGCGGTAGCTCAGTGGTTAGGGCGCTCGACTACTGATCCGGAGTTCCCGGGTTCGAACCCGACCGCGGCGGCTGCGTTTTTATGGAGGCAAAACGCTAAGGCGCCCGTGTGCTGTGCGATGTCAGTGCTCGTTAAAGATCCCCAGGTGGTCGAAATTATTCCGGAGCCCTCCACTACGGCACCTCTTCCTTCCTTCTTTCACTCCCTCCTTTATCCCTTCCCTTACGGCGCGGTTCAGGTGTCCAACGATATATGAGACAGATAGTGCGCCATTTCCTTTCCCCCAAAAAAACAATTATTATTATGTTGCTTCCATTAACGCGTCTTGAGCAACCGAGGTATACTTGAGAAATAAATGCCCTCAGATGCCTAAACGCGGGACTTTCGTTTCATGAAATGCAGACCGGCGGACAAGAGCGGGGCAGAAGTGGAGTGGGGCAGTTATACGCTCCCCCATCCAGCAGACCTCTCGAGTCGCAGTCAGATGCGGAGCAAGCTGCCAGCTCCGGAACGCGGGCCTCTCCCCCCGCACATTTGCCCCGTGTTTGTAGCGGATGCCCGCACTCGTGCCGGAAACAGAGCGGCGGTTCCGCAGCCGCCCGCGGCCCAGGAACATGCAACAGACACGCTGTCGTCGCTCGACTGCGCTAAGCGCGCCACCGCCACCCCTCCACAGCGCACGTACCCCACACGCAGCGGAAACGCGCTGCGCAACAAGGTTCGCGGCGACGTCAGCAGCAGCGGCAGCGCGCCCACACGATGCACGGCTGACGTAAATGTTGCTCGTGCATTACGTGGCTTCGCATTTGCGTCACCCACACCCCGCACGGGTGGCCGCGAAGAAAGGGTGCTACTACCCGTGCGCGCTTCCCGCATTTGATGGGCCCCACTTGCACAATGACCTCCTCCTCCGCGGACGCCAGTGCGCGGTCGCACCGCGTCGCACGGAACCTAACTATTTTAACCCGAGGACAACTCGGAGCCCGACGCACCTCTCTCCGTTTTCCGCCTGACTACGCGAGGAGAAATCCGTGGCGGCCTTGACATTTTTCTTGGAGTGCGCCAGGATGCCTCGCAGGGCTGCGGCCGCGGAGCCACTCGCGGGTGAGGTCTGCCCCACATTCTATGCACACACGCGCAAAGGAGCGCTGCAGGTCGAGATACCCGCTATCGCGACTCGAGTCAGCGCTCAAGGTTGACTCGCTGGGGGTCTCCATTTTGAGACGTTTCCGCGCTGGCAGACGACAGCCCTGAACAGTGCTCCCAGCGTCCCTTACCGGAAGACTGCCGCCGCGTTGTATTTGTTCATTTTATTTTGCGCACGATTTGCCGAGAGAATGGCGTATTCACTTTCGTGCACGTGCAATGCGAGTCCCTTCTTCTTCTCGTCACGGCGCAGGGCGAAATATGCTGCCATATGGCTCCACAGCGCTGTCCAAACATGCAAGCGACAGGGGACTTCGAGAGGACTAGAACAACTACAGAAACTGGGACAGCGCTTACTAGCAACTGACCCCTGTAGCGACGAGCGCACAGCGGCGCAAGTCAAACGGTGGGGAGCCCCTGACAACCGATTCGATTTTTCCAGACGCACGTCGCGTGTATGGCATTGAGGCCGACTGACCGAAAAGACCACGAAGGCCAGACGATTGATTGGTGGATTGTTAGGTGGGTTAAGGGAACGCCGTAGTGGAGGGTTCTGGATTCGGGGTTCCGAATTCATTTCGACCAATGGGGTGTTCTTCGACGTGCACTGACATCGCATAGTACACGGGCGCCTTTGCGTTTCACCTCTTTCGAAATTCAGCAGCCGCAGCCAGGATTCCATCCCGCTACCTTGAGCTCAGCAGCCACGCCAACCACCAGGGAGTCAAGAACGGCCAGAAAACGTGCAGCAGGTCCCTCAGCAGGCTACCCCGTGTGCAAGTGCGCAATTTATCGGCTTCTTTCGCGTGACCCACGGACAGACGACGAAAAATCCGCCTCTTTCTACCCCATCCTCCAGGGAGCGAGCATACCTTTGAAGGAGGAACGGTGCAAGTTTCGTTCGCGACGTACACGAGCGCTTGTTTACGGCCCGGGCCAGTGTTTGTGCTTTCAGGTTTCCGCTCTTGATCCGCTTTCGCCCGGCGAACCTCTCAATCCCGCGTCTCTTCCCGATGTTCAGCTTATCGGCGGGAGCCGTAAAAGGCGCCCCGAAGCCTGGCTCAGCGAGCGAAAAAGCTGCACGCTCTTCGGGCGGGTTGTTTACAGCGGCCCGGCGCGGCGACGGAAAGAGGCCATTGTTTGAGCGCGGCCGTAATTATTGGCTTCGCCGCGGTGTCGCGCGCTGAACACAAGGCTATATGTGCGGCCATGTCCCATTTGAACCCTGCACGAGCGCAGAGACGTCGGCGCGAAGCTTCCGTTTGTACGGGAGACCGTTGCCTCCGTCATTAGCGCCACCGGTTCGAGGCCGCACAGCGCGCCTTGCAAGAACTCGCCAAATTTCCGTATTGAGGACACGTTACGCAAGCGGCATTTGGTACCGTGTGCTTGCTCGGGCAGTCCCCGAGGGCTCGATAGGGGGCGCAGCTTGCCTCTTCGGCGACCACTGGCTGTGGCGTTTGATGGAGGGGCAAGCTGAGCAGTTACGTGCATTCGGAGCGGTCGATCGCGCAGTAAACTTTCAAATCAGGAAAAGTTTTGAGCGTCTGCATGGACGCACGAGAAAGAGGGATACTAAAACAATTTTCTTTGAATCGTTCGAGCGAATTTCACCAGCCCGGCATCACAGAGGGGCAGTGGCGATGCCTTCCACCCAGAAATCGACGTTTAATTGGTACGACGGTTGCAAACTGTGAACTTTGATTGATAACCCTCCACTTTTTAAAGCGCGATTTTTCGTTCCCTGCGCTGCACCAGCTTAGCAAACAGTATAGGTAACGATTGCGTAACATTCTGTGCTTACATGAAACACGAATAGCTCTTCCAAGTGGACGGCATTTTCTTTGTGCAGTCTTTTTATGAACGTGGAAACCAATTGCCTCTAGCCCCATGGTTGATTTCCCCAAATAAGAGCAAGCTGCAAAATATGCCCCACCGGACAGATCTACAGGTTCCTATGAGCGGCGCGGAGTCATGCGCGACTCCCTTTGTCCGGTGACGAGTCATAGCACGGCTTCGACTCTTGCAGCGCTCCTCGCTTGGCCAGATTAGGCGAGAGGACCCAGAAGAGTAGGTCACACTCGTCGACGCGTCCTCAGGCAGAGTGCCGAGTTTACAAGCAACGCCTCCTCCTCTCTTTTTTCGAGCGCGAGCGGCAGCATCGTATCGCATAGAGGCGCCGTCCCAGAGCATCCTCGTTTCCCCACCGCTTCCTGGCCCGCTTGCATATACAGGAAGCTGTTAGCGAGCGCCTACTCGGCACGCGCCTTGTCTCTGAGCGGCTCCTGCAGCCATGTTTACGCATCTCCGAGCAGCGCACTCTTTTCTCCTTCGCGAGGCGCTCATGCTTGTGCCTCCCCTTACAAAAATGTCTTTAGACAGTCTATAGACTGTCTATAGACTTCTGTCTATAATGTCTATAGACTCTCTATAGACAAACCCCAGAGAACAGTCTATAGGCAAAACAAATCCTATAGACAATCTATATAGATTTATGGCCATAAACCTTTAGTAGAATTTTCTATGACAGTCTATAGACTATGAATACACAAGAAGAAATATCCATAGGAAGCCAGTAGAGTACATAAGAAGTCTATAGACTGTCTATAGATCATTTTTGTAAGGGTCAGGTCCTGACTGAAGTAAAACGAAAAGCCTCTCAGGAAAACGACTCAACGGAGGGCACAAGTTTGCAGTTCACATCTGTGTGGGTCGCCCGAACTAGAGGTTGGCTTCCCTGGGAAGCAATTAAAAACACTTCACTATGGCGGCGCAGCTCCTCCTGCGGGCAGAAGTTGGGTGCAGCGCTACTGTAAACCCCCCTGCCGCCCTGCGTGCGCCTTACTCCCGGACAACAATTAACCACTCCCCGCAACAGGGGGACAAAGGCCTGTCTCCTCCCCTTTCGCAGTGTTGGCGGTAACGCGTTACAAGTAACGGCGTTACCGGTAACGCGTTACTTTTTTCGGTAACTTAGTAACGTACTCGTTACCATTTCGGAACTGTAACGGGTAACGTACTTACGTTAACATGTTTCGGTACCGTGAGGTGTCACGTTACTAGTTACTTTTTGTTAAAATTGTGACCCACTCCGCCCCCCCCCATTTTTAGAAAAAAAAAGCGCAGAGCACCTAAAGCGATGTTCAAATAAACAAAATGTACAGGTGCTCTCGACGACCCTTGTTGCGGCTCGCATGCATGGCAGAAAACACCTGCTCTTGACAACGCACCCAATAATAAAAAAAACAGACAGAATAGCCATAAAGCACGAAACACGTGCACGAACACGCATTCACACACTTGCCTTCACCTACCTCCCCTTCCCAAACCACTCACACGCACAACTCTCTAAAGAGTGGAAGCATGCCGAGCATTTTGGAACAGCACATTTTTCAAAATTACTGTAAATTTGTTTAGAGTTCAGCGATGTTTTGTTTGTGAAGTTAGAATTGATGATGAAATCTCATTTTGTGTTCAATGTCAAATTCAGAAAATGGCTTCACCATGTGCCACAGAGTTAGAAGCCATCACATGTAACTCTACAAGCAACTTTAGACCACTATAACATTGCTAAGATCCTGCAGATTTGTGCAAAGTATTCTCGTTAAATCAGGATTTCGCATAAAATCTTGTTTGGGCCTAGAAGCATTATGCGAAATGTGAGCTTTATCAAATATTTATCGCAAGTTCTTAAGGCGAAGGCTAATTAAAATCAATGGTCATGAAGTAACGGCAAAGTAATGTGCGGTACTTTTTTTCGGTAACGGTAGCGATAACGCATTACCTATTTTTTTTTGTAGGTAGCTTAGGGCGGTAACGCGTTCCCTTTTTTTGTTAGCGTAGCGAGTAACGTATTTAATTACTTTTTTTCGGTAACGCCTACAACACTGCCCTTTCGTGGCTAGCCTTGTCTGCAGAGGCACAGAAGGCTTGGAATGGCTGCGTTTCATCCCGCGTCGTGCAGCAGCCGCTTCGGAGAACCGTCAAGGAGACTCGCGGCATTTCCCAGGCTGTAGAACTCTCCAACGCTGCACCTAATTTCTTACCCAAAAACCGGTCCGGTGGCCATCGAAGGATAGGGGACATAGGGGAGGGTAGGGGACGGCAGGATAGGGGACAATAAAATTTGCGCCACCCCTCGTGCCGATTGAAGGGGTTTAGGGTGTACTGCAGACCTTGACCCCACCCTTACAAAAATGGTCTATAGACAGTCTACAGACTTCTTATAGACTCTGTTGCCGTCCTATAGATATTTCGTTTTCTCTATTCATAGTCTATAGACTGTGTATAGACAAAAGTCTACTAAATGTGTATGGCCATAAATCTATAGATTGTCTATAGACTGACTGTCCATAGGATTTGTTTTGCCTATATATAGACTGTAATCTAAGGTATGTCTATAGACAGTCTATAGACTTCATAGACAGAACTCTACGGACAGTCTATAGACTGTCTAAAGAAATTTTTGTAAGGGCACCCTGCCCCTCATGGAAACGACGCAGGCGACGCTCGGCATGTTGCGAACGATTCATCATGCCCGTACACGAGCCTCTCTCCACGATGCAGTGTCGTTGTGTATAGGTGTGCGCAGCGTCGGTGGCCTGTTGCATGAGCGCCGGGGAGGGCCCCGGCATCCGCAACGTCCGTGAAGGCGCGCCTGCTTGCATACGATTCAGCGGAGATGGCTTCGTATTAACGACACGCCTCATATGCATGGCTTGCATGCCGCCGTCACTCACCTGAATGGGTGACTTCGCCGCATTTCCGCATTCTCATTTAGCCTGCTGCTCAGCTTTGCGCATAAATAGTCGAAAAGACCCTCTTCGTGTGCAACTATATTCCCCCCCCCCCTTTTTTTTACAAATTTATCTCTTCTTTTTCTTTTTTCCTTCCTTCCTTTCATTTTTTTTCAGGGCCAAGTTATACGTGCATAAGATGCGCGAGTCGAAGTTACGAGTACTGCAGGTCGATCTTAGTTTTGAGCATTTTATGCTTTATGGGGGTTTTAACGTCCCAAAGCGACTCAGGCTATGAGAGACGCCGAAGTGAAGGCCTCCGGAAATTTCGACCACCTGGGGTTCTTTAACGTGCACTGACATCGCACAGTACACGGGCCTCTAGAATTTCGCCTCCATCGAAATTCGACCGCCGCGGCCGGGATCGAGCCCGCGTCTTTCGTGCCAGCAGCCGAGCGCCATAACCACTCAGCCACCGCGGCGGCTAGTTTTTCAGCATTTGGTAACAAGCGCGATCACTTCAAGATGCAATTGAGATGAAACGACCATAAGTCGAACAACATGACTGTAGCACTCGGGTGCGCAAAACTGAAACTTTACCTCGTAGCTAGTTTCCAGTGTTCGTGACATAATAGAGGTACCTGCTGTTGAAGACTGCATGCGGCGTCCGGACTGTATGTAAGGGGCAGGAAATTTGAAGTAGCACAGACTCAGCTGTGCCAGAATAATTTTTTTCCCCATTACCCCCGAACTTCCCATAGCTACGAAGAAACGAAACCGCTAGTTTTTATTTATTTATTTTTCACGAGCTCTTAAGCAAAGTCTGACGTGGATCCTCTAGCAGCACACGGCCCTAGGGCGAGACTCCGCGTTTTCCTGTCAGACAGGGGCGCGTTGGGATCGAGACCAACGCGCGAGTGGTGCACCGGGATGCTCCAGAGAGCGGGTCACCATGGCGCCTCGGATTGAGTCATCCCTGGGCGCAACTAATATTTCTTCGCTCCGATCGGGCGCGAACACAAGGGCACCGGCAGGCATCGCGTTCTTATCTCACCATGTAGCCTGCAGTCTCAACAGCCTTGGCCTCCAACGCGGTCACGCGACACGGCGTCACGTGCCCGCTCGGGTCGTGCCTCGGCGCAGTCACGCGACTAACGAACGGTTTCAGCTCGTTGCTGCGCGGTTCCGCTGTTTCTCTCGTTGTTGACGGCGTCCGCGCGCCGGCACCATGACAGCGTGGTCCGCCGTCGTCCAGAGTCCGCGTCTCACGGGTCGCGTGCCCGCCAGGAGTCATGCTCCGTTTTCCGCGGTCATACCTGCGGTGGAGAGGGGGGCGATTAGATAAGGCGGCGCGAAGCTGAGAGGAAGCCCTTCAGAGAAAGGAGCCGGCGCAGGTGAGCAAGGGCTGCACGTGACGAGGGGCTCGGGAAACGTGCAAGCGCCAAAATAGCGCCCGGCATCCGATAGCGGTCGACCTCGGCATGCGCTGGCGACGCCGCCGCCGATAGCGCGTGGCGCCCTCCGCACTCGAGCCCGACCGCGTTCGCCCCCGCCGCGAGTCCGCTGCTCACCGGGCCGGAGTCGAGAAACACGAATCCTGCTATGCAGTCCGCGAGGGCATCTGTGGCTTTGACCTCGAGGAGGCGGCCTGAACACTGCGCGGGTTGATCGGAATCGGCAGCTCAGGATGCCCCCCCCCCCCCCCCCCCCTCCCCTCCCCCGTCGAGCATGTGAGCGGCCGCAATCGAAGTAGGTCAACAAATACACTGAGCGTCCCGGGGGGCCGCCTTCAACTCAGGCAGCGCCCGATAGATAACGGGCATGCGTAAGCACGCCCGTTTACTGTCCGGCTATCTCGTTCCCCCCCACCCAAGACGAGAGACTGGCAGTTCTCAAGGAGGTAATGCCTGCCGCCTGACGACGCTACTAAACCGCACGCATAAATGCTCGGCGTGGTGTGCATATTCCAGTAAACAGCTCGCTCATTTAGCCCGCCAAGATTACTGGTCCCCGCAGACAGCGCCTGCAGTCAGGCTCCAAATGGCGAAAGCGAGCTTCTCGTCTCGCGTGCCGCACGGTGGTTGAAGGAACATCACTGCCTCCATCCTTGGACGGCTGCCTGTGGAATCAAGCAGAGCGCTGCAACTTGCGCCGCCACTTTCGACTCGCAGATTTCTAAACAGAAAAGCGCAGTGCAGTGCATGGAATGCGCTGCGACGCCAGTCGCATAAACAGGCCGCGCCTTTATTTTCCTTTTTTCTGCCACCTTGCCGCGCAAGTTCCAACTCGGAGACCTTGTAGAAGCGTCTTGTCGATTTTGTCAGGTGTTTCTCTTTTTCTTTTTTTTGTTTTAATTTTGACGCAAGAAACGGTACGCGTCGAACAGGTCGTGTAATATTCGTGCTGAGAATACGCGTGGACGAATTTTACTGCAGCGTTCCTTCACTTCTTGTTTGTGAAAGGGCGCTATACAGGGAAACTTCGCTCGCACAGGCATTGGATGAATCTGTGGCGTTTAGCTTCACAGACCAGGGAGTTCCTTCTTTGAGATTGAGACGTTTTCATCACCACCATACGGCTTCTATCGCTTGGTGGGTGCAATAGCAAACAGCCGAGCATGCAAACCACGGCTCTCGCTTGAGCCTGCAAGCACATTCGCTGCTCGCCGCCCTAACAACTCCTCGTCCGAAATCGCTCAAGGTCTGAAAAGAAACTTCTCTAGTTAGGCCTCACAATGGCGCCGAAAGCAACAAATTCACGCCATGGTTGCACGTCAAGCCTTCTGGAGTCCGTGTGAGGCACACTTTGCTCACGTCATCTCCTCCATCGAAATTCGACCGAGAGGCCCGTGTACTGTGTGATGCCAGTGCACGTTAAAGAACCCCAGGTGGTCGAAATTTCCGGAGCCCTTCACCACTACGGCGTCCCTCATAGCCTGAGTCGCTTTGGGACGTTAAACCCCCATAAACCAGCATCATCTCGCGCGCTTACAAAGACGCGTAGTACCTTTTTTTTTCTCTTTCCTTTATTCTTATCGTTCTATCCTCCTCCCTTCGACCCCCCCGGAGCACAATGGTCACCTATGTTTGTTTTGTTTGTGTTCATTGCACTTATATTTCTCTTTGTGCTTCGTCACTCCCTTCAGACAAAAGAGTTTCACCAGACCCTGGCAGAATGCAAAACGAACCACTCGAGGCGGTGATTACAGTCCAGTTCTTTCTTTGGCTTTTGTGAACTGCTAGGGAGGCTACCTGCAAATAAAGGAAACCGGGCACAAGTCCCGTCCTTGTAACAAGTGTACCAGTGTTCTGGTATGTTTTCGGCTCATAATGTAAGCAAACACGTGACGCTCCACGTTCCGAGAACCCGCAGCAGGAGCGTATTTTGGTTTCCAGCGCACCGCACGCGGCAGGGGAGAGGGGGAAAAAAAAAGAAAGGCAGAAGACGAGTGCTCGCGCTCGTTTGCCTCTCTCAGCAAGAGCACCTCCCATTAAGCCTCTCGCCGGTTACCCAACCAGCGCCGCAAACAAGACGCTATTCCAAACAGCCCCGACGCCACTCCACCCTGCTGGTCACGTAACCATGCCAGTTTTTAGAAAGACAATGCCCAGCTAACCTTATTTGGTACAATGCAGTCCCAAAATGCTCGTTTCAGAGAGATGCGTGCCTTCTACACACTAAACAAATTCTCACCCTTAAGGGTGTAAATCAGCTGTCCCCAGACGAACACCCATTTGAGTGCTAAAAAGGGTGCAAAGATCAGCACCCTTCAGGAAGGGTGCAAAACATGAAAGTTTCGATGGCGCGCATCAATCCAAGGATTTTGCTTCATGGGTGAGTCAATGTGGAGCACCCTTCAAACATGCATTCGTAGAGGTGTTATGGAAAAATGGTACCCTTTAATGAGGGTGCAACCATTACATCCTATAAAGCATCATTAAGTACACCCTTCATTAAGGGTGCTGATCTCTGCACCCTTTTTTAGCACCGAACAATTGGAAAAGGGTGTTCGTCTGGGGACAGCTGATTTACACCCTTAAGGGTGGGAAATTGTTTAGTGTGTACCCTTCATCCTGAACTGCCTTTCACAGTCGTTTCAGACAGTTTATTGTCAGAAGAGACTTACGAAGTGTTCGTTATGCTGTAGGATCCTAGAACTCATTAAATAGTCTTGAAGGAGGTTCACATAATACCATTTAGGCATGACTCATTCACATCTACCTTTAATACATATAACATTTTGGACTCGCAGCACTCCAGCTTCGAGTTGTTGATGCATTCGGATCCGTCCTACCACCTGCCAGCCGTCCCGCTTAGCTCAGTTGTTGTAGAGAGACTGTCGCGGAAGGCGGTGGTCCTGGGTTGGATCCCCGGACCAGGAAGGATTTTCCTTCAACTGCGAATATTCTGACAGAGCTGCATAGCTTTCCTTTGTAACCGTATGGCTACGCTCATGCGGATAATAATGAGTAATTACTCCTTAACTGAAACTTACGCAACCTTAGGGGTTTCTCCTAAATGCATTGAATTGTTGGAAAAAAAGACTCCGATCGACAGAACACTGGCAGGGCACAGAAAAACAAACAAACAAACAAACAAAGTAGTTGAGTACGGTACAAAAGTACGGTGCAAATGATGGCTGTATTATGGTTTAACGTCCCAAAGCGACTAAGGCTGTGAGGGACGCCGTAGTGAATTTCAACTTCCCGGGGTTCTTTAACGTCCACTGACATCGCACAGTACACGGGCCTCTAGAATTTCGCCTCCATCGAAATTCGACCTCCGTGGCCGGGACCGAAACCGCGTCTTTCGGGCCAGCAGCCGAACGCCATAACCACTGAGCCACCGCGGCGGCTCGAACAAATGATGCCATCTCTTCACTGTAAGCATTTTAAACAAATCAGGACAATAATGCATGCCATCGCGCACTGTTACGGAGAGAAAGTCCAAACTAAAATAGAAGCAAGATCGTTACGGTAATCGTAACTGATGTTGGTGGGTTTTAATGGCGCAAGGACATCTCAGGCCAAAGTAATCGTAACTGACTTCACTACAATAGTAAAATAATTAGAGCTTCTAATGTTGTTAGCTCCGCAACCTAAACCGAGTCGCGCAGCTGTAAGGGCTAATTTTGGGTGCCTGAAGAATAAAAAAAATATTTCGTTCAAGTTGTAGCAGGCCAACATCATTCGATAAGTCGATTAGGTTAGATTTGTTTAATTACCACGGGAGGAAGGTGAGCCACATTCACTGCAGTCCGACTGCGGGGAGCTAAAGCAAAATGTCAAATTGCAGCTTGGGAAAAAGATTCCGCTATCCTAGGAGTCTTTTTCCGCGCGCTAAAAAAACGTGGCTGATAGGCCCGGGGGGCCCGCGAGATTGCGGTGGCTCGTGCGATAACAGCCGCTGCGTACACCTGGGCGCACCGTGGCAGCTAGGTGTCCTTAAGGGAGCCCTTAAGCGCGTACTGTGCTCTGATGCGCCAAGTTCGCGCTTGCACGTACACTACCGCGATCAAAAGTTTACGGGACGCGAGTGCGGGGGAAAAAATATTATTTCGGCGCAGTCACGTCATCCAGTCGCCTGAAATTGAACAAAGTAGGAAGGCACAAGGACGCTCTATCTCCTGGCAACAATACCACGCGACTGGGTCGTGAAGTTGAGCTGCAATTAAATTTCTTGCCGACGTCATGTGTCCCGTAATCTTTTGATAGCGATAGTACGTACACGTCAGATGCCGTGTTTATATGCTTCGCTGTGCGCTTTGTATTTCTTTTTCCTCTTCATTTTTGATAATTGATTGGTTTATGGGGTTTAACGTCCCAAAGTGACTCAGGCTATGAGGGACGCCGTAGTGAAGCGCTCCTGGAATTTCGACTACCTGGGGTTCTTTAACGTGCACTGACATCGCACAGTACACGGGCCTCTAGCATTTCGCCTCCATTGAAATGCGACCGCTGTGGCCGGGATCGAACCCACGTGTTTCGGGTCGGCAGCCGAGCGCCATAACCACTCAGCCACAGCGGCGGTTCACTTTTTTGAGGCGCCGATCAGGGTCTCTGCAGCAGCGGTTACTAAAAAAACAGCGCAATTTGGTTTTGTTTCGTTCTCTTTTTGTTTGACGTTCTGCGATTTCAGCGACTAAGGCTTGCAGGCAATTAAACACAACCCATAAAGAGCAAGGCCATTTTATTTTTATTCTCAGGACAGCACGGACGCCAACTAGCCTCCTTTCAACTGAACTAAACAGTTGCGTCTGTCGCTCCATTTCTGTCTGTTTTTCTGTCCCACACCACCGGGGGGGGGGGGGGGGGGGGGGGAATCTGACTGTGTGGCTTGCTCGTGCGCACCCCCCCCCCCCCCTTTTGTTACCCGTTTCGGGTCGGTGCAGTTTCGGCTGCTAGGCCCTGATCGCGTGCAACGCCAGCGGTCAGAGTCAGAGAGGTGTGCCGGGCCCCACTCTGCAGGGGTTGCGGATCCCCAGGAGAGGTAGCAGTGGCCTGCCTCTCCGCGACATTGTGAGCGTGTTGCAGCCTACGTAGCTCGCTGCACGTGCGTGGGGGCAGGCCCTAGGGTTATAGACTGGGCACGTGGAATCCGGCTTACAGGGGCAAAAATTCCAAAGGATAAAATTTTAAAGCCGCAGTACCTTCCACCTGGTACGAGGAGAGCGCACCAAGCAGCCGCGGGACGCGTTGGTTTCTGATGTCCAAAGAGCTCGGTTCCTCGGGGAAGTCGCCCTTTGGCTGGCAGCGAGGAAATGAGATGGAGTCAGTTGTGCGTTCGGGAGGCTAGCAAGCCCCGAAACTTGGGAAAGCCCGGTGGGAAGCCCGGGTCGCCCGGCACCCAGGTAACCGTTAGTAGAACTGACGACGCTGCAGGAAACATCGACCAAGTGCGGATGTACCTTGTGGTAGCACAGCAATGGAACTGACAACATCAAAAGAGACGCCAGGCTGTTGGAGTCAGGAGGGAGGCGTTTCACGTATACTATATGTCAGCTGCGAAAACCGCGAAAAGGTTACCACTGCGTGTAAGTACCTTGGAGCCGAAGCACCGAACGGGCGTGCGAAGACTGCCTTCTTAGTACAAGCGGAAGGTCGGGGTGGAGGAACCTGCACTGGGGGAGGGAAACTTGGTCTTCGCCCCTCCAGGGTAACTCTGTCTCGGAGGCTCGGAGGCCCTGGTGAGCGTTTCCTGTGGTACACGGGGTGCGCTTCAAGTCCGAGGCTCACCCTCTATGGAGGAGCTTGATTTGATTGGGATCGTTTGGCCAAATTTCCCGCTGTCCCCATTCCCATTCAATTTCCCATAACCCATTCCTCACAGCATGTTTCCCATTCCTTAGGCCCAGCCCTACTCGCTACGTCCCAGGGGAGATCAGGGGAGTCTCCCAGGGCCCGCTCTCCCGGCTGTGGGTCGCTGAAGTAGGTACCCTTTTTATTTTGTTTTTTTCACCTTTGGGTGGCAAAATCCCATTTGTGCAAGGGCCACATCTTTTATATTACAATTGGGATTATACCCGCGATGCATTAGTAGTGCGGCGAGGTTTGATTTTCCTACTCATTTTAAATGCCTCAAATTACCATATGTACCACACCACCCGTCATGGTTTCTGATGCGCATTCTGCGCCACCAAAGACTGAGCGCCAGCTCCAGCCTGTTTCAGTTCCCGGGGAGAGAGCACGCTCAACGAGCACTTGGACGAAATGTGAGACACAGAAAGAAAAAAAACAAACAAAGCAAGCAACTACAGCATCGTTGTGTCGTGTGATTCGCCGAGCCCTGGGAGCACCGGAGCTACAGTCGGCCTGCCCGCCCCTGTGTTTGCGGCTTCCAACGCGCTTGTCATGCAAATTGAAGGGCAAGCCCTCGGGCTAGTTGGTCGTCGTAATCACACATGTCACTAGCGCATATAAACAGGCACGGACATCCTGTTTCCTCTCTATGTCCGTGTCTGTTTATATGCGCTAGTAACATGTGTGACCTCAGAAGCGGTCGCTTTTGGGACCAGAAGTGGCGTAGGGCAGCTTTTGATACTTTTACCAGCCTTCATGAGGGGAGTCTGCTAACAACTGTTTTACCGCACCCCGCCGAGAGTTCTTCGCATCAGTCGTGCATTCGCTTCGTAAACCTCCGATACAACCGCGTGTGGCTGTACATACAAACACGCCAGACGTGAATCGAGATTCCGCGAATAGTTCCGACCCGAGGTTTGGTCAACAAAACACGGCTGCTGTGCACAGCCGTGTGCTTTTTTTTTCTCGTCCCTTAGCTCTCTCTGTCCGGTCCGTCCAGCGGCGCGCGCTCACAAATCGAAGACACCGGGGCTCGCGTGCCGGGGCAAACAAAGGCCGTGTGCGTTTCAGTGGGGCTGCGTCCGTCGGGCGCCAGGCAGCGCATTCGCCGAGGCCGTCCCATCGAGCCGCGTACACAGGAGCGCGGACAGGATTGTCACTGCCGTCGAACCCCCACTGGGCGGTGTCCGAGTACGTGCGGTTCTTTTTCTGAGACAGCTAGGGCTGTCGGCGAGGAGTTTTTCCTCCTAACACGGGCGATATTAGACCGCTGCCTGCCCTATCCCCCCCCTCGCCAGCAAAGCGCGAGAGCACGCACAAATGCAAAAGTACCAAGAACACCAAGAAAGGCGTCTCCGTCGCAACTACAATGCCGTTACATGGAGATGCAGCGAGGTCATGCCGCGAGGGAAATGGCGGCGAAGCTCCAGGGACAGAAACAGCTGCGGACGGGCTCAAGCAGACAATTACAAGTGCCCTGAACAACTGACGTGTCCCTCCATGCACGGGAGCCTTCGACTGCGAGCCCAGGGCCGTAGCGTATAAGTGCGTGCGTCAGACCCGTCACTACCGCGTGACATGCCGATTGGAAGTTGGGGTGCGCATGATCGGGACAACAAAGGGGACATAACCTGGCCAGGTTGCTGTTGTTGCTGGACCGGGCGGCGTGCATGCAGGAGGAAGGCAGTCGATGCATTCCAGATGCGCTCCCTGGAGCAGAGAGCGCTGCCACTGCAATGCACGAACCAAAACTGTCGCAGGCGCACGACCTGGACAACTTTATTTAGACTCTGTAAATAGTGTAGATATGACTACTCCCTATGTCCTTTCTTGCTATCCCCTCACCTCTTTCGTTTCTCTTCTTCATACTGCCTTCTATCCTTTATTTCCGCTGCCCCAGCTCAGGTGCCGCCGATACAGTGATGGCAGATGCCGGGGTGAGCAAAAATCTTCTAACTTCCTTTTTATTATATTTTTTTTTATTTTTTGATTAAACACTTACTACTACTACTACTACTCCTTTTGGCATACCACTGTTCGAAAAGATGCCGCGGCACCGTGAGGATCGAAGCCGATCGCGTGGCGTGCGTAGGGGCGCCTGCGAGCCAAACCTGCACGGCTCATGGGCCGCCGTGCTACGGCCAGCTGTGGCGTAAGGACTGCGCGCAGTGCGGAGTCTGCTTGATGGCCGCCCAAAGAACGGACAAAAGTGACATTGCTTTTGAGGGGAGTCCCTGCTGGCAAGGTGAAGGTGGTGTTCTTTGTTTTCGATCTCCCTTCTCAGAAAAAGTACACTGCTGTACTGAAAAGGAAAGCTAAAACAACAGCTTTTCTAATCGTCGCGATTTCCTGTTGTCAAAGATCTATAAAAATCAAGTGCAAAAGCAAGCCATGCTGGTAAAAAAAAAAATTAGTGGGTTAACTAGGCTAACATTCGGCGACAGCCGTGACGGCCCTCCATTTTCTCCCCCTTCTCTTCCTCTTCTGGCCTCTCCTGGCTTGGCTTTTGTCTTCTCTCTCCTTCTTTCGTCTCTTCTTCTTCTCTGCATTAGCTTGGCTCTTTGCTTGGCTTGCGGACTTCTACAACTACCACTCTGACATCGGACTCCGGTTACACGACCACTCGGGGTGGGGTCCATGTAACGGCTCTCGCCGTGAAAACAATTCATGGCAACATTAAAGCGAAAGTAGCAGCTGCTGACGACTTCGGTCTGCAGGACTAATGAATGAGAGTCTGACAGCTAGAAACGTCAATATCAGAACGAATAAAATGTGCACTTAGTCAGTAAAAACGTAAGCCACATTATGATTAAAAGAAGGAGTCACCGCGCCCTGCGGTGGAGCTCTTATGCCGCTGCGAAGCTTTGAGAGAAAAAATAGAGAGAGAGAGAGAGAAGTAACATTTATTAGCACCCGTCAAAAGGATGATGGGTATCCGAGGCGCCGCTCGGTCCCAGCCATGTCCTCCCCCTCAGCCGCCGACCGGGATCTCTTGGATCTCAGCAGCGGCAAGGGCGAGACGGATGACTTCACGTTGTTGAGTTGTCGTCCTCGTTGTGAAGCAGTGCCTCCCAGGACTCATCTGTTCTATCAAGTTGTCCAAAGCTCGGACATCTCCATATCATATGGACCATTATAGCAAGTGGCACCCTGAGATTTTCAGCCCCAGGTGCAAACGTTGCGACGGCATAGCGGACAGAAAAAGTAGAACTGTCCTAATTTCTTCAGCGCCGGAGCTCCCGAAGCGCCGCACTGTTATTAGACGTTGTTAGCATGCCGGAGACGTGCTACCGGAGACGTATACCGGTTTACCGGACCCCTCTTGCGCACGCGAAGTGGCTCCCCCTCACCCCAACAATGCCTCTGCGCATGCGCGAGAGGGTTCCGGTAAACCGGTATACTTCTCCGGTAGTACGTCTACGGTATGCTAAAAACGTCTATTGCCTGCAGCACGATCTGACGACCGCTCCAGCAATGCGCGAAGTGGTTCTGTAGACGTTGCAAACATTGCATACTTTAGACTGCCACTCTGTTCGCTGTGTGTCCTTCAGGAGGCTCCTCCGCCTTAACCTCCCACTCTTGGGAACAGCAAAGCAAAAGCATCCTATCATCCTTTACTCACATCCCCAACAAGGAGTATCTAAGCGACTGCCCGATGTGTTTCGTATAGGTTGCGGTCACCGCGAACGTGAACTTCTTAGAGCGATAACGCGTGACCTTGTGTGCACTGTGGTCGGCATGCGGTTTTCATGAGATGAGATCGACCCTCAGACGCTTGGCGTCACTGCGGTCGATGCCAGGTAGTGAGCAACTGAGGTGTATACGAGCTCGTTACGGAACAGTGCGTGTATGTATGTTGACGTCCCGAATCAGCAGGCGATGCTACGAGGGACGCCTTAATGGAGAGGCTCAGGTTTATTTTAGACCACCTGTATAGTATTGCTTGAAATGAGGCCGTCGTGGTTGGGACTTGATCCCACGACCTTGAATTCAGCCAGCAGAATGCCAAAGTCACTGCGGAGAGTGGATGGAACACCAAATGGCACAAACTTACACGTGGTAAATGCGGCGAAGCCGCATTGCTGCCTTTGTCAAAAATGTACAGCTCAAGGGGTTCGCTTCTAAGCCGTGTAGCGAGCCTCTCGTTGTAGCGAGCCTCTCGAGCACAAGCTGGCGGTCCTAAGCTTGGGTTGAAGTCTTGAGGACGGCAGTTCCTCCCGCCTTCGAGAGACCGCTCACAGGAAATGAGCCACGCTGCAGGGCTCAAAGCCCTTGGGCTGTGTATTTTCGACAAAGGCTGCACCGCAGTCAGGCCTGTATCGCACGCAGAGAGCCGATCTTTGGCACGCTGGTCAAGATGGCACCTAGCTCAAGGCGTCGAAAGGGGCGTGGTTTCGATGTTGTATCCGACTGTATAACGCGCATTGAAGGTTAGTTACCGCGGCGGGTAATTTCAGCCGAAAATGATGCGCATTAGAACCATAAAATGGCCGCCGCCGCCTCACCTTGTCCCGAGTACCTCCGAGTTGGGTTGTGCGTATAGCTATATACGCTCACTGAGCGCACCGTCCAGTCTGCGCGTTACGGGTTCTCCGAATTCCCGCCTGACGAATTGTAGCAGCGATTAGTCGCTATATGACGGGGACATCGCGGTCTAGCGACTGCCACCTCGGTGGTCGCCCGAGGGCCCTTGAAGGGACGTCCTATCTCTGGCCCGAAAGGCATTGGCCCCTGAAAGACGTCGCACCTTTCGAGGTGATGCTTTCGTAAATGCGCTCCGCGATTGCCTGGATGTATAAAAAAGATAGTTGGCTGCGTCTGCTTGCGAAAGTACACGCGTGTACGTGCTGACTTATTGCGTGCGCGTTATCTCCAGGGTCAGTGCGCTATCGAGAGCATGACGTGTGAAGATAAACGAAGGGGACATGCTGTAGCATAGGAATGCGGGCCAGCTCGGAATTCATTCTTTACGCTGCGTCAGCCAATTTCTTCCCTCCTTTATTTTTCATCCATGACGAAAACTCGATGTGCTAGTTAAAGCGCAATGCATGACCGACGATGGAAAGACGTGAGGAACTTATGGCGAGAGTTGAAGAGCTAATTTTTCAGCGCATGATTGAGACCAATATCACCCTCCTGGTGGTAACAATGCAAGTTCGCCTTTCGCTGCCTTAGTTCATGCGAGATGTAAAAACGTCTATGAACATATGAAGCCTTAATGCCGAGAGTTGATCAGGGCAAAGGTGTTATGGCATTGGTATTCGGGTTTTAACGTCCCGGCACTTGTCCCTGATGCCGGGACGTTCCACACTCACATTTCGTGGGGGGTGCGGGAGAAATCTAGAGAACTTAAAGACGCAGCGCACGCCATTTGAGCGGTGGGAGGTACAGCTGACCGGAGATACCCTGGCAATTCAACACGCACTTATACAGCAAGTTCGCCGCAGCGGTGTCCGAGTGGTTGAGCATCCGCCTCGCATGCGGGAGGTGCGGGGTTCGATCCCCAGTGCCGCCGGGTACCCACCGGTGATACAATGGGTACAAGCTTTCCCCTGGTCTGGTGCTCGGCTTATTTAGGGTGAAATGCTAGGGAAATGGGTCTTTGACCTCACCTTGTGCAATGAAAACTACCTTGCGCCATGGCGCTCTTTGGCCATAGATCCTTGCGCCATAAAAATCATAATCATCATATACAGCAAGTTCGCCGGGCGGCCAGGCAAGGGAATCCTGGCATGCGGAAGCATCTGCCAAGCTAAGAGCAATTTTCTCTCATGGTTACAATAAATGTTTATAATCATCATATACAGCAAGTTCGCCGGGCGGCCAAGGCAAGTGGAATCCTGCAGCATGCGGAAGCCATCTGCCAAGCTCAAGAGCAATTTTCTCTCATGGTTTCAATAAATGTTTTGCTTCTTCCTCCTCCTTAACGTCCCGAAGCGACACATGAGCTATGAGGGACGCCTTAGCGAAGAGCTCAGGGTTAATTTGGACCACTTGGGGTTCTTTAACGCGCGCTGACATTGCACAGCACAAGTGTGACATTGCACACTTCGCCTCCATCGAAATACGACCGGCGCGGCAGGGATCGAACCCGCGACCTTGAAATTAGCAGCCGAATGCCAACGCCACTGAGCCATCATCACGGGCAGGGGATGCATAGATAAGTAGTGGCAGGGGGTAACATGGGGCGAAACTTAAGGCCCACTCACGTAAATGTGTGAGTCGTTAAAAACTCGATGGGGCCAATGGTTCCAAAGAAAATCCCAAGTACACCTAATGACAAGGATTGCAAAACAGACGCGAAAAGATACCACGTCCGAAATGCACCGGCCCGTTTAACGACTTCGACCGCTGACCCAGTTCAGAAAGCATCGATGTAAAAAGTGCCGGTCAGAGCACCGCTCCAGTGTACGTCCTTTCGCCCTCTCCGATTTCGGAAGCGGAGCTCATCTGCGAAGTCCCCCGTGCAATGCACGATTCGTCCGCAGGTCGCAAGGGGTTGTTTTGCACTTCCCCGCCGACCTTTCCCTCGCCCCGCGCTCCGGCCGGGCTATCGGCGCGTACACTCGAGGTCCCGCTGGGCTCTATGCCCTCTCCCCCTCTCTCTCCCCACTCTCTCTCTTTCCATCGCGTTTCGCCTCGCACCTTCGACGCGATAAGCGGAGCCTCCCCCTCCCACTTCGTTCTCTGGAAACTTTTCTTGCTCTTGTTGAGCTCTTATCGGCGGCTGTTGAGCTTTGCACAGGCCGGCAGCGAGCAAAAAAAAAACAGAACAAAACTAGGGAGGGGGCGCTAAATTTTCCACACATAGATTAGAGCACTGACGTTGGCCGCCTGCGAACGATAACTGAGCGCGCGTACCTAGGCACGCACATACAAACGCTCCTCTTCCCTATCGGCCAGCCGCAAGCTCGCGCGCGCGATGCCTGCGCCGCCCGTCGTGATGGCGTGGCGCTGCCGACGGTAGCCGCTGCTTGCCGGCCTCCCGATAGCTAGGGGAAGGAGCGATACTGGGCGCTATAATCGATGCCGGTTCGCGGCCTGCGCCCTTTCGACAAGGCAGACGGAACGAGGAAAGGGAAAGAAGACAGGTGGAAAACAGGCGCTCTCTGGGGAACGGCGATAGCGGCCAGTCCTCGTACCGCGCCGCAGAGCCCGTCGCGGACACTCGACGGGTGTTCGACTCGGCGACGCGCGTGCGGCGCCGATCGTCGCGCGCTAGACCGCCGATTCGAGCACGCGTCGACCGCTGCCGTTGACAACACCTGCCCTCCCCCGCGCGCACTTGGCTTTGGTCGCATGCGCAATCGAGCGGCGAAAACACGGGCTCACTGCAACCCTCGCCTTGACTGAATAGGGGAAAACAAGACTTGGGCAAGTGTCGTGCGTTGCCAAAGCCGGCGTGTGATAGTGCAACCGCCGTCGCCAAGTTGTGCCTGTCTGCGTGGCCTACGCGTGCCACATAGCAAACGTGTGCATGCGAGATAAGCGGCTGTTTGCTCACTGATGCCCCTCCGTTTCAGTTATCCTTCGAACAAAAGCCCCCTGACAGTGGAGAGGGGTTTGAATAGTCGACCCCGTACGGTGCACTTGTTGAGCTTCCGCGTTTTCTTCATAAAATGTTTGCTTCCCTCCGCGCATCAGGGACTCGCAAGGCGTCAGACTCGGAGCCCTCGAGAGGCCGCCTCACAGCTTTAAGATAGCTGCGGCCGAAACAACAGAGCTAAACAAGAACATGCTCGAGGTCACAGCACGAAGGGAAAGCAAAGAGCGAAAGTAAAGGCGAGGGCTGAGAAACGCGTACGCACAAGACGTCCGCGATCGATCATTCTTGAGCGCCTACGGACAGGCCAAACGCTAAGAGGGCGCCCCCCCTCCCCCCTTCTTTCTAGAAGGCTCTAAGGCACCGTTCAGGGCCGCTCTCCCATCTGCCTTGTTGTCACCAACTGCGACAAGCAAAAGGCCAGCGGCGACAGAAACGCGTCTGTGGTGTAGTCTGGTGCTTTCAGTGGCTACTGGACCAGAGGGATGTGGCGGTGCCATTTAAGCGCCAATACGATCTCATTTCGTCTACACTGCCATGTCATGGCAATTGGTTTGGCCACAGTCTCTCATGCCGGGACAATGTACATTTCTCATTATCGGCTGATGGTGAGATAAGGAGAAGCCCCAGAAAACGTGTGATATACGAATGAGCGAGCTACATGCTAGAAGTATACCATAGTGCCCCTGTAGTGTTCGGCTGTTTGCATGTAACGGCGTCTTCTTTGACAGCGGAATTGCCCAGGGGCCAGAGTATCTCGGACCGTAATTTCGCGGGCTAGTTAATTAACCAACGAACTTTTCTCGGTGCACTCATGGCCAGGCATCAAGCGCAGGATGATTGTACTGCTGTGATTGCAGTTACATGTCTTGCAGGTGGGATTTCAGTGCTCTGCGTTGCATATTGAGTCGCCTGTTGAGTTGCTTAGTGAGTTGCATTATTGAGTTGCGTTGCCTTGGTCGAATTGCTGTAGATGCTGATGATTTTGTGTTAAGCGATCGAGTAGCAAAGCGTCTTTTGTGCCGTTTATATCGTCGCGTGTGCCTCCAACGCCATTATGTTTGGGGAAACCGCATAGTATTTCCTCATTCGCAACCTTTTCCTCAACGCCATGCAAAATGCAGAATAACACCCCTCCACGCCCATTACTGCTCGGCAGCTTTGAATGGCGAGAAACAATTCGCTATATGCCAACTGCCCTAGGATGAGGGCAGCTATACAGAACGCATCCTAAAAGCATGTGACATTGCCGCAACCTGTCCCTATTTCCTACACGTCTCCCTTCCCTCTGGAATGTTAATTCATTCGGATACGGCATATCGCCAACGGTGCTTGGCGGAGCACGCGTTTGTTTTATCGAGTGCATAGTTTTGGCCTGAAATAACAGCTAACCATGGGCGTGATAAAGGAGACCTATGAGGTATAAGTTGAACTATACTTGCGATTTTTGTTTTTAGTTTGTTTGTTTGTGTCCCGCACCGTTCATCGAAACATTCGTCCCGCGGATGTGCCTGCGCGGCATCCTCTCGGAGTTCCGCCGCTGTGCGGTGCTCGCAACGTTGATCTCGACCGCCAACTACACGGTGACTCAGCACTACACGGCGACTCAGCTACGAGCATGAACGCTGCACGTAACTGCAGATCATCCCTAAGCACAGACACGCCGCATGCGACCGCTGTATCACGGTTCGCTCTGTGGACTACGGTTCAGGCCAGCGGCCACCACAGTGTGACTTAACGCGAGGTCATAAACGGCGGCGAGTGCTTTTCTGGGCCGACTCTGCGCGGGCAGGGGCATCCCGAGAAGAGGTAATTTAGGTACGAGCCATGCTTGAAACACGCACTTTCTGATGCGGCGACGGCGGCATTCCGCGCAGACATTCTCCGCGCAATCGCAGAGCTGCCCGTTTAATTAGCGAGCTGACGTGTTGCAAGCCGTCTGAATGCGCTCGCACCGACTAGTACGATCAGGGCTTGCGGTGACAGTTTTAATTATACTGGCGACTCTCTCTTATCCGACCGCTAACCGCGCGCGCGAGAGAGAGGTTGGGAAACGGCAGTCGCGGCGACATTGTTCTTAGATTTCTCAGGCGCAACCGCGGCCATCCCCCCCCGCCCCCCAGCGGCCTCTGGTTTGCACCGAACGAGAAGAAGGAAACAATGGGCAGAAAAGCAAGCGCGCAGAGCAGAACAAACACCGCGGGACTCTCCGCCCGGCGGCAGCTAATTAAGTAACGGGTACGTTGGCCGAGGGCTTTGCTTGCTGCTTCCCCCCCCCCCCCCCCCCTTCCCGACGCGGCTTGAGCGATGAACGGCAGGGCGCGTCGGCTGCTGCTCCCTTGTTGCGCGCGCATTACCCCGCCGTATAACGGCAGGCAGGCCGGGCAAGAGACACGGTCTGCGCACATCTACCCCCGGCGGAAGTGCGTAATCCAATCACTGGCCAATCGCGAGACATCAAGTCTTCGTTAGCACTCGAGCAACTCTCGGCGAAGTAATACGTAAAAAAAAAAAGAAAAGGGAGACGCCAACACGATACAGGAGTCTTGACTCGACGTCTGCGAGCCTTCTTAAGGAGGATTTCCCCCTTTTTTTTTTGTCTCTTCCACCGTGCCGAGGCCCCAAATCCTCATCGCAAGTTCCGCAACGCCAGGAGTTTGCCCGTCTGCCGTCCTTGCGCGGGCTGTGCTCTTCACGTCCAGGATGTATGAGCTGCGCAACAAAGATCCCCTGCGAAACTGTGCAGCAGCGACGTGTGTTTACGGCTGTGTTTGCTTAAAAACAGGCCCCAGTCAGGTCACGTCGCTCGTCGTCTGCTGGAAGAATATAGGGGGGGGGGGGGGGGGAGCGCGAGGACGCTCTTGCAGATAAATGTTCGCGTGTGAAGCGCTGCATTGATTTCTTTTTTTGCTCCCACTTCACTGCGTAATCCCAGCGAACGTCTTTAAGGGACGCAGATAGACAGTAAGTAACTTGCAAAAAGCCATGGCAGGTCGGAGAAATGAGGAAACTCTTTATGGGCAGAGAGCCACTGGTTGCATGGTGGAGGCGCGCGCATGAGAAAAGCAAGATTACGACCACGGGGCTGGAAGTACGACGACAGGACACGCCCCGTACTTATTTGTTAATAAAGATGATGGCTCATGTAATCTCGCCCGTCTTTGCTAAACGTCATAAAATAAAGAGTAGATCGCTACAGTGCTCGAACTCTGGCTCCATCGAAGGGGGGTCTTCAGTGATTCGAGCACAGGTGAGGAGAAAAAAAGCGGCTGCCGGCTTGTTTTGCACATCGTTTTATACAAAGGGGAGAAATCGTTATTAAAGGTGACTGTTTGCTCAGTTTGTGACTCAGACCTGAAGCAATCCACTCTCTGCCAGTGTGCCCGTTGCCTTCCTGAGTGGCCAGCTCTGAACTGACTCGTGCTGTGAGGGCAAGCTTAGGGTTCCTTTTTTTTATTCCAGCCTTTGCGTAGTGCTGCCAGCGTTCTATTTTTCACCGTCTCGGGTTTTGGAAAACGTTGTAAATGATGTTTACTGAAAATCATGGTGAAATTTTCCAAACTATAGAGCATATATGTTCCGGCCACCCATGGCAATAGAGAGTAAAATATATGGTTGCCTGCTTCGGATTCATGCAGCCCTTACACTCTAGCGCGGGGGGTCTCAGATCCCTTGTCAATACTAGTAGGGGGTTCTGAGAACCCTCGAGACCCCCCTGACTTCAAGCACTGGCTCGTTCGCTCCGGCAGTTGCTGTACCAGCCTTCCGGTTCATTCCGGAAGCTTAATCGTGTAGATCGTTCATCTCCTTCTCCAACTATACTTTCCTCTGTCCACCAATACGACTCGTCTTGCGTGGACCAGCGGCCGGAATGCTGGCGATGCTCTGAAAAGCAGACGGGGCGCATTGCTCCGAATCCCTCCTTTATGCGCCCTGGCACATTGGACCGCTCTAGAGACCATGCGGTCTGTAGCCCTATACAGCGGTGATTTGAGAACGCGTTCTTCTAACGCGATTAGCGGGAGACGCGGCACAAGCAGCGCACGCCGTCTCGATGGCCTTTTCGGGGCGAACCGGGTCGACCCGGGTTCTGGAGGGCTCAGCCATCGATCGCGCCAAACGACCTCGATCTCTCGACGTGTACGCGATGATTCCGGACGACTACTGCCGCCGAAGAGGGTGTCAGAGGGTGGGGGGGGGGGGGGGGGGCGCCGCCCAGGGCTGACCTTTGTTTGCAGCCCTGTCGGAAGAGGTGCTCTCTCGGGTCACACCATACAAACACTGTGCAGGCCGGAGAAACGCGGGAAAGAAAAGCGCGCCACATGCGCCCGACCGAATCTGACCTCAAAGGCGAGGGAGTGGCTAGCCCCCCTCTCCCCCCAACCGGTGGTGTTCGGAGTAAAGCGCGGCTGGCCCCTTATTTCTTTTCGAAACAAAAGGAGCCGCCGAGGTTGCTGTCTTGAGCAGAGATGTCTGCGTCGTCGACTCCATGGCTTGGCCTCTTCCTGACAGGAAGGATGGGAAGGAAGATCAACCCGAGGCGGGCCAAGCACGTACACAGAGCACGTTTCGACGATCTGGTGGTGGAGTTTCTTCTGTGATTGTAAAAATGACGATGACTGCGGGCCTCCCATGTCGTTAGGGGCGTGCCTGGTCCTAATTGTGAAACAAAATAAATGAAATAGCAAAACCATTCGTAATGTGACACCATGCATGAAAAGACTAAAGAACGAGAACGAAAAGGAGTTGACGAGCTCGAACTCGTTACCGCGTGCAGTGCAGAAGGTCAGCACCGCTCCTAAAGCAGCTCGGCCCGCCCGATCGTCTGCTTCTCGTCGATTGCTGGCATTGCTCAGCGCAGCTCAGACAGCCGAACCGTGTCCGCTAAGCCCCGGCCTTTTTTTGATCGGTATTTTCGATGGCTATTATTTTTGCCCCTTTTCCCTAACGCCACTGCGGCGATATGGCCAAGATGCCCGAGCGGACCGCACCTCTGTCTCTGTTTACGCTCAGCGTTTCCGGGTGACGTTATCGCCGAACAAATGACTGCCTCCACGAGAGAGTGAGCCTTGCGGAAAGCAGCGCTTTAGCGAAGAAGTGCCACTGCCGGGCTGAGTCCAAGCAGTGCTTGCACTGCAGGTACGCATCTTGTTGCCTGGCGTTGTGTGCTGAAGTAACCCCTCCCTCCTCGTTAACTGTGTCTTCTGTGCACGCACTTGAGACTTAATTAAGCTGGTAAAACGAAGGCCAATTATTCTGTGAATCGGCAACGAGCCCAGGATTACGCATCGTTTTGATATTCATTGGCGCGCTGTTCATTTTCGGAGAACTATTTCATCCGAACTTGACGTCTTCAGGACGGCTGCCGGAGTCAGGAAGGCATCATTAAAAGCTCGAAATAACAAACAATAAAGAGCGGCGTCTGCGAAATAAGGAAAGACGACAAGGCTAGGAGGAATGACATTGACGCGGCGCTGCTTGTCCAGGTGGGTGCCCCTCTGTTCTGTGGACCCCCCAAGGGTGACGCAGGCCGCGGGCCAAACCCCGCCCGCGCCGTACGGCATCTCGGGGGCTCGCTTTGAGCGCGGCAGCCATTGTGTGGCGGCCAGCTACCCGACGGCCTGTCAGTCAGCCCGCGCGGGGACAAACAGCAGGCATTCCGAGGTGAAGACAATGGCGGCGCCGTGAGGAGCCCTCGGTGCCCGCAGAAACAAGCCGTGACACGCGACGCGGGGCTGGGGCGCCCATTGTTCGCCGAGGGCGGCCCTTGGAGACGAGCGGCGGCCCAACGCGTGCTGCTGCTGCTGCTGTACGGGCGGCCCCAGTCACGTCGCCGGACTCGCTCGCCCAGGCCGGTCACGGCGCGCCCCTGCGTGCGCTCCCTGTTGGCGCCTCTGCGCAGTCACCCCCCGCTCGGCCACGCGGCGAGGACTGTACGGGTGCGTGACGGATGCGACGTCTCAAGCGCGTCTGAGGTCTCACTGCAACTTTCAGCGGTCCCCACGGGGACAACTCCGGCTAGTTGGGGAAGAAAGCAGTGAGTTTTCCTTTCCCCCGAAAGATCTGAGTTGCAACGCGCCGTTGGCCCCGCCGCGGTGGCTCAGTGGTTAGGGCGCTCGACTACTGATCCGGAGTTCCCGGGTTCGCACCCGACCGCAGCGGCTGCGCTTTTATGGAGGAAAAACGCCAAGGCGCCCGTGTGCTGTGCGATGTCAGTGCACGTTAAAGATCCCCAGGTGGTCGAAATTATTCCGAAGCCCTCCACTACGGCACCTCTCTCTTCCTTTCTTCTTTCGCTCCCTCATTTATTCCTTCCCTTACTGCGCGGTTCAGGTGTCCAACGATATATGAGACACATACAGCGCCATTTCCTTTCCCCCAAAAAACGAATTATTATTATTATTAAAGATCTGAGTTGCAACGCGCCGTCGACCGCCCCCGGATCGTTTTGTGCCCGCGCACTGAGCTGTGCTGGTGTGAAAACTTCATTTGTAAAACCCGAGATGATGATGATGTATAATAATAATAATAATAATAATAATAATAATAATAATAATAATAATAATAATAATAATAATAATAATGATTGGTTTTTAGGGGAAAGGAAATGGCGCAATATCTGTGCCATATATCGTTGGACACCTGAACCGCGCCGTAAGGGAAGGGATAATTGGAAGGGAGTGAAAGAAGAAAGGAAGACAGAGGTGCCGTAGAGGAGGTCTCCGGAATAATTCCGACCACCTGGGGATATTTAACGTGCTCTGACATCGCACAGCACACGGGCGCCTCAGCGTTTTGCCTCCATAAAAACGCGGCCGCCGCGTTTTAAATCGTATTCTGACACAAGCAGGCGCATAATCTCTGTCGCCTTTCTTCGTGCCTTCCATCTTGGGACTGTATGAATTACGCGCTGCGCTACACTGAATCGTTTCCCTGGAAAGCATTCACTCCGGCCGACGCATTGCGCGTGCCCCTCGTAATGTATGCCTCTCTCCTGCGGCCGACGCGGGCTTCCTCTTCGCAGGGCACAATGCCTCTATGGAAGATATGCCCATAGATAACACCAGCAATACCAGTAACTATACAGACATCTTCCAGAAAGCTGTGCTCCTTTTCGCCTCACGGCGTGAAAGAAACGTTTGCTCCCATCCCATTACTTTTGCGACACCTTAAGTTGGCGGGCTGGTTTTACCTGCAGCTCTGGCGCGCTGTCATCAGTAGTCGAGACATCTGAGCGAATTGGCGTAAAAACGTATACTGTCACCGAGGAGCTGCCTGCGACGCTTTCCATCTTTGAAGCATGCTTGTAAAAAAGCGCATACCGTGTTTTCCCTTGAAAGGCGGTTTTGCGGCAACCTACTCCCTGAAAAGTCTCGAGCATTAATTACGTCTGGATTTATATACTGGCCCAGCGGCTGCTGGTGCCTTTAGAACAGACGCTGCGGCAAACGCGTCCAGAAAGCGCTCGCGTCTTTTTTTTTTTTTTTGCGAAAAGCCCGCTAGGCATCAGCAACGAAAAAAAAAATAATCCCGGCACAGTTGCAGATCCCGCGGAGCTACGAATACTCTCGCATGCGCCACCATGCGATTACTGTCCGTGCTATATACGGTTCGTAGCTTCTTGTAAGTATCGTGTTCCGTAGAATGTGTGTACAGTTGTTTGCACTGCAGTAACTGCAATGAGCGGAATGTTTCCTACCAGAATGTCATCGAGATAGATAAATTTGTAACAGGGGAGGCAAGATGTTTTCAAAACGAGCGCCGCGACAGCGCGCGAAAAAAGAAATGAAAAAGAAAGAAATCACGGGGTGCAAAGCGCCACTATTTCGGCGGCTCTGACTCCACTTTTCCCGATGATTATGGGTTTTTATGGCGCAAGGGCATCTATGGCCAAAGAGCGCCATGACACAAGGTATTTTCCATTTCTCAAGGTGGCGTCGAAGACCCATTTCCCAAGCATTTCACCCTAAATAAGCCGAGCACCAGACCAGGGGAGAAAGCTTGTACCCATTGTATCACAACTCCGCTTTTCTCATCACATGACGCATCCTGTCCGCTCGATACGCGCAGAAGACGAGGACACTTGCTCGCTCATTGGACGGTTGCGAACAGGCGCGCACCACGTCCAGCGTACTTTCGCCTGCAGGTGAACTCCGCAGTACAACGAGGAATATGGCGACGCCTACCGCGGCTACGGGACCGACGGTAAACCGTTTCAATCGCATGCGGTGGCGTGATAGGCTCCGTTAGGCGAAATCGCCGCATGTGAAAGAGCCCGAAAGTAACACGGTGGCATTTTTGCGATCGCATTGATCGCACCGCAAGAGAACGGCGTCTCGCTTCAGCAGCGCGTTCCTTTGTTTTAACCAGCAGCGTTCGGTGCAGTGTGACGTCAGACGGGCAGAAGTATTCCGAGAGAGGCCTCGCGTGCCACCGCGCCAAGCTCCTTTCCTGCACGCGAGAACGGCGCGACCCCGAGCTTGCATCAATAAGCGGAGCTGACAAAGAACCAGCTGGACAAAGACTGCGAGGCCATATTTCGCAAGCGCCACCTGGCAGCGACCTTGGCCGGGCGGCTGCGGCGACATCCGACGTCGGTTCGAATGGCCGCCGGCCCGCGGCGCCTTCGACGCTTATGCCTCTGAACAACGCGGCAAATCGGAGAGGGCTGGGTGATGGTTAGACGTGTGGTTTTTGTTGAATCGCCGGCGTCGGGCTGATTCACCCTTCCCCCTTGTCCTCCTCTGGTTTCTGTTGACAAGAGCGTGTGCAGCCTGAAAACAGTGCTGCGGGAACTGACAATGACGAGGCCGCGCTTGGCGCTATATTCAACTTCATGAAGTCGCATTTCTACGAAACCTGAAACCAAACAAGTATAGACAGCGCCAATAAACTCCTTTGTTGGTTTGCTTGCATGCTGTGGCTTCGTTAGTTCACGCCACAGTTCTCTCGAAATCACCGCACCGGGCCTTTGTTCCTGCATGAACAGCGCCGCCGTTGGGGTGAGTAGCTCTGCGACAAATTTCTGTCGCCTCAGTTTTTGCAACAGTTCAGCTTCCTACTCTCATCGAGGGCGCGCTAAATGTGTAAGCCCCGTTCTCCCAACTGTGCTCACGCCGACAGACGATTGATAAATGCTCGCCGTACCTCCGAGTTTCGGACATCGAAGAGCGCGTTCCGTTTACAGCTGTCGGCGGCTGTACTGTGCACGACTCCCTTTCCTGCGGGCGATCGTGCTCTTCCAACGGTCGCGAGCGCCCGGCCACGTCACACGGACACGCACCTCGAATACAGAGGACACGAGAGCCTTGCTCAAAGAACGGCAGACATTCTCAGGGCCGTGCGGAGCACAGGAGCTGCTCGGATATGCATGCGCAACAGTGATGGTGTCGAGTGGAGAGAACCGGACCTCATCAGGGAGTGAAATAAAAACGCGCCTGGAATGCGGCTAACACGATGAACACCGTCTCGAATGTTGGACGGCAAAAAGACGAGCGCGTGCACTACCAAGGGTGGAATTCCGGCATATCGCCTTACCCTGTCACAATAGAATGCGCGCGAACAAAGGGGAATTTAATCCTTCTTTCTCCAGTAGAGCACAGGGCATTCTTGCAGAGCAGCCGCGGGACAACTCATGCACAGGGGGCCGAATGTGAGTCACGCAGACGGCATATCATCCGCCATGCAGACGAGCGCGTGCAGTTGACGATGAAATTCCCGAATATCATCTTGCACAGCGGCAGACAAGCGCGGGAACAAAAGACAATTTTATTCGCGTCTCGTATGCAGCGCGGAGTCCTCTTGCAGCGTGAGCGGCCAGCGAACAGGTTCCAGCCGCCGTCACCGAGGCGAGCGCAGACGGCGAAAGTGATACCGGGGCCTTCTGCTCGGCGTAGAGGGGAAAAAAAGAACAAGGAAAAAGAGGGTTGATGTGGCTGATGAATCACCCTCCGCAGACGGCGTTTTTAAAGAGTAGGAAGAGACGCCCGTATCTCTGAGGACAATGTCAAGAATGATGCCAGTGCTTGTAGCGGGTGTCTCAAATAATGCTTTCAGTTGTAGGCTAAAAAAAATATATATGCAGTTGTTTTTAGGCAAACATGTTTTCTTTGTCACAGTATTACCAGCAGTGGCGGGCGTCAGGTAAAATGCCAGGTGTGTTAAGTAGTAAGCTGGTTAACCATAAGTGTTAACTTTTTAACCACGCAGTAAGTTCTTGCAGCTCAATACAATCATATTGCTTTTAATTTTCAATAATGCAAGACAGCTCGAAGCTTTGTAGAAAAAAAAATAATAAAGAAACTACGGGTCTCCGTCCGCACCCGATATGCCAAAGAGTTCGCGCCGCCACACCCGCGAGCGCATTTCAGTCGGCGGTGTACACGTGACGTGCCCTATTCCGCCCAACTCGAGCGGCGAGACGAGTTGAACGAACTTTCGCGAAATCCCTCCTCCGGTTCGTTCCGAAAACCCCGAGGTATCCGATCCGTTTCATTTGAACGAATTCAAGCCCACGGACACCTTTAGTTTAGCCAACAATTTGGTAATCGTTAACGAAATTCTTGCGAGTCAGAATGTGCGTAATTTCGATCGGCAGACATGCGGAAATTTTCGTCCACGAAACTTCGGACACTGCAATTCTGAAGCTGCGCAGCGCAGTGCTTGCGTTTTGAAAACTTCGAGATTCCACGTCTGCTCGAGTCCGGTATGGATATACGCTGTTGGCTCATTTAGTTTCAGGATGGAGTCGAGGGAGAACGTGTTTTAGAAGACAGTCACACGATCACTGATATGACTATAGGAGTTGAAAGGCTGGTGCCTAGCACTATGCCTTCTACCTGCCAACCGTGGCGGTTAGCAAGTGGAGAGAGTGAAATCCCCCTGAACAGCACGTTCCATTAGGATATTTCACAAACATCTTCCTGCAGTGGACGTATGTCGAAAAGTCTCAAGTAATTCATTGAGAAGTCTACGCTCTAACCCAAAACACTTGCCAAACACCAATGAAAGACAAATGATCCCGAGCCTTGTCGGTCACGAGCAGCGCTTTGAAGAATAACATGGCTTGCAGGTGATACCAAACGCGCTATATGAGGGGAGAAATAGAATGCTCAGAATTTTAGCTCTTGCGCATGCTCTCAACTCAGTGTTGGTCATTTTTCTTCCGGCTCGCGCTTCCGGGGCCATCGGCCCTATTCCCGAGTTCGAGGCCGGTGCTGCAGATCAGTGCGGGGGCTGCAACCCGAACTGGCAGCGTAAGTGACGTAATAGAGGAGCCGTAAGGGATCTATTCTTAATCGCTCCGTTTGTGAGCGCTATGCTGCGCGGATGACTGAGGCTGCAGGGCAGTGGTTCATCGCTTAAACGCTGCACTACTGCGCCAGGAGTAGCATGAGGACTCCCATGGGTCTATGGATCTAAAGTCGAGAGTGACCAATTCCGCATTTATGGGCGTTAACCCGTTAACGCTATCGCGTCATACGCCCCCCCCCCCCCCCCGCCCTAACTTTTGAATATATTTTTTAACGCTAATTCAAGGGGATGCAATAAAGAAAAGCGACTATATTCCCGAAAAGAATATGCAACGCTATGCACAGAACAAGTCGCACATATCCTAGAACGTTACTATTACCATGAATTTGAGACAAGCGCTTCTAGTTCCCCTGGCTGCAGGTACCCCATGGCGCATGCATGAACATTCATAAATAGCGCGTTGACATCAACCTTGACATAACATAGCAATAGAATACGCAGAAAAGAACGGGTGATAGTCCGGTGGGGTTAACGGCACTACAACTTGGCGCTGTCCCAAATTCCAGGCAATGGAGCGCGGCTTTATCAAGCATAGACACGCATTTCAGGGTTTAGTGAAACTAGATAAGGCACAGTGAGTCACGACCTCCAAGCGGCCACCAGTGCATGCAAGAGTTGAGACGCGTTGCCGATGATAACGTAGTGTTTTTTCGTGGCGCTTGATACAGGAGCGACGAACAGGCACCTCTCGAATAGAGTTCCATAAAGTGACATCGAAAAATTACTGCTCCGTCGGCCGGAGCCCTCGAGGACACAGAGCGCAGCTTTCCAGAGAGCGAATGGGGAGAGTCGTATATAAAAGATCGAAAAGCACACAGAGTATACGTATGCGCTCTTGAAAGTGAAGGTGACGGGCCCATCATACTCGAGCCAGAACTTCCTGAGCTCGCTTATCTTTAACAATCGACGGAAGAGAAATGACGTCGCCGCTGATATCCGTGTCCCATCGGACACACGTGCAAACCCTGGAGGGGGAATTGACAAATTCGCCGCGACAAGCTCCACTTAGAAATGCGCGTCGAACGAGACAGCGAAGCCGCTTTAAGGCAGCTCATAAAGTGCTTCCGGCTTTCTCAGAGCAGCCTTGATAGCGGCGAAGGTCGATCGCGGTGGCTAAGGACGGAGGATGAACACTCGGCGAATGCGTTCAGCGGAGGAGGTGATTTCGACCGGCGACCGCACCGAGGCTACAGCTGTGACGTCATCGTTGCAACGGAAGCAAGATGGGGATCGCTCCTCCCGCTTCCGCTGTGGAGTGGCGGTATAAACAACCTTTCTTGGCATTGATTCCGCTACAAATGACGACGAGAAGGCCTCCAATAGCTGAACGAGGAAGTCGAAAAGGAAGCACGATATGTTGTTCCCGAGACCTGTTAGGTGACTGGAGTCATCCGTCGCTGTCGTGGACATCAGTACGACGTTGCCGCCATCTGGGATGTCCTTCAGTTGGTCCCCGTACCTGATGAAGGAGTTACGCTGAAACTCCCGTGCCCAGGACAGTTTAGAAATCTTTAGTTATGCATAGTGGCCACAGCTTTCTCGGTATAGCGTATGGAAGACATTCACTGATTAAAAAAAAATCCACTGTGGTTCAAGTTCATTAAGAACCGCCGGCTTGTATTCCTCAGAAATACGGTAAAAGCAGTCCGCGGCCCTCCGCTATACCAGTCTGCCTCGGAACTGTTTTCCAAGTAAAAATCAATCAATGAACCAACCAATCAATCAATCAATCAATCAATCAATAATACTTGCTCCCCTGTGCGGCGACCTCTCTTCTGGTATGATATTTGAAGCTGCATTCGTCTCCTGGTTGGACTTCGTGGTCTGCAGATATGTTTTAAACAAGTTATGAATTTTATTCGACGTGGTAAATGCCGAAAACAGGAATTTT
>JARKHS020004434.1:0-175071 GCA_030143305.2 Amblyomma americanum
CAAGACGCTGGGCTGAATAACCAGCGCTACGAGGACTATTGTTACAGAATTTAAATATGTCCGCACGGACAAATCTCCACATGTCAGTGATGACGGTGGCTCGGCATTGACAGCGACACTGCCGACATCTCGTACTTTCTCGTGGCAGAACCGCCGCCTAATCCATAAAAAGCATCGCAGGCTCTGTGAGGTTGAGGTCGCTGAAGTGCAGGCCGCGGTTCTTTGCGGAGCCATTGTAAAGTTTCTGCAAACATAAACGAAGCGACGACGGCGCTTGCACCACTCTGCGTCACTGTCCTCCTATTTCGTCATCAGAGAGTCCCAAGTTTGAATTGGAGCGGCGGGAAACAGTAACGCATACCCACTAGCCCGAACCACCACCTTGTTAGGTTTTTTTACTTCGAATTAAAATATCTTGGCAATAAATTTACCTTTCCCCCAATTCGCACACACACAAAAAAATCAGTGATCCCTTTAACTAACAATGGAGGGCGCTGGCGTCAGAGCACCACAGACGGCGTGATTGCCGCGCCCGGGCGGGAAACGACTCACTTGCTTATCCGCTCGTGAACTGGTCTCGTGGGGTTGCTTCGGTTCAGCTCTGCGCCAGCCAGGTGAGGGCTAGCCGTCCGTCCTATGTGCTTCTCTTTTGTTCTAGCGTGGGCAAACCTTCGCTCGTAACCTTACTGGTGATCGTAATAACAGCGCAAAAGGAACACCAAGGACGGAAAGGAACGACGCAGACGAGCGCCTGTCTGCGTCGGTCCTTTCCATCCTTCGTGTTCCTTTTGCGCTATTTTTCATCGCGAACGTTTCGAACACGCCCAACTTAGGCTTTCTGGTGTGCCGGACGATGTCGATTCCTTTGCGTATTTTGTTGCTAGCTGGCGGTATTGTTGTTCTGGCAATAAATTCCTGTCTTGTGTCAGCCAGGGAGTCGTTCCCTCCTTCCCCATCAAAGCAAGGCCCCCCGTAGTCGGCGTCTGCTCGGTAGCGCTCCCTATCATAGGGTAGTATCAACTGTTTTAAACTGTGTTAGCCTCGACTAAGCAAGGCAAAGCAGTTTCAACCCCACAACTTACGGCGGAAAGCATTATGTTTCAGTAGCGTGCAGCCGACGCCTGCCCGTTTCTACCTTCGCTTTAGGTACAAAGCCGGGTATTTTGATGTTCTTTTACTGAAAAAACCCTCGCTGGATTCAAAGTCCGTGTGCCTGCCGACCAGCCGTGGCTCTCTGGAGCAGCCGCTGTGAAGCTGGACTGCAGAGCCTCGATGCGTCCTAAAATGCGCTGGTTGAGCGTGGCCAAAGCTGTCAGGGGCACGACGCCGTATATTTCTCCGAGCAAAAGGGTGTGATCTTGCACCTGTTGGATGGCTGCTCGGTGATAATTTACGCACCTTTCTTAACAACGGTGTCGATTCACTGCTGCACTGCCTTACTTTTAAAGACGTTTGACGAACGATTACGCGAACCGATTGCAATCTTTTTCCCACTTTATTATAGTTATTTACAATTTTCATACATCATGCCGAGCAAGGTCCACGAAACGCGCTCAGTATACACAGAAAATGGAACACGTGACCGTTTGGTAAAATGTTTCACCAGCACCAATTAATCCCTAAAAATAATATCCAGGAAGAAGAAATAAATTCCCTCCTTCTAAAAAGTTCACAAACGAGCAGATATAACCGAACCTCAGTATTTTATTTATTTTATTTCATATACGTAGAGAAGGTGAAAATTAAGTCCGTCGCCACATAGTCGCTATGTGTCACCAAGTGATTTCCTTGGTCCCCTCGCAGGTCAAGTGCTGGAATGAAGGCAGGGGCTGCCAGTATGTGACGGCTGCTTCAGGGATCACCCAGCATTTCCTGCTCGAATGTGTACACCACTCCGTCCGTTGTCCCAGGTGCTCGGCCACCGTTCTTTGCAGAGACGTGTGCACGCATCTCCGGTCGGCCTCTTGCAACACTTCGACGCCTGTCGCATCCGAAAGCCAAGTTCCGGTGTCTCAAGAAAATGAAGCAGCATCGCTGACTTCTTTCAAAGAAGCATTAGAAAGGCAGGCGGGTGAAATCACAGCTTATCTGAGGCCAATGGCTGTTGATATCAGCACCCATGGGGATCGATTAAGCGAAATCGCTCATAGCATAAACACACTAAAGGATACCCTACGTCAAGAACTAACGTCTTTGAAAGGACAGAACCACGAGGAAATAACGACGTCCAACGCTGAACTGAGAGAATCCTTCGCCGCCTGCAGAGAGACTGTTAACACTTCTTTGCGAACCATGGAAGAAATACTGAACAATAAATTGGGCGGAACTGGAGCCGACTTGTCGCAGATTGCAGCTAGCATTGAACAAGTCAAGGCTGGATTGAAGGGAAGCGCTCAAAAAACATTGCAACACGTGACCAGTGTGCGTAGAGAGAGTGCACTACAAGTGACGCACTGCGAGTTTTTTGTAAAAGGAGTGAAGTCGCTTAAAGAAGAGGCGCGGAAGAAACTCTCAGCTGAGTATCAGAGCGATAAGGTGTACCTGTGCGGCTACTGCATGTCTCCTGGAGTGAGGTTCGCGAGTGGCTTCATACCTATAGTGCTGCAATTGATGTACACCCTGCACAAGGGCGGCATGGACGACGATGTCCAGTGGCCATTCCAGCACAAGATCAAGGTGAGCATAATTCATCCGGGACGGACGGCAGATCGTGAGCTAGAATTTAAACCAGATCCAAACGACTCATGTAATCAGAGGCCAAACACATCAAATGGTGCCGTTGTTTACTGGAAAAAAGTTGTCAGCCTCGAACATCTCATCCGCGAGGGGTACGTAGATAACGACCAGATTCGGATTAAGTTCGAGCTGCTGCCTTGAATCCGTCTTGAGCGCGGACATGGCCCATTGCATAGAATTTCCTGCCTGTGAACACCCTTGCACGCTTCATTCCCTTCTTCAATTTTTTTTTCGGGAATAGCTTTACATCGGATGGAAATCCGTCTAAAAAGAGTTGTATGAGGGTTTCTTTCTACACAGCTTCGATAAAAAACGTAGCCCAAAAAAAGCGTCTGTTTTGTATTTATTTGTGAGCATCAGATCTCTCCTAGCGTAGTATGTGAATTAAAAATGACTAAATAAATGTTTTTCCTCTCTCAGGGAATGTTGTGTTTTTCTTAAACAATTTGGTAAAAAGTTGGTATCCACATACTGAATCTGTTTCGAATTTTTCGTTTCTATCCGAAAAAATAAACATCAGCCTTAATGTACAGTGCAAGTCGCAAATCCAATTTTCGTTTCATTTTAATCTGAGCATAATACTTGCGACTTTATCATAACCTAAATAAGTATCGTCTAGTAGCACAATAGAACAACCAGTATTTTTCACATCGTAAGCAGAAAGGCTTCATAGTTACGTAAAATGAAAAATAAAACCAAATGACGTGTTTTAACGCGAGAGCAATAGTATCTCAATCGGAACGAATTGTCCCACGTCAGCGACCGTGGCAGGTGGCAGTTAAATTAACGAGAGGTCGACAGAGGTTGCTTGACAAAAGCAACCTGCCTCTCACAAGAATCACCGGTGGGGCACCTGTCACCGCAGGGAAGCGGTGCATCGCGTAAACGCAGTGCCACTGCGCCAGGACAGGTATGAGGGGTCCCATCGATCTGTGAATGCAATGCAGAGAGAGATCAGTTCCGCACAGATGGGCATTAACCATATCGCGTCATGCCCTTACAGCGGGGATAAACGGTCTAGTCAAGCTTTTTTTGTTTTTTTCCGTATAGCGAGCATTACTTGAATGTCGTAATCTGCGCAGTTCTGCATAAAGTACAGCAACCTCATCGAGCTTCAATATCTGGTGTTTCACCTAAGATTTTACACAACTAAAAAAAAAACGGCGTTTTCAGATTGACGAGCAGTTCTTTCGGCATAGCATTCTTAGCGGTGTACTACATGAGAATACAGCTGAGAGGTGCTAACTGGCAGGCTGGTTAAAAAGGATTGAATAGTTTACTTTTTAACTATTACTGTAAGGCTCCTTAATTATTGAGAGGCGCGTAGCCCACCGTTACTTTATGCATATCAGTTTTTAAAACTTCGAAAACGTGGTTACCCTTGGCGCTGTGCTCCGGCAAATCTTGGATACATAACGCCAACACCACATGCGCTTTCGAGAAGCTTGCAGGCAAAGCAACCTCTCCAGTGCACGTAACTCATCGAAATAGCCAAAATCCGTTGGGCCACAGCGCTCAGGGCAACTGCATTATCGAAATTCCAAAAATTTTGAATTAGATATTGCTTGCGGTGGGCTACACTCCCCTCAATAATTAAGGAGCCTAAAAGTAATAATTAAAAAGTTAGCTGCTCAATTTTAGCTTACCTGCTTACTAAAAAGCACATTTTAGCTGTATTCTGATACACTACACCGCTGACAACGCTATGGAGAAAAAGCACTCATCCGACTAAAAAAAACCTGTATTTAAAAATCGTGCCTAATCTTAGGTGAAACACCCTGTAAATACTGAAACTGCCATTAATGATCTGAGAGAACTTGCCAAATGCGCTCCACCTCATTCTCATTCTTCGAGTTATTTCGCTCTCATGATCCGGATCAGACGTCACTGCTTGCCCCAAGTAGACGTATTCCTTTACCACTTCCAGAACCTCGCTAAAAAATGTAAACTGCAGGTTCCTCCTCCGACTGCTGACCATTACTTTGGTTTTCTGCATATTAACTTTTAGACGCACCGTTATGTCCTGCCTTTGCAACTCATTGATCATGCTTTGGAGTTCATCTTCTGAGCGACTCAGCAAGGCAATGTCATCAGCTGACCGTAATTCCTTAAGCATTCTTCATTACCTCTTCTCCCCAACAGATCCCAATCCAAGCCTCTGAATGCGTCTTGTAAACAGGCAGTGAATAGCATTGGCGAGATCTTGTCCACCTGCCTGACACCCTTCCTTATTGGAATTTTATTGCTGGCATTAAAAAGACTATGGCAGCTGTGCAATCGTTATAGATACCTGCCAGTATTTTTCACATAACGTTCTCCTACACCGTGGTTCCGCAACGCCTGCATGAGCGCCGAAGTTTCCACAGACTCCTATGATTTCTCGTAATTTACGAAGGCTGTCATAGGGGTTGGTTATAGTCTGGTCATTTCTCAATCACGCGGCTGATAATGTGAATACGGTTTATGGCCGAGGATCCTTTACGTAAGCCTGCCTGATCGTTTGGTTGATTCAAATCTAAAGCTTCACAATTTCACAATGCATTGCTGTTTTGGAAAGCGACGTCCTGCCGTCCTCTCTCTTTTTTTCTTTTTGCTTAAGAAGGGGACTTCGCCGCGCTATGGGTGGAGTGACGTGTCAAGGTCAAGGCATCTGTCTTCTTCCTTTGTATATTATACACATGTCAAGCATTGTTGAACAACATTCTAGTTGAGATGAAATTCTTCTCAGTTCCTGGCAACTCAGCACTTCTCCAGTTCGCGGCGGCACTTATCGCGGTTTCTTTTTGACCTCTAACTATCACTAATACAAGAACAGCCTCGTGTCCATCATCTTCTCTCGCTTACCAGCGAGACATTCTTCGAAGGCGATAAAGTTGTTTCCTGTGGCGATAAATTTGGATTGACAGTTAACACGTGTCTAGTCGCCACATTTAATGCCAACCGGAACTACATGCCTCGTAATGTTATGAGTCTTTGTGGCGTGTGTTAGCTGGAGCTGAGATCGCATGCATTGTTTAGCATAATCAACTAGGCAGACAAAAAGCATGTTGACGTAAGAGAAGTAACAGCGCTTCTTGAAGACAGAACAGAGAACGAAACAGATATCTGCGGTGTCTCGTAGTCCGTCTCGTCTTTAAAAAAATGACTATTGGTTTCTGGGGAAAGGAAATTGCGCAGTACCTGTCTCACATCTCGGCGGACACCTGAACTACGCCGTAAGGGATAAAAGAGGGACTAAGAGAAGGAAGGAAGAAATAGGTGCCGTAGTGGTGGTGGAAAACGCTTATACAAGGCTATTTACAGGAGAGAGTGGGGACTGGCCTTAAGGTCCCTATCCCGGGACCCCTGTGGCTTCCGCTACAGCTCGGGCCCTAGCGACGAGGCCTCTTTGCGCTCTCCAACCTAGAGCAGCCGAATAGGGCAGCCTCCCAACTCTGTCGGGTAGGTGAGGGGAGAGGGGGGTAAGCAGGGTTAGAAGGGTATGCCCACGCAATGTGGTGCACGTCCGAGAGCGCGCATTCACTGTGCGGCCAACCCCTTTAAAAGCCGCCGTAGTGGAGGGCTCCGACCACCTGGGGATCTTTAACGTGCACTCACATCGCACAGCACACGGGCGCCTTTGCGTTTCGCTTCCATCGAAACGTGGCCACCGCGGTTGGGTTCGAACCCGGGAACTTCGGCTCGCCGCGGTGGGATGTCAAGATGTACCAACCATCCCCTATTATCGATCTTCTATAAACCATCTTGTAGCACGAAACTTTATTTCTTGTCATTGGAAATTTTTCGTTTACTACGATGTCAAATTCACCCAACCAGTGGAATAAATTACATATATAATGTAAAAAGAGGAATGTATTTACTCTTTGTTTCAAGACATCAGCTTAATGTGATGTTTTGAAAAAACTAGCGGCGATATACCTACTGCTTAACCAATTAGAAAGCGAAAGCTGTGGTGTGTGGGGCAAGCAGACACGGCTTGGCACTTTGAACCTTGAGTACGTTTCGCTCACTGGATAGGGAGCGCGCCCACACTGCCACCCTGGCTGGTGACAGTAAAATTAATAGTTGATCGCGAGAGGTTCCCGGGTTCGAACCCGACCGCGGCGGCTGCGTTTTTATGGAGGAAAAACGCTAAGCCGCCCGTGTGCTGTGCGATGTCAGTGCACGTTAAAGATCCCCAGGTGGTCGAAATTATTCCGGAGCCCTCCACTACGGCACCTCTTCTTCCTTTCTTCTTTCACTCCCTCCTTTATCCCTTCCCTTACGGCGCGGTTCAGGTGTTCAACGATATATGAGACAGATACTGCGTCATTTCCTTTCCCCAAAAACCAATTATTATTATGATCGCGAGAGGTTTGTCACCCAATGAACGCTGCGGCCTATTCTACCGCCCTCTGCCGGCGAATCGAAAGGTCAAAGGTCAAGTGATGCGACACGATGATGTACGACATATTGCAAAGCCTATAGCCGCACTTGACCTCTGCCTGGCTCACTTGAAGGTCAACCGGCAACGCAAGGCGAAATCGGCTTTACCTAGTGTAGTGAAGTCAGAAAGGGGAATGTAATGGCAGCGAGCCGCTTAAAAAAGATCCCCAGGTGGTCGAAATTATTCCGCAGTCCTCCACTACGGCACTTCTTTCTCCAATTCTTCTCTCACTCACTCCATTATCACTACCCTTACGGCGCGGTTCAGGTGTCCACCTAGATGTGAGACAATTACAGTGCCATTTGCTTCCCTCAAAAACAAATTTTAATAAGAATAATTGGTTTCGGGGGAAAGGAAATTGCGCAGTATCTGTCTCATATATCGTTGGACACCTGAACCGCGCCGTAAGGGAAAGGTAAAGGAGGGAGTGAAAGGAGAAAGGAAGAGAGAGGTGCCGTAGTGGAGGGCTCCGGAATAATTTCGACCACCTGGGGATCTTTAACGTGCACTGACATCGCACAGCACACGGGCGCCTTAGCGTTTTTCCTCCATAAAAACGCAGCCGCCGCGGTCGGGTTCGAACCCGGGAACTCCGGATCCAGATTGATTTTGAGATTTTATTTCTCCTTTTGGTTGCACTGCGCGCAGTGGAGTGGCGGCTCGTTTGGAAGAGAAATTTGCCGTTTATTTTGTAAATTCAGCACATACAGCACTCTAACAGGACAGAGTTGTACCAGAGAAATATGAACTAGTGAGTTTTGTTCAGTTACGCAAAACCACGCAATATTTCACGCCTCACCTTCCGCCAAAATCGGTGTCTTGTGAGCAGCCACTGCCTTCGTACAACGAACGTAGCATATCTGCGCAATCCATTGACCCGCGCACGCTAAATTACGATTTATTTTATGCAGCGAGTGCACTATCTTGTGACAATTTTCAGTTATGGAGGCTACTTTGTTGTTTATATCACAATAACTACTATATATATATATATATATATATATATATATATATATATATATATATATATATATATATATATATATATATATATATATATATATATATATATATAGTTGTCAGACAGGACAAGCCGGAGCCTCGCTGCTTGGAGACAAGCAATCGTCTTACCAATGCTGACTTGCAGGGTGGTTTCGCTGTAATAGACTCAGACACCTATTGCAAAAAGGCGCGCGAGGCCATTGCGGGAAGCTTCCGTGGTTTGAAAAACGTGAAGAATCAGAAAGTCAAGACTGAAGCTGAGAAGCTGTGCAACGCACTTCGATTGTGCAAACTGGCTGCATCAGTTAAGAATTGCGACAGCCTCAGCTTAGGTGCTTTATTTCCCGCAAAAACCCACAAAACTGAGTGCCGGTCGTTATTGACGCTAAATGTGATCGACCCGTTTCTCGTTCGAAGCAGTTGTGAAGTCACAAATTTCCTCAGAAGCAAGTCTCTGAACTGAGTAGGTGCTTTTTCGGTTGACCTGAAAGATGCGTATTACTCACTGCCACATGACGCCCTGTGTGATGTCAGAGAATGCATTGAAGAGGAAGGAGCCATTCGCTTTCAAAATTCTTGCGGCGTCAGCACTGAAAACTTTCTCGAGCTGCTGTCCTTCTACCTTCGTTGAGTTTGAGGGAGAGCTGTACGTCCAGAGAAAAGAAGTCTGCATAGGATCCTCTATTGTGCCCTTGCTAAGTGACCTTTTGCTTGCACGAGCTGACAGAAGATTGAACGAGGCCCTTCATGACAAATGTCGAGCGGGTTTTTCGGTTCGTTGACGACTACTTGATAATCTTCAGGCATTCAAGCGGCGCGTTCTCAAAGAAAGTTGAGGACCTTCATACCCTGTTTACAAGCATCTTGGGTGACTTTGAAGTCACCAAAGAAGTTCCCGAGGAGAACCAACTGCAGTTCCTCGATACAAGGCTCATTTTGGAAGACAGACACCTCTGTTGGAAGTAAGCTCCACGTTCGCAGAAAGGCTTTCTACCCTATTCTTCGGCGCACTCCAAAGTGGGGAAGCGGGGAATAGCTGTGAGTGCTCTAAGGAATGCCCTCAACGGGTCCTGTCACCACCGCATTTTCGAAAGTGTAGAGGCGCAAGCTCCAAGATTGAGTGCTGCTGGTTATCCGAAGGCCATCATCAACAGCATTGCCCACCATCTTTTGAATGAACTGCGTAGACCAGCCGACTCCAAACAGCCTGAGCGAAGTTCGGTCAAGACAGCGGCCATACCGTATGTCTATGGCGTCAGCCATCAGCTGAAAAGGATTGCGGGACGAGGCGGTGTGCGTGTAGTGTTTTCGGCACCCAACAAATTGCGCAGGTTGTGCAGGAAAGTAAACGGGGCAGAGAAAAGGCGAGAATCCCGCAGCACTAAGCACGCGACGCAATATGTTGACTGCCAAAGCAAGGTGATCTATGAAATTCCTCTGTCATGCGGTGCCACTTATGTTGGCCAGACTGGCCGCTGCTTAAATGACAGATTAAGAGAGCACGCTAATGATGCCAGAGTAGGCAGAGGGATCACACTCGCCAAGCATGTGACAACATGCAAATGCCCTCTCAATTTCTACAAAAGCAAAGTGTTGCACACGTACGCAAGCCAACAAAAACGAGAACTGTACGAAGCTTTCGTCATCCACGCGAGAGGAGACAAGTGCTTGAGCGTGCCATCTCTTCGCTTATCGAGAAAAGAGATAGCATTTTTAGATATTGACCTGCAATTGTATCAATCTTATTTCATGGTGTTCTTTTAGTTTTTATGTGTACTTCCTGTATTGCGCTTTCGCTTGAAATACACTCAGTTGTAAGTTCGGTGCTATGTGTGTTGCTTTTCTCTATCTTGTGCCGTTTTTCGCGCTGTTTTCAGTCTTGAATCATGAACCAACTGGCCCAATAATCCTCCCTTTTGCAGTCCCTTTCCCATTCTCATATCACTCTCCCAATGACGACACTCAGTGCGACCAATCAAAACAGCCTATCTAAGCACGTGGCGGAAGATTGCACTCCATGGTTGCCTGTTCTCTGTAACTCGTTCATGCCAAGGCTGGCAGCGCCGTTTGCATGCTTACAACATCCAGCGATGCTTCACTGTCATGTCAACGGCGCAGAAGTGAACACTGATCAGTGACGTTCCCTTACTTATGGATCCGAACTCGAGCGCGAGATACTGCGACAGTGTGACAGCCTGTGCAAGATATCCGCCACATTTAGCATAGCGCGTACCACTACTGCTTACCGCCAACCATCGCCCGTCGCTCCTAGCGCGCGCTGGTTGACGGGAACGTGGCGCCATCTGGCGCCACCGCCCGGTGATCCTCCACAAGTTGACGATGCGCACTGCGTGCTAAATGTGAAACGAACGCATCATTCCTTGGGACCGAAACGAACGCTTATAGAGTGCAATGGCTCGATCGGATCGGTTCCGCAAAGCCGCTCTCAGATACGTAGAGTAGCCATAGTAGTGTCAGCGCCTGTGTGTGTGTTCCCTTCTTTATTCGTCCTTGTTGCTTAGAGCTGCTTTAATATTATGGAGCATTTCCAACTCGCCTAATCTGCCGTTCTTCTATAGCCATAAGTGTTTAGTGCTAAGTCGTAGGATGTTTACAGAGAGGCGTAAATTCCTTCAATGCAAAAAGTAGCCAGTGCCTCTGGTGGCGTGTTTTTGTTTTACTTGATTTACAGCGCATTTATCTAGGGCAAACAAGTTGGTTTTGTTAATTTAATATAAAACACAAACTTGACAACACGTATGTCTAGTTTAAGGTGACCAGACGTCCCGATTTAGGCGGGACAGTCCCGCTTTTGCAGCCATGGTCCCGGTGTCCCACCGAGGTACTTGTGGGACGGCGTTTTGTCCCACTTTGGCTTTAACGAAGCATTGGTTGATAAATAGCTCTCAGGATCGCCTCCTTTTAAACATGGCCGGTGCGAGTAACGCGAGCGAGTTTATTTTTACCTTTTTTCTGCTTTACAAATCATATGTTTTCGGAACGGCCTAGAAAGGTACCTTGTCTCCATCACTAGCGGCTTTATCCGCTCTATCCATCACAGTACGGCAGCACCACCTGACTAAGGTGGTACTGCCCTAACCTGACCGTGGCCTCCCCAAACTCGCGTCTGCTTTCATGGCTGGCTGAATACTGGATAGGCCGGACAAGGCTTGCTTCCGTGAGGGCTCGGAGGCTCGCGTTGTCCGCGAGCTGTGCCGCGTTTGCCGATGCTCGTTGCGATATGCTTGCGGCCCATAGGGCGCTGCGCATGCTACTATACACTGTGGCCGCAGGGCAGTGCGCGCACCCGTGAGCGAACCTTGGTGAGCCTCTGTGCATTCCTCGAACAGACGGGCTTGACGTCCCGTTTATTCTCCGCCAGGTAGTTGCACGCAGTGACCGAACGCTCCGCGAGTCCTATCTTGGACGATTAACAACTGGACGCCCCACTCCAGTTGTAGTCAACATAGCGCTGTCCGCGTGGGTTTTTATTGCTCCGTCATGAACTAACCACGCGCACAACCCGTACACATTTCTTTTGGTGTAAATAGTTTGTGTATATTACCTCTCCCCCTATCCCCTCTTCCTGTCCCCTCACCTCTGTCATTTCATTTCTCCATTCTGCCTGCTATCCTTTACTTCCGCTGCCCCAGCTCAGGTGCTTCAGTATCGATGGCAGATGCCGGGGCTAGGAAAAATCTTTTCCTTCCTTTTTATTATTATTTAAATAAAAACCACTACTACTACTTTGGCGTTTGAGGCGGAGGCGCTACCACTCCGCCACGACGGCTCAAGGTTTAACCGTGAATAAAGGCGCATGTAGTGAATGCGCGTCTTTCATATATTAACTCTTCGAACTAGATATCGCCGCTCTTACGCTACGCATATCCTGGCTGTCGATAGACAAGTGTCCGTCTCTCGTCAAGTCCTTTTTCGAAGGCCCATGTGGAGAGCTCTGGCTCTATTTTCTGCATTGTCAAGGTGCTACGTTTGAAGCTATATACTGTACTCCAAATTTTAGTTAAAGACAGCTGTGGAAGTCTACAGCGCCTTAAGCCAGCTGCAGACCAAAGCGCAAGAAAGATTTGAGCAATCATATTTCTGCCGCCAAGTGTGCGCTCAAGGGCAACAAAGCTCGAAGAACAGCTAGGGACAAGTTCGAAGAGAAGAGGTTGTGAGTACTGTGGTGAAGTTTTATGCGACTTGCGCGTCATACCTCGACCGATGGTGTCAGCAGTTTGATGAAGTCAGAAGCCTTCTATGGTTTCTCGCTTGGGTCATCCCCATTAGAAAAACTAAAATGGCTTTTGGGTGTTTGAAATAAAAATGTATGATTGAATGGTCACTTCGTACTACCCCCCCCCCCCTCTCCGTCCCACTTTGGTTTCCATAGAATATGGTCACATTAGTCTAGTTATTAAGGCAATTTTCAGTATCTTTACTCTTTGTAGAACCATCAAGCTCGCACTAAGTGATGTCGTATCCGCTGCTAAAAACCGCCACTGCATGGCGACACCGTCAGCGCCACGAATTTGTTTTTGCGAGCTAATTAAAATATTAAAAACCACAGTACACGCTTTACGACCGATGCTAGTAGCATCACTATAACTCATTCTATGCAACCGACAGGCAAAACAATGCACTGAAGATGTGTTTCGGGGCCCCTTTAACACGGTGCAAAAGGGCATGAACGAAAACCACAGCACCCTATCATCTCTTTGGATGGCAGAGACCAACGAAAATTCCAACCCTAATAGACAAATCACCCCCACTGGTGCGTCGTCTGATGTCCTACCCCTTTTGCATGTCTCTTTCGGCTAGTTATTTCCACACGGCGTTCAACTCGTTCTTTGGTACCGCGAAGGCCACATATCCGCTTCTCTTTTATTCCTTTTATTATACTTTTTTTTACCATTTCACAATTCTGGCTATTCTATGAGCTGAGGTCGCTCACACTGACGGCATTCCTTTGGCTGCCTCGCCTACTTCGCCCTTCTTGCTCCCCTTCAGTTCCTTATTTTTTTTTTGCGGGTGGCAGTGCAATGTCCAGCTGCAGCGGGTCAAGATTATTTTGCCCCCTGACCTTCCAGCCAGGATAAGCAACAACACCACGCATCCTTCCAGGAAGGCAACTGAGCATCCATGGGCCGTATCTTCCAACTCAGCTCCGTTCGACACACGTGTCAACAGGCAACCACGCAGCAGTTAACAAAGCAGGGGTCGCACCTGGGCATTGTACTTGGTGGGGGTGGTGGTTGTTGCTATGAAGGGGGGAGGGGGATACTGGTCCCGAGGTATGTTGGCCCTTTGGGCATCCCTCTTGGGCTTCCCTACTACCTACATGTTCCCTGCACTCTCTCTCCTTTTTATTTCATTCTCCCCCAGCCCCCTCTCGTACAGCTCCAAGTCCTCTCCTGCTTTTTGTTTTTTAAATATTTTTATTTATTCTGTATTGTCTTTTCTCCCTCCTGCTCCCAGTCCAAATCCTATAAATAAACGAGAGACACCAATGAAGCAAATCACTCTTGAGAAAGACCGGTCCTCCGATCGAAACGTCGAGTAAAATAAAAATGCTTCCTTAAACGAAGCGTATACTTCTCTCTCTCTCTCTCTCTCTCTCTCTCTATATATATATATATATATATATATATATATATATATATATATATATATATATATATATATATATAAACAGACAAGGTAAGGCAAAGGAAATGAGGGGCTCGTTTGACAAACATACACACATTCAAATATTTTTATTAAATTTGTATTGCTGATCAGTGGCAGGATAATACTTTGGAGGAAGCGACTATAAACAAGTTATATACTTATAAAGCAGACTGACACATGCGTAAAAACATAAGCGTTTACTAACGTCTCTACTGAAGAGAAGACTGGGACCTAGTCGAAACGTCGGTAAAACTTTATGTTTTTAAGCGTGTGAAGTCTACTTTATAAGTACCACATACACGCACGAGCGCGTGCACCCTTACATACATACATACATACATACATACATACATACATACATACATACATACATACATACATACATACATACATACATACATACATACATACATACATACATACATACATACATACATACATACATACATACATACATACATACATACATACATACATACATACATACATACATACATACATACATACATACATACATACATACATACATACATACATACATACATACATACATACATACATACATACATACATACATACATACAAATACAACACCGACAGCTTAACCATCAAGAACAAGTAGTGCGTAGTTTGCGCATAAATAATGGGCTGAAGGGCAGAACATTCAAAATTTGCCAAAGCGCGTGCTAGTTAACTTTTCCTATTCCATCGTATGTTCCCCAGTGGCTAATGTACATTCAATGAAAACTGTATTTTTCATTTCATTAACATTGGATTACTGTCGTTCCATCACGTACTGTTGCCGTAGTCGAGAGGCTCCTCGGGCGAACGCTGCTTCTTGGACTCGCCGGAGCTGGTCTGGCCGGTAAATGCCGAGTGCAAAGCTACTCGGCTCGGCGTCATCAGATGGCAAGCCGTCCTCCGACGTCCCCTTTCAAACAGAGAGAGAGAGAGGTGTAAACGTGCCGCGAGGCTGCCCATTGAGTGTGCCGCTACTTGGTGATGCGGTACTACTTTGACATCAGTCTCGTCTGTTTCCATCCGCCGCGGAGAGCTCGCCGAGGGGTGCTGCTATCCCTTTCGTCTGCGGCCGATAGCGACGGCCAGATTAGAGGCTGCCGCCGATATCGGCTACCAGTTAACGGGCCGATAACAGCTCGCCATCTGGGCCCGATTACGCTGTCACGTTCTACTCTTAAAGGCGACGCTCAAGCTTCCTCCAACTTTTTTTATCGCAATCAGCCTCCACAAACTGAGCGAGGGCAGCAGCCACAAAGTTATCCCGATTCGCGAATATTCTCTGATTTCAAGCCGTGATTGGTGCATCTCTCGAGTCAGTAATTATCAATGGGCGCTAAGTGCAAAGCAGAAGGATAACACTTGCGACTGACAGCCATCGATAAGCGGGACACCGCGATGTTTTCCTCAATACCGATTAATCAGTTAAATGGACAGATGCGTTCTAGAGATAAGTGCAAAAAGGGTACTTGAAATCATAGCATGCAATCAAAAGTTATTCCACTTAGCAAATTTATTATAAATAGACGAAAGCGCGCTTTACTGGCGTACTTCGCTCACTCAGTGCAGACGGCGCTTCACGATTCAGAACAGCGCTTTGCTCAAGGGCAGCGGAAGCTTGCACACTTGCGGTTGTCGGTACACAAGAAGACAACCCACTCGAGACCGTACCTCCCTTTTAACTTGGACCATCCCACTCCCCACATGGGATCTGTCATTGCATCTTTATTGAAGACAGCCCACACCATAAGTTCCTCACGTGAAGAAAAAACAAACGAGAAGAACCGAGTCGTCTCCGATCTAAAAGAAAAATGGGTACCCGAGTTCATTCATCCGACGCATTAGCCGAAACCAAAAACGCGTTTGCATCCCATACGTGAATGGCGTGAGCGAGACGCCGGCTCGCATTCGTCGGCAAAGAAGGGGTGCTAACAAAGCACAAACCGACTACCACCATCGGACGCCTTCTCCCCCGCCGGAAGGACCGTCACCCTAAAGAAAGGGTCCAAGGCGTAGTATGCAGAATCTTCTGCTCGGTCTGCCCGTCCTCGTACGTGGAAACGAAGAAATTCGCGGAATGAATAACACAAAGCGGACGTCCGACAGATGAACCGCCAACGCAGCGCTGTGGCCGAACACTGCCAGGCATGCCAGGTCAGACGACGGAGTCAGCGCGCGGTGGCTACGACGGCTGCGGCAGCAGCGACCACCTGCGCTCCGCGTGACGTCACTCGGTTTCGCGCATGCGCAGCTGTGCCAAATCTGTAGTGTGGCTCACGCGAAGCCCGGTGTCGACGAGCCGTGGGAAGCTTTTCGCTTCAAAAATAAGGTTTATTCTTGTAAGTCTTTGCACGCAATTGTTGCCTTGACAAGGCAGCACACACCGGTATATTTCGATGGAATTTTCCTTCCCCCTTACCGGCCCTAGACCAACAACCTCTAGAGAGTTTGGGCATGCACGGCAGTGCTGGGCCAGAGTGACCGAAAAAGCTCCTCCATGGTTTTTTTTTGGGGGGGGGAGGGGGGGTGGAGGGGGGCGGAAGCCTAGGCAGCTTTGGAACCGGTATTCCTTTTTTTATCGCTTGTTGATGTGGTTAGCGACTTTTAAACAACAGCGCTCGTTTCCGTGAACGGTTAAAGCGAAAGGGAGTGTGGCGGCCTTATTCTTGTTTTCTTTGATTCGTTTTATGCAGCCAGCTTATATGGTTCCAGAATTTTATTGCCTCACCCCCCCCACCCCCACCTCCCCTTCAGCCAGCCAGCTATCAGTGTACTTCTTTATTTTAGCATAGACGAGGGCCTGCAGCACTTGCTGATTATTTTGCCGATAAAATTCGTCTTTTTGGTCTATTTCCTCTTGAGATAACAACGCCTCGTTTGCTTCTCTATGTTGCCTTGTTTTCCTTATCCGCCCCGTCGGAACGCGCCGCCTCGCGAGAATATTGTTTATCTCGTCTGCCGCAACAGATAAGTAAAAACGACACGCTGAGGATGATAAGGCTAACTAAGGAAGTGTTTACCCCTACAGAGTTAAATGGGCGCAATCTAAAGGCTCTTGTAGGGGTGGTTAGCTCTTTGGCATCACTTCTGTCATGAGAGAGAGAGAATAACTTTATTGAAAATGCCTGCAGAATTGGTTAGGCTCCTTTCACGCTTGTGGGCCGTCCCTGAGGAAGCGACGTTGCCCTTTCCAAGAAAGGCACCACCCATCCCGGAGCAGCGGCGGGGGGGGGGGGGGGGGGGTGTTGACAGTAGTATTGAGGCATCCTAGCTATTTCAGCAAGGAGGATAGGGAAAGGAGAAAGCGTGCACAAAGCTGCTTCGGCGAGCCAAAAAGATAGGAGGGGGAAAGGGTTGCGCAAGACTCAGCGCAGGACCAGTGTCATCTAGGATTTTCTTTCGCCAGACGCTCCCTGGGCATTCGTGCAGAAAAATCGCGCCAGCCGGACGCATTGCACCACTTCGGCGCTCCTTTCAGTCCTTACTCCGTGGACGTGAGTCAGCTCCTGGAGTCGCGACTGCGGCCTTGACGACCGCCGGCAGCAAGATTAGGACGCACATTTAGGCGGTGACAAAAGCTGTTCCACGAGCGGCCAGCGCGGCGAACGTACTACAGTGAGAGCTATGGCTCCTGCAAGCCGGCAGTACACGCTGGTTGGGTTCGCCCCGGAGCTCGACTGGAGGCCCCTGACCTTCCTGAAGCCTATTCCAGCCAACCGGGTGTGCAGCGCCTGCGGACTGGTGCCCAAGAGGACCGCGTTGCTGCCCTGCATGCACGGGCTGTGCGAGTGCTGCTACGAACAGTGCGACCAGGACGGCTTCAACGAGTGTCCTCTGGACGGCAACCATTACGAAAGGGAAGACGTCAGTCTGTTGGACTTCCCTGCTGACGATCTCCTGAGAAGAGAGGTAATTACGAGAATGAGCTTTTTATGTTTCTTTTTCGTTTGTGCCTTGCGATGTTGTTGCACAGTGTTTCCCGCATGTCTACACATATCACATGCGTCGGAGCACAGCATAAAAGCGTACTGGAAATCAAGAGCCCTGTAAAATATTCCTTTTGCTGCAGCGCCCTTTTATCGGCGTAATGAAAGGTATCCTCGATTTGGCTGCAATTTCTGCACTAGTTCACAGAAGTGCCGTGCCAGTGCAGCGTTAGTTGTCACGATGCGAGTGAAGCCTGACATTAGTGCTCTCTGTGCAGCGGCCAAACCGAGTGCAAAAGTGCTGAAATGTTCGTCTGCTGCGGTCGTGTTGACATATGCGCGGGATTGTGCTAGCTGTATAGAACGCTGTGCATTTGCTCGAAGTGGCACATCTTGTAGAGTGGCTATGAAATTTCTTAATTAGTAAAAGTGGTGAAGAATTTGACACTGACCTTTCCGGCGCGTTGTGCAAAGTGGCGCAGGCCGGTCGACCGTCAATGATTCAACGGGTACTTTGAAGAGGCAACAAACTTTGAATTCGAGAGGTTATTCAGACTTCCGCTCGATACGATCTTTTACAGTCCATGAGCGTAATTTAAGCTGTTTTCGTTTTATGGAAATGTGACTGCGGGTGCCCGCCAAGAGTTTGCCTGATAACTTCCACTGTATTTCAACTCAACTCGATCGCGTTCACTTTCGGCGGATGGTGACGGCAACGTAATTAGCATGGTGTACTACACTATAATGACTATCAGAGAGTCAGAGACTAACTGGTAGGTGTGGGCGGGAGCTGACAGCGACCTCAAGCCCAGTCGCTGCTGTGAGCGTAGGTACTGATGTCTCAGCGATTCAAGCGTTGAGATCATCCACGTATTATACATCTCATAACCTGCCTCCATCGTGCTGCGTGCAATAATCATACCTGCACACAAAATGGTGTATGGTTTATGGGGATTTAACGTCCCAAAGCGACTCCGGCTATGAGGGACGCCGTAGTGAAGGGCTCCGGAATTTTCGACCACCTGCGGTTCTTTCACGTGCACTGACATCGCACAGTACACGGGTCTCTAGAATTCCGCCTCCATCGAAATTCGACCGGCGCGGCCGGGATCGAACTTGCGTCTTTCGGGGCAGCAGCCGAGCGCCATAACCACTCAGCCACCGCGGCGGCTGTATTTGCACACAAAAGAAGAATGGTGTAAAGCAAAGTGCGAGGCTGGACAGAAAGAGAGGAACACATACGCAGTGCGTCATGCCAGCCAGTCGCTCACTCGCGTACAGACACGGCCACACACGCACGGATACACACAGGTACGCGCACTGTCACTTCACCTGTTTGCTGAGGACACGGCGCAGATGTGGCGTCTCTCACGGGTACGCGGCCGTCTCAACCGTGGTCTGAACGGCGCTCACTGAAACAAGCATGGCCGCGGAGCCGCCTGCTACGAAGCGCGCCAAGCACCTCGCACTGCCTGCACGAGAAGAGAACTCGCCGGGAGGCTTTAGGGCAGCAGTGCAGAAGAACTCGTGCAGCACGAAGTCAAGTCCAGTGTGCAGGTGGCGCCAGCTGCAGTGTCAAATCGCAGTGGGCTAGGAAAGTTTTCAGATACCTGTATATAAAGAATGTTGACACGAAATGGAGGAAGCGAACTAGAAAATTGACAAGCAAATAGCTTTACAGCAGTAAGGGGGCAAATCAGCAATTATCGGTTAAGAAAAAGGTTAAAGAAACAGAGAGAGCTCTGTGGAAAACAGGGATGCTGACGAAATCGGCACTGGGAACATACCGGACCTTTAAACAGGAAATTGCCAAAGAAAATATCTATGATAATTGTAGGGGAAGCTCTTTGTTATTTGAGGCCAGGACTGGAGTTTTGCGGACTGAGACGATACCACGAGATAGACTTAAGTCAGATACCACGATAAGTCAGATACCACGAGATAGACACGTTGTGCAGTGCGTGCGGACAGGAGGAGGAAACGGCTGAACACTTGACACTTTTCTTTAAAAGGCTTCACCCTACAGTGGAAAGCAGCGGGGCTGATTTACCCAAGGCATTGGGGTTTAAGGATAGTGAAGGGAAAGTAGATTTTAAGTGGGTAGAAGTAACCAAGCGAAGGTTATACGATTGGTGGCTAAAAGCAAGACAGGAGTAAAATTTCACAAGACATGGCTAGGTGGCTTGAGCCACCGCCCGATGTAAAGGGTTCAGCCGTATTCATCCATCCATCCAATCGAGTGCAAGAGAGCTGCACCTCGCGAACTGGTGCAGAAAGTGCAGCCAAATCGAGCAGACCTGAAATTAGGCTAGATACGAATGGTATCCGTAAAAGACTACAGTACTGTGTTCGTCTGCTCAAGAGCGGAAATGCGAAGACCTTTCCCGGTCCTCTCTTTCTCCGTCGATTTCTCGGTTTTATTTTCTTTATATTTTGGTTATTCTGCTCTCTTATTTAAGCTTTTCCCATTTCATTTTTGTGGTTATTTATTTGTACTGTTTATTTTATTGTGTCTCCTTTCTACTTTTGGGTTTTTGTTTTTATTTTTGTTTTATTTCATTACATTCATGTTGCTTATGAAGTCGCTTCATGAACTTTTACTTTTTATTTTATTTACCTTACGACTTATGATTGACAGTTCGTGCGGACAACTTCCGTCCACAAACTTCCGTCTCCAACTTCGGTCCACGCCACTCATGCGCCAAAAAAGGCTTACGCATTCAAATAAAGCCTCCGCGGTGGGTGAGTGGTTATGGCGCTCGGCTGCTTGCCCGAAAGATCCGGGTTCGATCCCGGCCGCGGCGGTCGAATTTCGATGGAGGCGAAATTTTAGAGGCCTGTGTACTATTCGATGTCAGTGCATGTTAAAGAACCCTAGGGGGTCGAAATTCCCGGAGCCCTTCACTACGGCGTCACTCGTAGCCTGTGTCGCTTTGGGGCGTTAAACCCCGGTAAACCATTATCGTAAATTAAAGAGGACGCCCACAGCTTAAATATTTTAAATCCAAAGAATCTTATGGAGTCTCTCAAAGGGAAAAATATATGTGCAACTATGCTAACTGCAGGGCCGTGCAGAGCCGCTTTCAATCATATGTGGCACTTTAAAAGCCCTGGTACCGCATTCCGAGTTTGTGTCGTAATAAAAAGCGTCATAACCTGCCGCAGCCGTCACAACTGATTGTTCAAAACGCCGGAAGCGGATGTCGGTTCGGTTGCGACTTTGAGCGGCGGCAGGGGATGTCACTGCGTTGTGGTTTCCGCAGCAAAACATCCAGCGTCGCTATTGTCCTTTCCCGAGAAATGGAACGCGACCAATCCACAAGTTTAGTTTCCCATCACATTAAACAGTAAACAGGTAATACCAAAGCTGCTTTATTTACCCAGTGGACTTCAACAAATAAAAATAATAGTTCAGGTACTCTTTTCTGTACCGTAAAGGCCGGAGGTGTACTTAAATAAGGTAATATTGTGCTCAACTACGCATAGCTTTGCAGTGACAGAAGGCGACCGCTACAGCCGTAGATCGCCGATGGTAAATAAAAGCTGACTACCTTGTTCGCAAAGCACGGAGTTTTATTTATCTTGAGGGTAAAAGGGAAGGGAGGGGAAAATTGGTGACATGTACCACTCCCATCGCGGTGACTGAGAGGTTAGGGGGCTCGGCTATACTGATCCGGAGTTCCCGGGTTCGAAACCGACCGCGGCGGCTGCGTTTTTATGGAGGCAAAACGTTAAGGCACCCGTGTGCTGTGCGATGTCAGTGCACGTTAAAGATCCGCAGGTGGTCGAAATTATTCCGGAGCCCTCCAATACGGTACCTCTTCCTTCCTTTCATCTTTCATTTCCTCCCTTATCCCTTCCCTTACGTCGCGGTTCAGGTGTCCAACGATATATGAGACAGATACTGCGCCATTTCCTTTCCCCAAAAATTCAATAATAGTAATGATAATTGAAGCCTCTACATGGCTTGTATGGCTGGGCACTACCATACAAGCCATGTGGAGGCTTCGGCTGACCCGGCAACATGTATTTCATTTCATGTTTCAACATGTATTTCATTTCAACATGTATTTCATTATTATTATTATTATTATTATTATTATTATTATTATTATTATTATTATTATTATTATTATTATTATTATTATTATTATTATTATTTTAAACGCGGCGGTGTAGCAGCGCGTCGCTGGCGAGAGACCATCCGTGCACAAGAGCTGTTTCACGCTGCCACGCAATACACACGATCACGGTGCAGGGAGCTTCAATAGCTAATATAGAGTTATAGAACACGAAATGCTCGTTTGCGGGCGGTAAACGCAAGTATTTGCGAGACATTATGGTTTATGTTGACATCACTCAACGTAGGCAGACGACTCCGCTGGCAGTGTCGCCATCCGGTTTGAATGAAGAGACCAATTTCTACAACAACGTGGCCTCCGCGAGCAGCCCGGTGTTGGGATTCAGGTAGCAGCATCCCACCGCTGCCACCAGTTGTTGGTATTCAGGTATCGTGACTGGGCCGGAGAAGAGACGAGGACGATGGGAGGAAGAAAACTTGGAAAACTTTATACAGACTATTTACACAATATACAAGTAAGGACAACTGAGAGTGCTTCTCAGTAAAGAGAGCTTCTTAGCAGTCGGGAGTCTCTCCCAGCAAAGGGTATCTCTCAAGAAGGGGGCTCTTTCTGGTACCAAACCAGCAGCTCGTTAAATACTCTTCATATTCCCCAGATCCCTAGCTGGGGAATACAGTTTGAAGAATGATGTCCAATCACACGATGGCACTGATGGTACCACCACGGCAGGGCGGTCCTGATGTTCTCTCGCAGCTCGGTCGAGGGAAAGGGAACAGGGCCCGGTCACGTTGTCGTCCACGCGGCCTCCAGGTGGGCGCGCACGGGTGTCCGGACCGCGCCCGTGTGGACCCGGTAGGCGCCTGCGTGACACAGGAATGCGGGCTGTCTCCCAGCAGGGGTTGAAAGATCTTGTACTCATGACCGGAACGCGGAACCTCTGTCGAAGGCGCAGCTCTCGGGCAATTGTTCAACCCCAGCGTGACTGAAGAGGGCAACACTGATCTTGTACTTCGTCGTCTGATGACATCTTCGAACACGGGGAGACGCTATTATCGTCGCTGCTTCCGACATTCCTGCAGCCACGTTACTTCCAGAGGGCTCATTCACCTTCGCGGTGGTTTTCAGGGAATCCTCCCCCATGTCCAAATTCGCCGAACTCAACAGCAGGAAGGGAGCGCGAGCACAACACCGGCTGCACCGCGGAGGCCACGACAAAAAAAAACGAGTTCTCGTTAGCCCTAGGAGCTACGAAATCGTCCAACGAAATAAAAAAACAGGGCAAATTTATCGTCCATCGAATTTGTTACAGGCAAGATAAGACGAAGCAAAGGCCCCGTACCCAATAGCCAGGTCCCGTGCCGAAAAACGCAGTAATGTCGACGAGTTCACTTCGAAGTGAGAGGCCCCGCTTCCAAGCACGCCGCCATGTTGGCGGTGCTTCAGCGTCTGCTAGCTGTTTGACGTCACGACGTCGGTTTGTTCGACCCTTTTGGCTGCATCTGAACCACCACATCCGCTTCAGGCGTTTCCACCAATCAGGTGTGGCCGCTGTGGCAGATTATGACGCTTTTTATTATGCCATGAACTCGTAATACAGGATCCTGATGCAGTGAGAGGAAAACTTCTCAGTCTCCAGTGCTTTCGACTCATGGAGATGTTATGCGTGGTGCATTGGTGAGCTCCGAAAGAAACCAGGTGGTATTAACTTTTCGTAGTTAACTGCGTGCATCTGGATAAGCATGGTGTTCTGGTTTTAGCTGAGGATGTAGTGAGGGAGTAATTACTCATTGGCATCCACCTAACCGCAGCCATACGGCTACAAAGGAAAGCTATACAGTTTTCTCAGAAACTTCGCAGTTAAAGGAAGCCTTTTGACGTAGCTGAGGATGTGCATCGAATGTTAACCCGTGAGATGGTGCCAGCGTGGCTCAAGAAGGTGCGTAATTTGTGAATAAGATATCCACTAGCTAAACCTCGCTTTAACTGCGCTGTCTCCTAAGGCAAGACATACCATACCGAGCTGTCATAGAAACATGTCCTTTGTGCGAATTTACCTTTGCACGAAGAGAAAGAAGAGGTAATAGATTTTGCATTACTTTACCATGTTTAAAAAGTAATCAGATAGCTGAATGCGGAGCCTTAGTTTCCTCGCATAGTCAGCAGGATTTAGTGTTTCCATGGTTAGCATGTTGTTAAGTGTGGTCCAGAGCCCTGCGTTTCAGTCGAGTGCGGCCGACGTGTTGCTGTTTCTACCTTCGCCTTACGTGCAAAGCAGCTTATATTCCTTTTCTTGTACTGATCAAGCCTTTCTTAGATTAAAGGTTTGCATGCTGTTCTAACGTGGGTGTCTGAAGCCGCCGCGATGAAGTTCTCGTGCAGCGCCTGGATGCACCCTCGAATGCTGTGCTCCATTGAGACTAAAGCTATCAGGGGCAGGCCGTCGTATTTTTCGCTGAACAAAAGAGTGTGACCTCCCGCCTGTTTCCCGACAGCTGGGTGATAAGTTACCTGCCTTTCTCTAACACGGTGCATTAGTTCACAGTAACATTCTCATCCTTTCAAAAACTTTCGACGGACGGTGAGGCAAAATGTTTTCAATCTGTTTGTCACCCATATTTTTCTTCATGCTTTTCGTAGGACAAGCTGATCAAGGTACACAACACACGTCGGTGTGCGCAGCAAATTGAAAACGTGATTGCCTTGCTAAATGTTTGCCACGAGCAGCATTTAATATCTCCAAATTAATTAAAGGAAGAAGAATAAAAAATAATCCGCAGCCGTCAAAGCCCCACAACCCAGCGGTTAATTCCGATTCACTTACCCTAGAGAATGTCACAAGTACCTCCCTCGCCAAATAGTCACAACAAGTCTCCGAATGACTTTTTTTGTGTCCCTGCAGGTCAAGTGCTGGAACGAAGGCAGTGGCTGCCAGTATGCGACGGCTGCTTCACGGATCTCCCAGCATTTCCTGCTGGAATGTGAACACCACTCCGTCCGTTGTCCGAAGTGCTCGGCCACCGTTCTTTGCAGAGACGTGTGCACGCATCTCCGGTCGGCCTCTTGCAACACTTCGACGCCTGTCGCATCCGAAAGCCAAGTTCCGGTGTCTCACCTGGATGAGGCAGCATCTTCGACTTCTTTCAGAGGAGCCATTGAAAGAAAGGGGGATGAAATCACAGCTTATCTGAGGCCAATGGCTGTTGATATCGGCACGCATGGCGACCGATTAAGCGAAATCTCACATGGAATAAACTCCATAAAGGAGGCTCTCCGCCTAGACCTAATGATATTAATAGGACAGAACCACGAAGAAATAATGTCATCCAACGCTGATCTCAGACAATGTTTGGTGTCATGCCTGAATACTGTCAAAACTTCTTTGAGAAGTATAAATAGTGTAGAAAAAACATTCAAGGATAAATTTGGCAGAACTCGAGCTGACTTATCGAAGATTGCAGCTAGCATTGACCAAGTCAAGGCTGAATTGAAGGGAAGCGTTCAGAAATCATTGCAGTATGTCCCAAATGTGCCTGGAATAAGAGCACTACAAGTGACGCACTGCGAGTTTCTTGTAAACGGAGTGAAATCGCTTCAAGAAGAGGCGATGAAGATAGGCGCGGCGAAGTATGAAAGCGAAAAGGTGTACCTGTGCGGCTACTGCATGTCTCCTGGAGTCAGGTTCGCGAGAGGCTTCATGCCTATAGTTCTGCAATTGATGTACACCCTGCACAAATGCGACATGGACGACTATGTCCAGTGGCCATTCCAGCACAAGATCAGGATCAGCGTAATTCATCCAAGTGGATCGGCAGACCATGTGCTTGAAGTTAAACCAAATCCATATCATCCAGATAATCAAAAGCCAGCAACATCAAATTCTCCGCTAATATACTTCGGCGATTGCCTTCACCTCGAAAATCTCATCCGTGACGGGTACATACATAACGACCAGCTTCAGATAAAGTGGGAGCTGCTGCCTTGAATTAGACCTGAGCGCAGACACGGGCCACGCGTTAGGATTTCCTACCAGTGAACACCCTTGTACACTAAATTGCTTTCAATTGTTTAGAGAGTAACTTGGCCTTTGATGAAAATTCATCTGAAAACACTTATATGAATGTTGCTTTCTCAACAGCTTCGATTAACAATGGCGCGTAAAAATAGCTTGTAATTTTGACTTGTGAGCATAAGATGTCTCCTAACGTGGTGTGTGAAATAAAAATGACTAAATAAACATAAGTTATTTTCCCTCTTGCAGAGAATGTTGTGCTTTTCTGAAATAGTTTGGTAAAACGTCAGTACCCGCTTATTGGATCTGTTTCTGATTATTTCCTTTTTTGTCCATCCCCTCTCCCCCCCACCCCACCCCCCGAAAAAAAAGCTGCAACCTTAATCTGCGGTGTAAGTTCCAAATCCAATCTTCATTCCACTTTCAACCGAATATCACGGTTGCGACATTACCATAATCTTATCATCTAGTTGCACAATAGCACAACGCGTTTTTCTTACATCCTAAATAGAAATACTTCAGAGTTACGTAGTAGCAAAAATAAAAGCAAATAACCAGCTTTGACCCGATAGCATTCGCATCTCATGTCGGAACAAATTATCCGCTGTCAGCGACCGCGGCAGGTCGCAGTTAAATTAACGACTGATCGTGAGAGGTTGCCACAAAAGACGAAGCTGGGTATCAAAACCTGGCCCGGTTCCAGCACGTACCAATTCTAGGGAAGTGGCGCATCGCGCAACCGCTGCGCAGTGGTGGTGTGAGGACTCCCACGGATCTATGCAAGGGATTATGCAATGAATTAAAAGTGGCTTGCAAATGTTTTCAATGCTTAGAAATGATGCTGAGAAGCATCCACATTAAGTATGAGTGCTCGGAAGTGAGCATGCAATTTATTATGAATTTTTAAACCGTGTTTTTCAAAATTCGCAGCCGATGGATTTTTTCGTAGTAACCGATTTTGAAAGTAAAGTCGTGAAAATAGACGTCACTAGTGCCGTGACTAGTGCCGTGACGTCGGCAGGCCACCACTCGCTGGAGCCACGGAAGCCAGACGTCACGGGCACACTTCCGGTAGCCGTGAACAGTCGTCTGCTCGTGCCGCCGCGCGAGCCCCTCGGGCAGTCTTCGCAGTGCGACATGGTTGGAGACGGCGACGGACACAAAAACCAGTCTGCCGACCAGGTCCTCGCGAGATCGGCCGCCGGGCAAAAACATTCACCAAAAGCGAACTCGATTTACGTTCATAAGAAGCTCTGGGATAGATGAATGTGAAAACAGTATCATTTTTGAAATTTCAATTTCAAGCTACAGTCGCTTGCTGCTGCTGCTGCTTTGTGCGGCTCTCCTGGCGTCTGCTAGATCCGCTGCTGAAGGCGTCACGGAAATGCAGCCGAACTTTACTATGGAACGGGCTCACAGTAAAGGCAAAGTGACTAGAGTAGTTCTTTATTAAGCTCTGGCTAGTTACGAAGCACCCTCAGCTACGGCATCGATGCGAAACCAGCCAGGCTTAGCGACGACCAGGGCAGCCGGGAAGCAGCGCAGTTCGTCGCTCGGCGCTCCCGCAGGGGTGGCGTCGTTGCCGAAAGCTCGGCTCTTGGGCAGGCGTGCTATCGTTGCTCGAATATAACAGGCAGTCTTTCTGATAGCATGGCTGTTTTGTCTTTTCTGGTGCGAACGTGAAGCGAGACAGTCGGCGGTCCGAGTAGCCTGGATCCCGTCGGCCGCGGTCATAAATATGAGGTTAAGATGTTTTTGGCGTAAATGATAAACGTTGATATACAGAAATGTGAAAAAATAGCATTTTTGAGGATATTTGATTAATGCCGAGTTGCAGGTAAAAGTGACAACTGTGATACGAGCAAATTTCTCGCCAGAATCGCCTCGCAGCTGCCGCGGGCCCGCCGTTGCTGTCCTGCTCGCCTGACGCCCGCAGCTGTCTGCTAGCTCCGCTGCCGAAGGCGTCGCGGAAATTGACCATAGTTAATTGCGAGGTTATGCTGTTGACAGCAAAACGATATTAGGAGCGCAGGCCACTTATTCCTTATCGGCGCCCGCTGCGCCTTCGATGCGAAAAAAGCTATAGGCCTAGCGACGACCAGGGCAGCCAGGCAGCAGCGCAATTCGTCGGCCGGTGCGACCGCGGGCGGTGCCGTTGCTGAAAGCTTGCTACTAGGGCAGGCATGCTTTGTCGCTGCTCGAATATATATTAGGCGGTCTTTCTGATGATATGGCTATTATGTCTTTTCTGGTGCAAACTTCAACACCAAGCAAAGAAGCGGTCGGTCACTGCAGCGCGGTGGCAAACCGTACGCTTTGAGCTTAGGTCAAACGGTGCATCGATGCTTGCCGCTCCGAGTGTCCCTGCTTGCTGTGGGGCTGCAGTTCGAAAGCGGCGACCGGTGCAGCGCGCCGGCCGAGTTTTCGCCCATGTGTCGCCTGCTTTACTCCCTTCGCGAGTGTCTTATTCCATATATGCACTTCTGAAGGAAACAAATATATCTGTCCTCCGTGGCGTCGTGGGTGCAGTCGTAGGTTCTCAGTCAGAAGGTGTGAAGTTCGAGTCCGCGTGTTCGAACATTTTGTTTGCTTCTTTTTAAATTTTTAGCCTTATAGTCTCCCTTGTTTACCTGCGACCGACTGCGTTTATTTTTCGTGCCATGCCTTTCTGACCCAACAATCAGTGCCGCTCAGTACTGGGCGGCGCTCATTCTAGGTTCATAATCACGATTGTTAAGGAACTCAAGTAGCACTTGTTGCTGGGCTAGTTGGTGCATAGTTTATGTACAACGTAAGCGCAAAATAAGACACATTCAGAAGAAAGGTGGACAAGACAACGCGCTCTTTTTAAGGAACACTTAGAAAAGGGCCCAGCGTTGTCCACCTTTTTTGTGAATGTGTCTCATTTTGCGCTTACGTTTGTACATTGTTAAGGAGTTTGCTTTACTATATGGGTATTTATTTAAAAGAGTTACGACAAAAGAAGAGTGAGAACGAGAAAGGTAAAGTCGGCGAGGGGTCTCGCAAGTCGTCTCTCTAGTGTGATCTGGGAGTTGGCGGACCATCGGCCAGCTGCCGTCTTGTGGGAGGCCTGGCGCCGACGTCGACACTCGGCCGACTGTTTTCGCCTGCGCAGTGTGACATAGCGCCAGACATCACGGTTTTGGCAGACCGAATCGGCCAACAGTTGGCCTAGTATGACAGGGCCTTAAAACTGCAACAGACGGCAAACAAAGGAACGCGCGCTCCCCTCGGACAACCGGAAGTCTCAAACCGAACGTCAGCTGATGACGTGTTCATGGGCGGAGCCCAGTCCCAGAGCTGTTTCCCCCCTCGTATACGAGTTAACCGTCTATATCTTCGTTGTTATTGATGCTAGCACAAAAATTCTTGCTCTGGGGTGACGAGTTGTGGAATGCCTATCTCTCGGCTGCTTTAGGTAGCCTCAATTAATTTATTGCACAATCCCTTTAAAGCAGTTCCTAACTGTGTCCTCCTGTTTTTTTTATCTTTTCTGTATAGCAATCATTTTTTGAATATTATTTATTTATTTTACTTATTTAGTACATGCTGTTGGCCTCACTTTGAGGCCGTAACAGGATCGGGTTTGCATACATATGAAAAAGCGCGAAAGAAAAAAAAGAGAAACAGTAGAGAAGGAACTTTTTTCATTTTACACAAAGGTACACGTAAACGCACATGGTGACACTGTTGTTAATAATTTTCAAGATGGTTTGTTAGCTTCGATACAAATGCTTCAGGGGACATCTGGTTCACAATTTCTGGAGGCAACATATTCCACTCATGAATCACATGTGGGAAAAATGAAAATTTGAATGTATCACTACGGTATCTGTATTCGGATAGGTGTTTTTCATGTTTTGTTCTTGTGACACGTGTGTTAGGCTCAAACAGATATCTAGTCTTATCAAGAGTCTTATCAAGAGTAAGGACAGGTCACCCGGAAGTAAAGCAGCCCTATTTGAGATTTTATGCAGGCTGTTCCACCTACGATTTTACACAATTTTTAAATATTGTCTTTTTAAGTCAGAAGAGCGCTTTTTTCGACATAATATTCTCAGCGGCGTTGTACATTCGAATACATCTGAGAGGTTTTACCTAGCAGACTGGTAAAAAAATATATTGAATAGTTAGCTTTTTAACTATTACTGCTCGTTCCTTAATTATTGAGAGGCGTGTTGCCCAATGCAGCTGATATCCATGTCAGTTTTTAAAACTTTGAAAATGTGCTTACGCTGGGCACTGTGGCCAAAACAATTTTTTTATTATTTGGACGACTTACGCGCACTGGGGAGGTTGCTTTGCCTGGAAGCTTCTTAATAGCGCATGTGTTTTGTCCCGATGTAGCCCGAATTTGTTGGGCCACAGCGCCTTGGGTAACCGCGCTTTCGAAATTCTAAAAACTGATATCGACATTCTTTACGTTGGGCTACATGTCTCTCAGTAATTAAGGAGCGCAATAGTAATACTTAAAACGTAGACTCTTCAATCTTAGCTAACCAGCCTGCCAGTTAGCACGTCTAAGCTATATTATGATGCACTACACCGCTAACATTGCTATTCCGCACAAACTCAAAAAGCCTATTTTCAAAAATTGTGCAAATTCATAGTTGGCGCACCCTTTATACTTTGGACCTCCGAGCATTTCGACCCCATGCGTATAAACAGAGTAGCATTGCTATCTTCCCACAGAAATCGTTCTTTGCCCCGCCGCGATGGCTCAGTGGTTAGGGCGCTCGACTGCTGATCCGGAGTTCCCGGGTTCGAACCCGACCGCGGCGGCTGCGTTTTTATGGAGGAAAAACGCTAAGGCGCCCGTGTGCTGTGCGATGTCAGTGCACGTTAAAGATCCCCAGGTGGTCGAAATTATTCCGGAGCCCTCCACTACGGCACCTCTCTCTTCCTTTCTTCTTTCACTCCCTCCTTTACCCTTCCCTTACGGCGCGGTTCAGGTGTCCAACGATATATGAGACAGATACTGCGCCATTTCCTTTCCCCCCAAAACCAATTATTATTATTATTATAATTATGTCCGAAACGCGGGACCTCGTATTGAGGTCAATTAACATCCCCAGCGTGACCTTTCAACAGCATCCCCCGTCCGGCGACCCGAAGGAAGACTCGGCCACTTGATGACGCCGTGGTCGCCCGGGTCGAGCGAGTCCGCGCCTTGATCCGCTTAGGCTGCAGATCATCCCTGGTCACAACACTAGCCAACCTCACACAAGAACAGCTACTTAGCTTCGCCTCTCTTTTCGAGTCCGTTTACCTGCTTGGTTTTGGCCTCTTTGTTCCGACCACATTTCGGTACTTTGTTTACCCTCTATCTTTCGAACTCGTTTAGCTACTGGGCTTTGCCGTTTCATGAGCCAGCACCACGGCTAGCGGTGCGGTCTTGTACTTTCACCCCGGATATCGTATCAGCACGCTTTTCACATTCCGGTAGGAATAGAGAACATGTGTTGTGTGCGTCTTTCTCTTTCCATTGTCCCGTTTTGCGCTACCCTCGCATACTGTGGATCCCCATTACCGACTCGGCCAAGTTTCTACCCTTGTGGATTATAGAACATAAACGTGCGCTGGCAAGGCGATTCTACGAACATCCCACGCTGCATATTTCTCGCGAGCATCCGTCGCGGACCCATTCGCAACTCAACGCGGCATAGAACTACGCATACTGAAGAAGTTGGCGCGGAAAAACGAGGACAAGCGAGACAAACAAAGACGAGCGCTACTCACAACTGAACTCCAGTTCAGTTGTGAGTAGCGCTCGTCTTTGTCTCGCTTGTCCTCGTTTTTCCGCGCCAACTTCTTCAGTATGCATTTCAACCAACTCGCCCAACTTTCTGCTCTCCTATAGAACTACGCATCTGCGTCTTTTGAGGACAGCAAATGGAGCAGTAGCTGTCTCATAATCGCGGTATACATCATACAACGGTCGCGTTTCGATGGAGGCGAGACGCAAAAGCGGAGCCCGCTGTCTGCCTATGCAGGCGTCCCGATTAGCTCCCGCGGCCGATAGCAGCGGCCGGATTGGCGGCTGTGGCCGATAGCGGCTGCCGATTAGCGGTCGGATAGCAGCTCGCCAACTGGGCACGATTACGCGGTCCCTTTCTACTCTTAAAGGCGGTGCTTAAGGGTCCTTTTTTAACGTTCCTTATCCCTTTAGAACTTTCTCTATCACAATCAGCTTCACAAGTGACACGAAGGCAGCCCCTAAAAAGCTATTGCGATTCTGAGATAAGCCCTGATTTCAAGCCGTGATTCACACACCTCTCGAGCCAGCCATTATCAATGGGGCTGGTGGCAAATGAGCAGGATAACACTGGTGTCTGACAGCGATGAGTGATCCTCTGGAGCACAGTGATGTTTTCGTCAGCGTTGATTAGAAAACCGAAGCAGTGCTCAACAGTCTCACAAGTGAACAGCAGTTCACAACTGGTAGCGAGGTACTGGAAGTCGCAAGAAAATACGCCTACTTATGGCAGGTATAGGGACCGCAGATCCGGACCAAGAGGGGGAAATAACTAGAAGATTAAGATTGGGGTGGAGCACATATGGCAGGTTCTCTCTGATCATGAATGGCAGTTTACCAATATCCCTCAAGAGAACACTATACGCTTGCATCTGGCCGGTACGGTCAGAAGCGTGGCGGCTAACGAAAAGGGTTCAGCTTCAGTTAGGGACAACGCAGCGAGCTATGGAAAGAAAAATGATAGGTGTAACGCGAAGAGACCGGAAGCGACCATAGTGGGTGAGAGAAGAAACGGGGGTTAATTACATCCTAGTCAAAATCAAGAGGAAGAAATAAGCTTGAGCAGGGCGCACAATCCGAAGCCAAGATAACCGCTGGTCTTTCCATGTTCTCCTTTCATTTTGGCATGAAAGAACACATACACACACAACCTACTTTCAACTAGCAGAGCAGCGCAGCACCGAAACACATCATGCTAGCGCACATATGCGCATTTACCATAATGACCCAAGTATGCTGAGTTTATTTTTTTCTTTTCGAACCATTGTTGGTGTGTTTAGTGTGCTTTGAACAACAGCACTCGGTTCCATGACATGCTGAAGCGAAAAGAAAAGTGTCGCCCCTGTTCCTGCTTTCTTTGATTCGTTTTACTATAGTGTACTAGTTTTTATCCAGCCGGCTTATATGGCTTCAGAATTTTCTTGCCCCCCCCCCCTCCCCCTCCTTTAGTTGGATCACGAACTTCAGCCAGCCAGCAATCAGTGGACTGCTTTGTTTTAGCCTGAACGAGGACCTGCACTTGTTTCTTTTGCCTGTAATAATAATAATAATCAATCTATCAATCAATCAATCAATCAATCTTTATTTTTCGGTGCCCAGGAACAACCCATAGGTCTTGGTGCTGGTACACCATTCACACGCACAAAATGTAAATTTATTCCACTACAAAGGAAGAAACTCAGGGGAGGTAATGCAGCAGTCAAGGCGATATAAAAAAAAAAGACACAAACTAGGCGTGACAGCAAGCATGAAGCAAAAAAGCGAAAACAAGGAAACAGCGAGAACAGCGGTAAATGAAAACAGCTAGAACAGGCAACAGACATATAAATAACTAATGAAACAAAAAACAAAGAGAATGAACACAAGAACGACCGATAACAGCCAAGTACAGCATATAGCAAAATACAAACAAGAATAAAGCCAATACTAATATGAACGAATAAGAAACCTCTGAAATACAAGCTAGAAATACAATCATACACAATAAGAAATGTAATTAGTGAACGCGTTACAGACAATCAGGCGTGAGTATACAGTATTAAAGAAATAATAATAATGTAAACAAGTACACGTGATGAACAATTAAGGAGAGAAAAAAACAATATAATACCGGTGCAAACGCACAAGTGTAGTAAAGACAAAATGCATGAAAGGGGAACTTATGTATGAGAAAAAGAGTGCTCGAAGTGGAACGTCACGGACATCCGATATAAAGGAAGGGAGAGAATTTTCGAATATATCTCGGTGAGGACAAAGAGAATTAAACAACTTTTGCATTCTGTCCAGAGGGGAGAGGGAGTGCAGGAGCGCAGAAACTTGGAATGGTCTGAATTCCCTTATGCTCTTTCGCGGTACACGCAAAAGGATACGCGCTAGGAGCTGAGGGCATAGAATGTGACCATGAAGAAGTTTATACAGGAAAATTATATCTGCCCTCACGCGACGGCAGCTAATAGAAGGAAGCTGCAGTGAGTTACTCCATCTGGGACAAGAGCTGGAAGTTTTGCAAGAAAACCGATGTTGAAATATGCGTAAAAACTTTAGCTGAACTCTGTCGATTTTTTCACAGTTCGACTGGCAAGTGCCGTTCCAAACAACAGACGCATATTCCAAAAGCGGCAAGCATATGGAGAGGTAGAGCTTTAAGAAAGGAAGTGGGGATCGAAACTCTCTCGAAAGCCTGCAGATGAAGCCGAGTGTACGAATAATAATAATAATAATAATAATAATAATAATAATAATAATAATAATAATAATAATAATAATAATAATAATAATAATAATAATAATAATAGGTTTTTGGGGAAGGAAATGGCGCAGTATCTGTCTCAGATACCGGCGGACACCTGAACCGCGCCGTAAGGGAAGGGATAAAGGAGCGAGTGAAAGAAGAAAGGAAGAAAGAGGTGGCTAAGATTCCCATTTTTGGTCTATTGCCTCTTGAGATAACTGCGCCTTCTTTGCTTTTCTGTGTTGCCTAGAAACCATCCGTCGTTCTTCGATGCCCTCCTCAATTTCCTTATTCTATCGGATTCGTGGCTTCCCTTTCCTGTCGATGCGAGGGTGCCTCGATGCGCACTGACCACGTCGTCTGCTACGGCAACCGCCATATTTGAGTCCACTCCTCCCATCGCGTTTCGCTACCGCGTATTGGGGCTGAGCGCACTGGCTCGCAAAAATAGTTTACCTCGTCTACCGCCAGATTAGTACAGGTGAAACGTTGAGGATGATGACGCTAATTAACGAAATACTTTACATCTACGGAGTTAAATGGGTGCAATCTGTAGCCTCTTGAACAACAGTAGGGATTAGCTCTTGGGCATCACTTGTTTTATGTTTTACTTGCTAGAGCCGAAAATCCTTTTCCAGCCACAAAAAGCATTTTGTTTGTTTTTATTAGCGTTTGTACTTTATTCCTCCCGTCTTTGCACATTTCCTCCTGGATTGCCTACGCACAAAGCACTTCCTGTTGTGCATGCAAGACACCCGGCGCAGCATGGCCATATTTGCACTTCCGCATATGATACAGCCTTTGTCCAGTTTAGAGCCCTGGGGGTTTGGTTATGAGTTACGCAGTTTGGCTCGTAACGCATTCCCAGAGTCCCAAATCTCGTGAAGGTAAGATTTCTAGTCCTGCCTTCTTCAATAGGAACTTCCGCGAATGCTGCAAGAGCCCCACTGCACGGCTTAGAAGCACACCCTCTGGGCTATAAACTTTTGACCAAGGCTGTCCGTCTACTCCCGACTGCGAAGCCTCATCGGCCCGTCCAAGACAAATATACCCTGGCCTGGGCCCGGGCCTAGCCCGAGTCAAGGGGCTTCCGAGGTGTCCGAGCCCGGCCCGCGTGCCGGGCCGGGTACGGGCTTTCAGGCCGTTATGAGCCCGTGCACAGCTAGTTAATCTAAACACTGTTACGACGCACGAACTCTTGAATTTTTGACTGTTTGCTTTTTCTTAGATATGTAAATAAGATTCACCAAAGTGCCATTAAACCAGCTTGTTATCGTTTTCCCAAACTTCAAGTTCCATCTTTCCTCAGCCCGAATGCTCGGGCACGCTATCCAACGGAGCCCGGGTTCGAGTTAGTCCATGCGTCCACGACAATGCGCGTCGAGTTAGGTCGGTAGTCGGGTCCAGTCAACTCCCTGCAAGGGGTAGTTTGACTCATGTCTACCCTGCCTCGATGTGCTTGTAAAGTTCTAGTAACGTTGCTTGTAAACGCTGTCGAGTCGAAGTGTTGAGTTAGTGGGAAGGGAGATGATATATGCAAATCTGTTCTTCGCTTGCGCCGTTGAGCCCCCGAGACAGCGGTGGCGTGCTGCTATTGCTCTCTCTCTTTGCGCTGTTCGACGCTTGGTGTCGCTGAGGTCGAACCGGTCTCGACTCGCTAAGATCGAGTTCACGTAAACACGCAGTCATCGAGTCGGTGTGATCTTGCTCAACCCGACCCCCGACTCGACCCCACGCTACCGGGTTCGTGTAAACAGGGCTGGTTCACATGTAAGCGAAACGCTCGCGAATCCCGCCGCCGCGGCGGATACACCCTGTCTCTAGCGGCGGAGGCAGCTCCAGCGGCCGGAGCGGCGAGAGGTTCGGGCAAGTTGGAAATTCTTCGCGGCGGCAGCAACGCTTCTGAACCAATGACGGCCCGGCGATGCCACGTGACCAGTAGAACAGTGGACTAGAAGTAATACTTCTAGTTCACTGTACCAGTAGCATCAGAGTTAGTACGCCGCACGTACGAAATTTTGTTAAAAAATTATAAGTGATCTTGAATGCCGAAACGCCAGATTTATATTTATTTAAATAAAATATAACAACAAACGACAAAACAATGCTTAGATATTACACTTTTTGGTGTTTGCAGACCACCAAAACCAGTTGCAAGCGCATATCTTTTGCCAACAACATTAGCTGGCTTTCGCAGCGGTGGAAAACGTGCAGCGGCGACGGAGTTGAAACCACAGCTCGCGAAACCCTTCGCAGAGCCGCGCCGCTGTTCACAAAATTCCACGAAACGCCTGCACGTGAACCAGCCCTCTAGCACCCGCAGCGGCAGGCATAACTAGGAAAAATCTGCAAGGGTTCATTGGCCCGCAGCAACCAGGCATCTTGCAAGTTTTGCGGCCGAAGAAAACTGACCGCGCGGAATACCCGCCGCTGTGGCTCAGTAGTTAAGGCGCTGGTCTACTGAGCCTGAGTACCCGGGTTCGAACCCAACTGCGGCGGCCGCGTTTCGAGGGAGGCGAAACACAAAATGCGCCCGTGTGCTGTGCAATGTCAGTGCACGTTAAAGATCCCCAGGTGGTCGAAATTATTCCGGACATCTGCACTACGGCACCTCTTTCTCCCTTTCTTCTTTCACTCCCACCTTCCTCCGTTCCCTTACGGCGCGGTTCCGGCGTCCACCGATATGTGAGACAATTGCTGTGTCATTTCCTTTCCTCAAAAACCAATTTTCATTTTTTTGTCCCCGCGCGGACGCGGCACCTCGCACATGCAACCGGTGCGGGGGGAAGTGCCTTCAAACATGTCGGCCGTCCCCGCGGGGCGACGTTGTCCCTTTCAAAGAAAGGCACCACCCTTCACGGAGCGGCAAGCGTGGAGGAAGGGAGCATAGAGGCACCCTAGCTATTTCTGCAAGGAGGATAGGGAGAGGAGAAAGCGTACACAAAGCCGCTTCGGAGTCCCCTCACCTCTTTCATTTAATTTCTCCATTCTGCCTGCTATCCTTTATTTCCGCTGCCCCAGCTCAGGTGCTTCAGTATCGATGGCAGATGCCGGGGCTAGCAAAAAGCTTTTCCTTCCTTTTTACAAGGATATATGAGAGATACTGCGCCATTTCCTCCCCCCCCCCCAAAAAAAAACAATTATTATTAGCCAAGAAGAGAGGAGGGAGAGAGTGGAGCGCAATGCTTGATGAATGGATGGAAGGTAGGAGCGTCCCCTTTGAAACGGGGCAGTGGTAGTTGCCACCATGCTCAGTTTTTTCACTTAATTTTTGCTTAACTCTGCTGTAAGTTGTTAATAAAATTCGCCATTTTCTTTAAAATACGTCTTCCTACACTTTAAAACTTAATGCTAAGCGCTAGAGCAGCGCCACCTAGAGACTAGAACTTTCTTTTCGGCCAGATGCACGAGGGGCAGCCAGGCATCAAAATCGCGCCAGCCGTACGCATTGCACCACGTCGGCGCTCCTGTGTCTTTACTCCGTGGACGCGAGTCAGCGCATGCAGTCGCGACTGTGCCCTTGACGACCGTCGGAAGCAAGATTAGGGCGCGTTTTTAGGGGCGGGAAAAGCCGTCAAGCAGTTGCACGAGCGGTCGGCGCCGCGTTCGTAGCCTAACGCAGGTAAGCGTACTTGCATTGCTCTCCGGTTGACCGAGTGTTGGGCTTTGATGAAACTTCTGAATGACTTTATTTCAAAGAATTTAATGCAAAAGCGTTGGAAATCTTTGAGGGACAAGTTTCGCTGGATTCTCGTTGCGAACCAGTAGTGTCACAAAAGTGGTGCAGGAGCCGAAGAGGCCGAGGAATCGGTCATCGGCGATGTGTCATGGCCATATTATGACCAAAGGATGTTTTTGCGAGACAGCGTGCAAGGAAGGCCGTAAGTCTGATGCATGTTCTAATCAGTCCACGCAAAAAAGACCTCATCGGTTTGATGCCTTCCTGTTGTTGGGTCTGATACTGCTTTGTGTTGAGAGATCTCCGCGGCAGAGAGCGACTTCGAATAATGTTGTAACTAATGTGCTGGAAGCCATGTTCGCCTTCATGTAATGAAATGGGGTGTCTGTCAAACCTTCGCTACACAAGGTTAATTCATGTCACTGGCGCGGCCTGGTTGACAGAAGCGTAGTCCTTAGCAGAGGCCCAAGCGGGAGCATATGCACCTGCAGCGCTTTGTTCCATGCCCCGTTGCAAATGCGGCGCCTATCACTCGCTGAAATTTTTTTTCCCTCTGCACTTGGTCACCTTTTTTCTTTGTGCCTCTGCCACTGCCTAACTTACAAAGAGCCCAGTCCAGCCTCCCTACGACAGTGGATCATGATTAACAGTTGCCTTTAGATGTACACAGCAGCACTGTAGAATTTCGGCATGTAAATAAATGAAAATTTTAACCTGTTTGCTCCATGCTGCAAGTGCATGCCCAAATTCTTTTTGAAAAATTTCTTAAGCCATTATGGGGATCGGCTGCTGTAGCTTATTTACATTTCTTTCACATTACACTTACCATGGCACGGAATGCCTCAGGGGGAATGCCTGGAGCATTCTTGCCAACAATAGTTCTTCCTTGCTTATAAAAAGCAGGTTAAGTAGTTGGGATTCTTTTACTGTGCTGAAGAACACAAATGTAGCACATCTTGTCAGAATTTGGAATGCACATGTCTTGCACTGTTTCATTTTACTATGCATAATTACAGAACATCCGGCAACCTGACAGCACAGGTTCTGCTTCAGAACATTGTCACAGGCTACTGTGACATGCAGCCTGTGTCGATTCCGCCATGTGAGAACAGCCAGGGCCAGGCAGGAGCCTTCACCGCTGAACAGCGGATAGCCACGGATATGGCTGTCGCGCCAGATGACCGGAGCTTGCTGGACGAGCCGCTGTCGCTAACACCACCACCTCCTCCACCAGATGCCAGGCCACTACAGAAGAAAAGAAAAAATGAGCCTTTCCGTGAAGAGCTGAAACAGGTTTCAGCACAAATTATCCGGTCGAGAACGACTGGTAAACACGGAGAATTATCGGAAAATATTCGTCGTATTTTTTGGTTATTTACTCATTTTGGCTAAGCTCTGTATTTAAACTAGTTGTTCTCATTGCCTCTCAATGTATATTTCCACAATATTCCAGCCTTTCCTTGCTAACGTCTATTCCTGCCCAATCTACTTCGCTGTTCCTAATTTCAAAAGGGCCCGAAGTCGTGTGGCGCCATCTGGCCGAGAACTGCGAACGTTCTGCGCTACCTGTCGAGCACTCATTTAGACACCTTTCTATTCTTACACCGTACTCGAGACCACCTGTACCGCCATGGGCGCTCTAAGCATCATGGAGCGGAAAGCTACCGACTGCAGAACTACAACTTTTGGCCAAAAAATAATGAAAAAACAAACGTTGTTCGATAACTGAGAATGTCCTATCATTCAATATCCTGTCTATAAATCGTAACAAACGAGCAGAAAATCATTTAAATGCAAATTTTGCTCAAAATAAGCAGTGGCTTGCTCTCCTACTGGCCAAAATTGCAGACCACAAAAGCCAATATTTCGTGCTTACAGGCGCACTTTTGAAAAGAAATATGTTTCTGAAAAAATGTTGTCGCTTTAACATTTTAAAAGGTTTTTCCGCAGCATTTCGGAAAACAAAAACCTTTTATTGGCGTCGTATGCTGTTTCGCTTTTGCTACTATGGCTTTTGCACACTACTTTTACGCCGAAGTCGTCTGCGCGCGGTGGGCACCGTGGATACGGAATAGGACAACTGAGTAACGCCACTCTATGTTCTTGAAAAAAAAAAAATCGCCGTGGTGGCTCAGTGGTTAGGGCGCTCGACTACTGATCCGGAGTTCCCGGGTTCGAACCCGACCGCGGCGGCTGCGTTTTTATGGAGGAAAAACGCTAAGGCGCCCGTGTGCTGTGCGATGTCAGTGCACGTTAAAGATCCCCAGGTGGTCGAAATTTATCCGGAGCCCTCCACTACGGCACCTCCTCTTCCTTTCTTCCTTCACCCCCTCCTTTATCCCTTCCCTTATGGCGTGGTTCGGGTGTCCAACGATATATAAGACAGATACTGCGCCATTTCCTTTCCCCAAAAACCAATTATTATTATTATTATTGTCCCGCACCAAATAGCTCATCGCCCCATGATGCTTTGCGCGCCCATGGAGGTGCAGGTGCAGCGCCGCCAGCTTTCCCTCTAGTTATAGGAAGAAACTCTATTATCGTGCGTCTCGAAAAAGAAGGAAGAAGCTCCAAGGTACAGTGCTCTAGAACCCAAGATTCTAGTGCACTGTCGGCACTGTATCCAAGGCGACTCGCCGAAGACTGCTGTCTCGTTACTGTGTCGATGCTGCTGCGGATGTCATTCAGGCGGTGTACATAAAAAATAATGTTTTTTGAGGCAAACCTCGAACAAACTTCTGTTTTAAGTCACGCAAGTTTAAAAATAGACCTTTTACGCTTCGTAAAAAATTGTTTTAACTCTTTATTGTGACGTATAACAGTATGGGCATTTGGATGGTTTAGCCAAAAATCGTCAGGGGACACTGCGCTCCACCGGATCGGCGCCAGCAACGCCAATCCGTACGTCCGTACGCTCTCATGTGATTGGCTGACCTCTCCAGCTGGCCCTGAGCGTCGACGCCGGCAGGCGAGACGCTGACGCGACGCCGAAGAAACGCTGCATTGTGGTTGGCGTCGTTATGGCTGCTGCAAGCCCGCAGTTTACTCTTGTTGGGTTCTCCCCGGAGCTTGACTGGAGGCCCCTGACCTTCCTGAAGCCTATTCCAGCCAACCGGGTGTGCAGCGCCTGCGGACTGGTGCGCAAGAGGACCGCGTTGCTGCCCTGCATGCACGTGCTGTGCGAGTGTTGCTACGAAGAACGCGGCCACGACGGCTTGAACGAATGTCCCCTGGACGGCAACGGCTACGAGGAGGATGACGTCACCCTCATGGACTTCTCCGTTGACGATCTGCTGAGAAGAGAGGTAAGCGAGAATATAAAAGGAGGATCTGTTCTGGCCTTTTTTATTTTTTTATCCTCTTCTGCCTCGCTGTTTGCTGCGGAGACAGTTTGAACCATGTTTACACTTTTCGCATCCATCGGAGGACAGTGCAAAAGTGTGATACAAAGAAAGAACCCTTTAAAATATTCCTATTCTTCCGGAGTCTCTTTATCGACTTAATGTTAGGCTGTATACGAATGGTGTCCGTAAAATGGTGAGACCGCAAACAGCTTAAAACATAATTCTCAAGCATCTGATGTTAGTATCTTGGGTGGAAAAATATATGCATCGCTTTGCTAACTTGTGGGCCATGTAAAGCCGCTCCGCGAGTGATTCTTGCGCTTATAATCAGTAATCAGGTGTGAGTGAAAACCTCCCCCCACGCCCCAATGCTTTCGAATCTGGAGACGCTATGCGTGGTGCAGTGATCTGCCCCGAAGGAAACCCGATGGGCGTGAAACTTCCGTAGTAATTTGCGGGTATTTGGATAATCATTGAAACACACCATTCTGGCCCTGACTGTGCCTTTACCGTTGACCTAGAATGCTGCCGGTGTGCTTCCAGATGGGACGTAATTTATGAATTATACCTGAGCTGCACGTTCGAATGGCATTCAAGATGTGGAATTGCATTCGGACTCGACAGACTGCCGTGGTTCCACACGACACTTTCCAAACGCATTGAAGATCTTCAGATCTTTTTCAGTGTGACGGCGGAAGTCACCGCGGTCACAGTAGATGACGACACCATCGCGATCAACAGCAGCATATCATTGTAGCGTGGCATGTTTAGGCCAACAAAACCGACGAATCCCATTGGCGGGCGGTCAGCCGTCATGTCCTCCGCATGTCGGCGGCTGAGCGATAACGCCGATGAGGGACGGTGTGAATATGTATTGGAAATAAGCGAAAGAGCGGCTACAATACGCACGTGCACGACTGGAACTCTCACCAGCGATAAACGCTTGCCAAACAGCTGACCTCCGTGTACGCGGAAACTCACGCGTAGGCGACGAGCAACGCCATCGCACGAAGCATTTTATGTCGCGTGACTCGCGTCGCTTGCGTCGTAGCTCGGATCTGCGCCAACAGAAAAAAAATGAACGTGGATAAGCTCAGCTAATCCAGGATGTACAAAGCGAAAGCTTTCTGCGTTCATTGGCGTTGACAGCGTTCATGACTTCGATGATTTTGGGGAAAGGAAGGCGCATCATTGGCTCTCTGGGTCAGTGGACGCCTCAATCGCGCTTTGAGGTTACGTGGCGTGTTGAGAGAGAGATATGTGGGCTGCATGCATTAGCGCTCACAACGTTGTGGCATATACGCGGCAGGTTTTATTCTTTAATTTTTTTGTTACCTTCTTGGCTTGATCCGGTTTTTCGTGCTGTTGATATAGTGCCTAGAATATACTTCTGGCACTATACCGGTGATCTCCCGATGCAAAGGGATAGCCAGCGTCATCATCACTGCAGCAATAGGCCGCAGCGTTCATTGGGTGGACAACCTCTCGCGATTCGCCATTAACTGCCACCTGCCACGGCGGCAGGGTGGACGCGCTGCCTAAAAAAAATGAAAATTGGTTTTTGGGGAAAGGAAATGGCGCAGTATCTGTCTCACATATCGGCTGATACTGAACGCCTGAACCGCGCCATAAGGGAAGGGATAAAAAAGGGAGTGAAAGAAGGAGAAGAGGTGTCGTAGTGGAGGGCTCCGGAATAATTTCGACCACCTGGGGATCTTTAACGTGCACTGACATCGCACAGCACACGGGCGCCTTAGCGTTTTTCCTCCATAAAAACGCAGCCGCCGCGGTCGGGTTCGAACCCGGGAACTCCGGATCAGTAGTCGAGCGCCCTAACCACTGAGCCACCGCGGCGGGGAAGCGAACTGTAACGACGCCGAAGACTGGGCGGTGCGAGTGAAGTAACGTGATGCGTTGCTATGGCAGCGGCGCAGCAAGGACGTTCAGTGTCAAACTGCAGCCCACGGTGAAATCGGCGCCGCTAGGTTAGTAAAGCTTTCGCTTTAATATCGCTCGTCGCCCGCTATTAGCCAATCAGACCCCCACTGGCCGTTTCCGGTTTGTCACATATAGAGCTCTTCTCCCCCGGGATCGGAGATGTCTTCGCCTCAACAAGCGCACTCTCTTGGTCATCGCCGCCGTAGAGAAAAATATTTGCTCTATCTGTAAGGCAGACCCTAAACATTTAAATAATGAGAACAATCCGCTTTTTGGTTACAGAGATCTAACAAATTTGGAGCGGGTGCACGGCAGGCTCCGATGTGGCTTGCTGCACTAATTTTGTAGATAATGCCTTGGGCTCTTTCTCTCCGTGGCCTGTCTGTGGGAACACGTAGGCAGAGCGCAACTGTGTTTGTCGGCTTGCGCGCAACCTGGAGACCCCCTTTTCTCAGGATTCGGGCTACTGTTTCGCTGTCGGAGGTGTCGAAACGCGGAACCCGACCGCGGCGGCTGCGTTTCGAGAACCCGACCGCGACGGCTGCGTTTTTATGGCGGAAAAACGCTAAGGCGCCCGTGGGCTGCGCGATGTCAGTGCACGTTAAAGATCCCCAGGTGGTCGGAAATTATTCCGGAGCCCTCCACTACGGCACCTCATTTCTCTCTTTCTTCTTTCACTCCCTCCTTTATCCCTTCCCTTACGGCGCGGTTCAGGTGTCCAACGATATATATGAGACAGATACTGCGCCATTTCCTCCCCCCCCCCAAAAAAAACAATTATTATATAGCCAGCGTAGTTAGTGAATGCCGACATCATCTTGGTCCGCGTCCCTAATCCGGGATGCCGCAAGATCCCGCCGCCTCGCGAGCTCGGCGTGCGAGGGCAGCTTGTGCCGTCGCACTCGAGCCCACAGTATCGTGCTCGAATCCTGGCACATCCAAACTACCCCGAACAACATAACCGCAAGGAAACCTGTGCCCAGTGACTTCGCTCTGCAACTCAAAGAAAAAAAAATCGCCATTGACCGCCTCCCCACAGTGCGACAATGCGACTCACAGTGTTTACACCTCCCCCTCCCCTTTTTTGTACGTGCATACTTAGACGCTAGCTGCTGCCCCCAGTCGCCCGTGATGAAGGAGCCGAGCCGGCCTCGAAACGTTTCAAATTAGAGTTTTTGGTTGCAGGTGTGTAGAGTTTATTATAAGAAACAACATTACAGGTGAAACATGGCCAACATGTTTAGCAAGAGAAAAAAGGCTTACTTGACCCTGCGCACAGTAGTAATCTAGGCTTGCAGTCTCTCGTTCTCAACCTTTTCATACTATGTTAAAGCGAAAGCTTTACTGGCCGCAGGTTGAGCAGTTTCGCGTGATTCGTGGAGAGCCGTGTTGCGCATGCGCGAGGAGCAGTGACGACACACGCCGCATTTCTCTCTCTCGCTCCCCAGTCACAACTGTGCATGCGCCACTAGTTGCACCGAGCCACAGGTGTTCCGCCGTTGCGCGGCGCTCGCGCCTTTCCTCAAAATGAAACTTTCAATTTTCAGTTTTTCCTTTCTTCTTTCCCCCCCTGCTTTATCCCTTTCTTTACGGCGCGGTTCGGGTGTCCACCGAGATATGTGAGACGGTTACTGTGCTTTGCGCGCTCGCCGCGCCATCTGGCATAACGTCACACCGCGCGGCTCGCCGCCGCCGCCGTTTATCATGACGTCACACCGCGTTCTTCGTCGTTGCGCTCGCCTCCATTCATACAGCACGCCTAGGGTGCCTCGATGCCAGCGCCGGGGTGGAGACAACTTCAGCGGCGCCGCCATATTGAATCACACGGGATCAGCGGCGCTAGCGTTTGTAACGGCGCCGTTCATGCTCTCGGCGCGCTTCAGAGTGCTTTAACTTGAACGGCCTTTTGCAGCGAGAGCTACACTTAGCTACCAGTCGAGCATTTCGCGGTACATGAGAGAGGCCAGTTGTGATTCAATATGGCGGCGTCGCTTAAGTTGTCTCCACCCAGGAACGGCGGCGCTGGCATTGAGGCACCCTAAGCATGCCCGACGAGTAGCTACCCTCAGTGGAGCCCTGGAATAGGGGCGCCAACCCTGCGAAGACAGAAGACACCATCTGAAGATGAAAGAGCTCTGTTGGACCGCTAAATAACTGTACTTAGAGCAATAAAGTTTTTCAATCAATCCAATCCGCTCGCTTCGCCTTCTGCGTCGCATGCCTGATAACATGTCGGAGCACTGAAAAGGAGAGCTCGCGTGCGCCGCAACCACAGTTGTGTCGTCTTTAATGCGACAACAACGTAACTAGACAACCAGACTGACCTGGACATGAAATCAAGATTAACCAAGGCTAACCATGCGATCCCTTAGATTTCGCTACGTATATCCTAGCATAGTCGAGCTAAGCTACTGGCAATTTTCTCGCTCTCTCGCCCCCTAGTCACTACTGCGCATGCACCACTAGTAGCACCGAGACACAAGTGTTCCGCCGCTGTGCAGCGCCGCGCCTTTCCTCAAAATCAAACTTTTAATTTTCAGTTTTCTCTTTCCTCTGTGCCTCCCTCCTTTATACCTTGCTTTACGGCGCGGTTCGGGTGTCCACCGAGATATGCGAGACGGTTACTGTGCCATTTCCTTTCCTCAAAAATCAAACAAAACAAGTGAGCCGACAGCGTTCATATCTCGCTTTCACTTTGTATATCCTGGATTAACTGGGCTAATCCACATTAATAAACGCTTCTGGTATCGCCAAAGACCACAATGCCGGTGTTTTTTTTTTGAACGGGAAGGAGTTTATGAACGCAAATATTTCATATATTGTATGATTTCACCATAGTAATTAATATATCCGCAAATCTCCCGTCGACATGTAGGCTTGCATTTTTTTGCTATTAATGGTTTTGCTATAGCCAAAAGCGTTCTCCTTTGTTTTCTATAGCAGTTTTAACTGCCCGATGCAAGCGATGGAAATTTTTAAAAATATCTTGCTACGCATCGAAGGGATAAGTAGCAATATTTAAATACTTCCATACCAGTAACTTACAATATTCTCATATTAAACATTTTGTCCAAGAATGCAAGCCATGTCCAGGAAATCAGTAGCATTTCACGGAAAGCTCTTGGCCCTTGGTGTTCAGGGAACCATTATGACAGCCCCCGACCCAAAAGAGGTTTTCCCGCTCTTTGAACGCCGCGGAATTCCAGCCATGACTCACAGCTAGTGGCGCCACCTCTTTTGTGCATCTGCGAGCAGTACGGCATGTGCACACAATGAGGAGTGTACCAGCGGTGCGGGCAGCACACGTGCCAGTCGCGACGTTGCTAACTCAAAGCGCTTCGCCGGCGACGTGCCAGGGCAGAATTTCGGAAATGACCGCCAGGGCAGAGGCTGCGCTGGTGCATTGACACATCATTTCATAAATAAACTTCGTGCTCAAACGATCGGCGCCGCAGGATTGGCCGCATTGAGATTCTCCGCGGATCTGGAAAAAGTCACACCGACATTAGTATTTTCGCCAATTCTGGTGCTACGATTTCTTGCCTCCTAGTGTCTAATATCTCCTCCTAAGGTTACTAAGGTGCGAAACTCCTTCGCATCTGTTGTGCTCGTACTCGCCTTAAACAACTGCAACAGCTGGTATCAGAGTGCACCTCAAGCTCCTGCTCTTAAGTTAAAACTATCGCTAAATGCGTGCAGGAAAATAATTCATGGTTGTCGGATTTTTTCGCCGCATCTTTTCTCAACGGGTCAGTGGCACCGGGCCCAATATTGCACCGCGTGCGTTACTGCGAGTTGCACGATCGTTCGCGTATTCGGCACCGCTCGCCGGACTGTAAATTTGTGCACTTAAAGCATAACACCCGCATTTGTATTGCGTGGACTGCGTGGAAGCGACGACCGGCCGACACGGCAACCGTTACACAAATGCCTTTATTCTAAATAAGGTCCGTGAAGGGCGCACACCTAGGAGCCAAGTCCATACATACAGCGGCGCGACACGCGCTGGATAGGTATGCGTTGCTTGCTCGCAAGGAGGCGCCGTTGGCATGGAGCAGTTCCTTATAGATTTGATCTGCGTCCGCATGAATCCATCCACGTGCAGAGGAATTTTAACATTCATACCTGCAGCTGCACTTGCTGTTAAAACCTGCTATGCACTGAATAATAAGCCACAAAGGCCCAGCAGCAAGTTAGCCGAGAAGTCTGTCAGGAATTCCTTTCAGTAGATTTGCACACTGTCGTAACAAGGCATTGATGTTTCAGTGTCCCCACGGTAGCGACATACTGTACATAATCATGTGCCTGCATCCGACATACTTCTCTTGATATTACTTCTTGCACTATAGTCTCGCTTTTTCAGTATACTCCTTCCTAAGCCTTAGTAGGCAACAGCAGCAAATGGGCAATGTTCGAGTAGTGCAGAATAATAAATGGTATGATCAGAGAAAAAAAAGATATAGGAGCCTTGCGGCATAATTCACAAGCATGTTTTATGGTTTGCCCTGCAGTGGAGCTTACATCAAATGTGAACTTGACCACACACACAGACAAGGTTATTAATACGTAGCTATTGGCTGCTATGTACCCACAGTCTTTGCACTGACACTGGAGCTGCGCTTCATGCGTTATGCGTTCACTTACGAGTTATCGTACGCATCAATGTTATTTTTGAATTTTCAGTTTTTACAGCAGTGTTCTCCTGCCTCAACCACAGCGTCATTATAATGAGCTAGCACTGAGGAGGAATTTTGTTGTTCTTCCATGAGGAAGCATACTCACATAGATACTATACATGAGAATATTTTTATTATAAACCACAGAAGAATGACACACAAGTTTTCACTTCAAACAGCTGTGCCAAACACATCATCACCCTCTCCTGGTTTTCAGCGGGGAGGGAACAGTACCATTCAGTATCAACGATGTCATTCGCACCAGACACCAGAGTAGACAAAGAAATGACACTAGTGCTTACGGTATGTGCGAAGTGGCTTTTGTTGTTGAAAAATGAGACTGCCGTCTTATTGCACTCACCTGTCTCAGCCATTCCAACCACAATTTCACAGCAATCACACAGATTCAGTTGCAAAACATTATCACCCTTATTAAAGCCCATTGTAGAAAACACATACCAATCTCCACCAGCAGTATCCACAAAACACTGGTGAACATTCACACAGAGTGAAACCTGAAGTGAATGAATTACAGAGCACATACACAGAAACACTGTTCATGTGAATCCTTGCAGAGCTACAGAGTACAGACAGCAATTGGTTTCAAAACAATAAGCTAAATATGTAAATTAGATATGAAATGTGGGTGGCAGTAAAGTGATATGGGCTTTCATACAGCCACATCTAATACCATCTAATACCATCGCTCCCGACTTTGGCTGCTGTCGAGCGTCTGCAAACGCTCAAGTGCATATCGATTACGAGCGAGATCGATCTCGGTGCCGGTCCAGGTGTACCTAGTAGAAGGTTCGGACCTACAACGCTGTGTTGTTTACAACGTCGACGTTGCCGAAGACCAGACGACCCTCCAGCGTGAGTTGTACTGTCCAACCCACCGTGTCATCCAAGCGCGGTATATGGGAAAGGGGCGCTCGTGCATCGTCACACTACAAGGCCCACCAACTCTCTCCAGAACGACTTTACTACTATGGCTGTATTCTGCGGCCTCGCCCTTGCAAACCGGGTGCTGTCTATTGCTGCAGCTGTTTCAGACCTGGCCACATGCGCCGATCATGCCCTTTTGCAACGCAAGATGAGGCTCGGCCACAAGGCACACCGTCTTACAGGTGCGGACTTTGCAAGACTGACGACCACGAGATCACGTACTTCTCCAGCTTGCCCAACAAAACAGAAAGCAACTGAGAAGGTTCGGCGTGGGATCCGTAAGCAAGTGCCTCGCGAATGAAAACAGAGCCCCGATACAGACATCCAACAGGTTTGCGGCTCTCCAGTGGGATGAAGACGACTGGCCGGAGCTTTCTGAACCCAGTCCACCTGCAGCCCCTGCCAAACAGTCGTACAGTGATAAAGTGCGCAAGGATCGCCGTCGCCTTCAAGCTACACAAAAGCACAGCATACTGAGAACCTCTGCGTGAGGACATGGCAGCAGTTGACGACCAAATTGCACGCCTTTTAGCCGAGGTCTCTAAGCTACGGCAACGCCGTGAACTGCTTGCTCGCCGTAGACAACCAGCGGAATCCCACTCCACGCCAATCAACGCTGCAGCGCCTTCGACTACGTCCAGCCCTCATGCGTTTTTCGCAGACTCTACCAGGTCTTCTGCAGCACTGCAGGATAACTAACAACATCCCTCCTCCGATTTATGTTAAACCAGTTATCTAACCTGACATCAGTTCTATTGCAACGCTTGGAAGCCTAATCGAAAATGGCGAGTACACGTTGTTGTGGTGTGCTCCAATGGAAGTGCAGAGGCCTCTCCACAAAGATGAGAGTGCTCAAATCTCGACTTCACATGAACAAGCTCCAGGTGTGGGCCCTGCTACTGAGGAGATTAATGCCTTGCCATCCATTCCGGGCTTTAATGGATACATGTCTCCTTCAATGAACGACCGTCGTGTGCACACTGCTGCCCCTCCGGGAAAGGCGGCGGTGTACGTTGATGCGCGTTTTCCTCAAGTTCGCCTCTCTCTAGAAAACTGGTGCACCTCATATCAAGAGGTAGTCGCAGTGGCTGTGAAGCTTCCCAAGGCAACTGTTGTGGTCGTGTCATACTATGTAAGACCCGCCGGCGGAGCTCCCTCCCTCATTAATCTGGGGTGGTTATTAACTATACGACGAGAACGTCCAGGGCGGCCTATTTTAGTCGATGGTGACTTTAACGCCCCTCATCCGAACTGGGGTGCCCCACTTCAAGCCCCCGTGGTAGGCGTGTGCGGGACGCTTTCGCGGATGCGCTGTTCGTTTTACTCAACCATCCAGATTCAGCAACGCGGACTGTGCGCCATGCTCGCAGTCCAACATATGCCTCGGACCTTACGTGGTGGTCAGGACCCGGGACTCCATCGTGGCACCTGGAGCCAGACTGCTGGGGCAGAGACCACCATCCTATCATCATCGGTCTCCATCCATCAAGGGCAGGCCGACTACGCCGTAGGTGTTCTGTGATTAATTGGGACACGTTTCGCATCATCGTCGAATATCTCTCTCTGCAATTATCTACACTACTTGTGGACTGCGTACAAACTGCTCTGAATAAGGCTACTGCTGTCACCTGGACGGACGTGAATCGCGCGGCGCCGGATGTGGGTCTGCGTAGTTTGTGGGCTGCTCGCCGACAAGCGGAGATGGCAGCTTCCCGAGATCCGACTTCTGCGCAAGTACGGACAAGGCTGAATTGCCTTACTGCCAAGGCTCGCAGATATGAACGCGACCTCTCGCGACGGCAGTGGCATGCGTGGTGTGAGCAGTTCTCGACAAAGTCATCGAATGCTGCTCTCTGGCGAACGTTTCGTGCAATGGAACATGGTTCCCGCCGTCCTGACGCAGCGGCCACAGCATGCTTCGCAGCTAACTTAGCTCCGGATGATTTCGCCAGAGAGGCAGCGCGGAAGTTTTTCCACAAGTATGATGTGTTGCCTCCAAGGGTCATAGGAGCCCCCTTGGCTGCCATTCCGGCATATGTCGATAAGCTCCCACCTACAGCCGACGCCGAGGGAATTGCAAGCCCATTTTCAATGCCCGAGTTGCTTGCAGCAATAGACGAGGCCCGTCGGAAGACTGCAGCCCGGTCCGGACTCTATTCCGTACGAGGTTTACAGGAACTTAAGTTCCGCTGTACTGCCTCAACTCCTCGCCACCATTAACAAGGTATGGATAGAAGGCGTCGTACCAGAAACCTGGAAATCGGCTATTGTGACCCCATACCAAAGCCGGGGAAGCCGCCGACAGACCTCGGAAATTTCCGGCCTATATCGCTTACGCCAACATTATGCAAGCTTAGCGAAAAAAATGCTTGCCACACGACTGTCGTGGTGGCTTGAGCACCATGGTTTCTACCTCCCCCCCCCCCCCCAAATTGACTTTCGTACGTCCATAGGTGCAGAAGATGGGCTGGCTGTCTTGGCGTCAGCAGTTCTGGCCTCAACTCGCTGCCACAATGTACGTACTGTACTGGCCATGGACGTTGAAAAGGCGTACGGTAATATCAGTCATGCTGCCATCCTGGAATCGCTTGACATGCTGCATTTCCCCGTTAGAGGGCGCAATTTTGCTAAATCCTTCCTTGAGGGCCCACACTTTGCCATACGCCTCAGTGGTGAGGCCGTCGGATCATTTGTGCCTCTTCGCGGCGTTCCCCGGGGATTGGTGTTATCGCCAACATTATTTAATATTGCTTTATCCCCCTTCGCTTGGCGCTTACATGATGTCTCTGAGATTAAGTTCTTATTGTATGCTGATGACATAACGGTGTGGAGCACTCACAACGACCTGATGACTCAAGCAGCAGGCCTACAATCAGCCATAGATATTACGTCGACTTTTGCTTCTTCAATTGGTCTGCAGCTTTCAGTGAGCAAAACTACGTTCGTGTCAGTCGCCAACCGCTGGGGGCGCCGTAAACTCGCTGCAACACCTATTCGTCTCCATCTATCCGGAACTCCAATTCAAGAAAGTTCGACCGTAAAAATCTTGGGCTTGACAATACACGAGCCAGGAACAGGTACTGCTTGGCTTTCTCGGGCTAAAAAGCAAGCAGTTCAGGCGTTGGGTCTGATTAGACGCATTTCTCATAAACATTGCTCCTAAAACAGGCGGAGCCCGCTCTCATGTTGCACGACAGTTGGTGCGGGCGGTTGTGCAACCGCGCCTGTTTACCAAGCCCAATTCCAGCATTTGACGAGGGCGCAATGGGATCGTCTAGAAGCTGTTAATCGAGAGGCAATGAGGGTCATCACTTCCCGTCCCCGCATTACCCCGATCATGGCGCTCCAAGAACATGCGCAGCTGAATACACTAGATGAGCTGATGCATCAACGACGCGATGCTCGCCGCCTAAAGTCAAACCTTACACACACAACGTGTGCACTCAGGGCATATGCTTCATCCCACTCTATTCTACAGCCGCCCCCGCCAGTTCTTCCTCCCTGGCGTTTTGTGCAGCTAAGCGACAACAAACCAACTGATCTACGTCGGCCATCATCTACCCGCGCGGCATCGTCGTTTCGCGACTGAATTACAGAGCAAGACGCCAATCTGCCGCATGGCTCCATCGCTATGTACATTGACGTAAGCATCCAGGCCTGCGAAACAACAACGGCAGTTAACTGTCCTTGCAGGCCTGCCCTGAACAAAACGTCAAGGTTTCTCCTCTCAGAACCTCCTTCTGTGCGGAGATGCTTGCGGTTCAAGAGACACTTTGCTCTGTGACCGCCGTTCCCATGCTACCTACGGCCCGCATTGTCATTCGCACCGACGCCCTTCACGTCACATGCCTACTACGACGCGTCAGTCGCACCCCAGAAATCTTCCAAGACATCCATCGTCTAGCGGCATGTATCCCGCAGCAAATCCGTATTGAGTGGGTCCCGTGTGACCTCCTGAGCGCACAAAGCCGCGTCTGCGACCCGCCTTTTGACCCCAACCTAGTCTTTGCCTTGAGTCCTCACTCTGGATGACACCACCCTCCTTTTAACAAGAAAGGAACACCTCCGGCGCCGCACACGTGCTCTAATCCCTCCGTGTGCGGTAACCCTCCCCCGTGGTCTTACCCGTGCAGAGGAGGTTGCGCTTCGGAGGATACGGGTCGGGGTTGCCCTAACTCCAGCTGTGACACGCAAGTGGCCGCATTTCAAAGATTTATATCCCCGCCCCGGGTGTCCAGTCTGCAAGATCAGAGACTGTGAGGCGGATATCCACCACCTGTTGTGGGTTTGCCCGGCGCTGAAGCCGACGAGAATTCGGCACCTGGCGGCGGTGGGTCTCTCACCGGACAATCCGGATTCCTATATTGCCTGGACACAGGGTCCATATCATCGTTCACTGCTTGATTTCATTAGATCAGCCCACCTTTTTTCTATTTATTTAAGCATCTTACTCATCTCTCATTTCATAACCTTTATGCCCGGAGGCAATAAACATCGCTTGAAAAAAATATCTGCCAGTGTGCGGGAAGAACTGGCGTAATTTGTGGCCAAAGAACATCTGGAAGCCAAATGTGGAATTTAGGAGGACTTGCACACAGGCATAAGACGCCTGGACGTGCAGTCAGAGGAACCTGACCTTTCTAGCAATATCCCTTCCCACGGAGTAGAATAAATTTAGTTAATATAGACGGACACAATTCAAGAAAGAAGAGAAGATGCCCTTCAAAGGAGGCACTCCAGCCAATGCCGTCGACCGATTTTCATGACGCTGTGGTTAATCCAATTCAGCGGAGCTTACTCCCAGTCATCTGCCACCCCTTGCGTTTTCACGTAAATCGGGCAAGGGGGATGAGAAGCGCTCGATGCCATTGGCTGGAGGGGTTCCTTTGAGGGGCATTTTCCGCTTCGTTCTTGAGTTGTATGACAACTATAGTAATTCTTTTTTTCTTTTTTCGTGCGTTTTTCACCTTATATATTCACGTTTTTCCAATAAACATTAGTTGCTAGACAGTGCCCTTGTAGTCTTCTCTTTCCTAATAATAATAATAATAATAATTGGTTTTGGGGGAAAGGAAATGGCGCAGTATCTGTCTCATATATCGTTGGACACCTGAACCGCGCCGCAAGGAAAGGGATAAAGGAGGGAGTGAAAGAAGAAAGGAAGAAGAGGTGCCGTAGTGGAGGGCTCCGGAATAATTTCGACCACCTGGGGATCTTTTAACGTGCACTGACATCGCAGAGCACACGGGCGCCTTAGCGTTTTTCCTCCATAAAAACGCAGCCGCCGCGGTCGGGTTCGAACCCGGGAACTCCGGATCAGTAGTCGAGCGCCCTAGCCACTGAGCCACCGCGGCGGGGCCTCTTTCCTAGGTCCGTGGTCCGTTTTGCACTGGTCCTCAACATGGTCCTCAACATGAACCGGGTAAAAACCCCGGTACCCCTGTAAAAACCCCGGTTGGGGTTGACAGTATATCGAAATAAAAAAAATAAAAAAATTACTTCCAACTTGCTCAACACAACGTAGTATTAATCAGGAAGCCGACTGCGGAACCTTACAGTCGGATACAATTCAAGAACGAAGCGGCTGTTCCCCGTCAAGGGTCCCCTTTCCAGCCAATGGCGTCGGCCGATTCTCATGACCCTGCTAGCGTGACAAAGCAGGTAGAGGCAGATGAAAGGGGACACTCCCCTCCCTTCATTGTCATGCTATTGCAGGTTTGTGAGAACCGACCGACGCCATTGGCTGGAAGGGAGCCCTTTTTCGGCGAAAAGCCGCTTCGTTCTTGAGTTGTATCCTAATATAGTTACCTCGTACAGCTTGTTGCGCTCAGTTTTTGCAAAGTCCGTATGTGACCACAAAACCATTTGTGTCGGCTCCGTTTGGCAGACGTCTGCCCGTTTGTGCCTTCCCCCTGTCTTCACAGTCGCGTCTCCGTTTCTTTCTGCTGCGCCTATATATGCACAGTGCCCCTGTGTACAGAGCCCTATCTATATACACAGCCCCCTGTGCACCCAGCCGCGTGTTTTAATACTCCTTTACTGAAAAACTCGTCTTAAATTTAAAAGTTTTCATGACGTTTTATCGCACCTGTCTGAGCCCGCCACTGAGAAATAATTCTGCAGTGCCTCGATACATCCTTGAAGCCGCGGTACTGGGGCGTCGCCAGTGTTACCAGGGGCAGGCCGTCGTATTTTGCGAAGCACAGTGAAGCGTTAACTCGGACCTGTTGCCGGCAGCTCGGTGATAAGCTACGTGCCTTTCTCGAACAAGGTGTGCCAGCTCAAAGTCTCCTTCCATTCATTATAGATGTTTGGCTAATGGTTGGGGAAACAATATGCAGTATTTTTCGCTCTTCAAAATTTCTCTTGATGATGTTCAAGCAACATACTGAGGGAGCTAGGTGCACGAAACGCCTTGAGTATACGCTACAATAGAAAACTTGATTCTTTTGCAAAATACCCCTTTCGTCTAGCGTTTCACTTCTGGAAATAAATGCGTGGGAAAAGAAAGAAAAGTATTCTGCCCTCCTCGAAGGCCCTCAACCGAGCGGGTATCATCAAATCCGAATTGTTATTCTCTATACCCAGACAAGGCTTTAAAATAGTCTATCGGCATGTAATCATGACTTATCTGCAAATTTTGCCTCTTGTCCCCTCGCAGGTCAAGTGCTGGAACGAAGGCAGTGGCTGCCAGTACACCACGGCTGCTTCAGGGATCACCGAGCATTTCCTGCTGGAATGTGAACACCACTCCGTCCGTTGTCCCAAGTGTTCGGCCACAGTTCTTTGCAGAGACGTGCGCACGCATCTCAGGTCGACCTCTTGCAACATTTCGACGTCTCTTGCATACAAAAGCCAAGTTCCGACAACTCGCGCGGAGGAGGCAGCATCTTTGACTTCCTTCAAAGGGACATTTGAAAGTCAGACGGAAAGGCAGGCGGCTGAAATCACAGCTTGTCTGAGCTCAATGGCTGTTGACATCGGCATGCATGGCGACCGATTAAGCGAAATTTCTCATGGCGTAAACTCACTAAAGACGACCCTGAAGCCAGAACTGGCATTTTTAGCGAGGCTAACCCGAGATTGCTGCATGAAAAGCGAACGCGAAATGGATTCTTTTAGCGCGGAACTCAAAACACGCTTTTTGGCATGCAGTGATACAGTTAACATTTGCTTGAAAACTATAATCACTTTAGAAAAAAAACTGAACGACAAATTGAGCAGATGTCGAGAAGAGTCGTCGCACATTGCAGCTACCATGGAACAAGTCAAAGCTGAAGTAAAGGAAAGCGTTCAAAGAACATTGAAGCCCGTCACCAATCTGCTTTTACGCAAGGAACTAGAAGTGGCACAGTGCTGGTTTCTTGTAAAAGGCGTGAAATCTCTTCAAGACACTGCGATGGAGAAAGGCTTCGCTGACTATGAGACCGAGAAGGTGTACCTTCGAGGATACTGCATGTCTCCTGGAGTGCAGACCACACATTTCATGGGATCTTTGGAACTTTACGCGAGGTACACCTTGCACAAGGGCGACATGGACGACTTTGTCGAGTGGCCATTCGAGCACAAGATCAGGATGAGCGTTATTCATCCTGAAGAAGGTGTCGAGCGTGGGTTGGAAGTTGAGCCATCTCGACGTGCCCCAAATAATCAAAAGCCAACAACAGGAAATGCCGGGTTGTACTTTCCTTTTCCCTTTTTCGACCTCAAAGATCTAATCTCTGACGGGTACGTAGACAATGACCAGCTTCGTATAAAATGGGAGCTGCTGCCTTGAATCACACTTTAGGGTCGACAGGAGCCGCCACTCACCATTTCGAGCTTGTGAAATACCTTGCTGGGCTCCATTTCTTTCAATTATTTTTGAAGTAACGTTATGTCGCGTAAAAATTCGTCTAAATATAGTTAGACGAAGTTTTTTCGCAATGGTTTCAATTAAACGCATCGCTAAACAGTACCTCATTTTGTTTTATTTGGAAAACATGAGATGTCCTTCAGCGTGAGATAAAAAAAAGCATAAATAAAGCTAAATTTACCTCCTGCTGCGGGCATTGTCTCTTTTTTTACACAATATGGTAAACCAATAGGAACCATTTATTGCATCCATTTTTATTTTCTTTATATGAACGCCAGCATTCATTTGCGACGCTAACGCCCAGTTCAATGTACCGCACATGGCAACCCATTGTCGCAGTGCGACTCCCCCTCATGATTTGCTGACATCGACTTTTTGTCTGGCCGCTGGCTTCGAGCGGTGATCGCAGAGGCCTCTCATATTTAGAGAAATTAAAACTGCTAAACACGTGTAAGCCAGCCATTGGCTGCGTTACAAAAAATTAGCTGGGGTTTAACCCGGCTGAGCACATAGTAAGGCGAGCGAAAACTTTGTTAAGGTAAGCCCACGAAGGTAAGCACACGCCATGCGCTTTTATATAGCGAACGGCGTGTCACGCGATTTGCAGCAGTTGCGAGAGTGCTGTCGGCTCCGCATACGCAGCTGCGACGAGACGCAGCAAGTCGCGTGATTCGATAGTTGCGAGGCGAGCAAGAGCCGTCTTCTCAACGCGCGCAGCTGTGACGAGGCGCAGCAAGTCACGTGGGATGACCTCAGAGTCGAGCCTCCGCTCCTCCTGGCTTGAAGGTCAAATTTCACAGCCACATGAACTTCAGCTTTGTACCGGAAGAGTAGAGCTTTTGCTCTAAAAGAAGAAATATAGCTCTTAGATAATGACGAAAAAGCAATCTTTAATGGGCGGGAAAGGGCAGCACAAGAAGAGGTTTTGTTCTTTCTAGTATTTTTTCTTGTGTCCTTTAGCTTTGGACTCTTACTTTCTTCAACTTATGCTGCGTGCAGTCACCACTAGCAAGCATGTATCATTTCCGATATTTCGTCATAAGACTGCAATCGTTAGCTGCGTTTTTATGGAGGAAAAACGCTAAGGCGCCCGTGTGTTGTGCGATGTCAGTGCACGTTAAAGATCCCCAGGTGGTCGAAATTATTCCGGAGCCCTCCACAACAGCACCCCTTTCTTCATTTCTTCTTTCACTCCCTCCCATATCCCTTCCCTTACGGCGCGGTACAGGTGTCCAACGATATATGAGACAGATACTGCGCCATTTCCTTTCCCCAAAAACCAATTATTTTTAGCACCAACCTCACACCCGCCGCGGTGGCACAGTGGTTAGGGCTCTCGGCTACTGATCCGGAGTTCCCGGGTTCGAACCTGATCGCAGCGGCTGCGTCTTTATGGAGGCGAAACGCTAAGGCGCCCGTGTGCTGTGCGATGTCAGTGCACGTTAAAGATCCCCAGGTGGTCGAAATTATTCCGGAGCCCTCAACTACGGTACCTCTTTCTTCCTTTCTTCTTTCACTCCCTCCTTTATGCTTTCCCTTACGGCGCGGTTCAGGTGTCCGTCGATATATGAGACAGATACTGTGCCATTTCCTTTCCCCAAAAACCATGGTCATTATTAGCACCAACCTCTCCTCTCCGTGTCCTTCCGGCGTTTGGTTGGTTTACAACATGAATCACTTTAATCACGGCCTTAAGTCACACGTTTCAATTCTGGCGCACTGGAAAGCTTATCGACACAAGGAGGTACGTAAAAAAATTTTAGCTCGCTTGCAACGCGACCGTGAGCTCGACTGTTTTCAGAAACGAGACAGACTAAAGCGACATGAGTAAAAGTATGTATAGTGAGATAGCTGAAGCATTTAAGTTACTCCAAGAATGCTTTTAGTGATCACTGAAGCAAAAGCCAGGTAATAGAAAAGGACTACAGCAAAGAGTAACTATGTTCGCCTGCACCGGCATCAACACTGACGTGAACTGCACCAAAATGTATTTTGAGAGAATTCCTGATACCAAAAAAAAATGTACTTTAGAGTTGGCACCAATCACTCAGCGGTTGCGAAAGATCTCGGTTTTTATAAAAAGTGAGCACCGCTCAGCGGCACACCATTTTGCTTCATCTCCCATTAAAGTCAAATGAGGCAGGTTGGAATTTCGTAGGATACCACTGGCGGGGGAGGTTTGGTCATCTTTGGTTCCTGGCGAGGCTCTAAGGACGGCCTGGCCGTAGAGATAGTGTTCCTATATATACGCACACGTACACGGCAGAGTCATCTGGGGAGTGCGCACTTAGCTGTCCACCATGGCGGTGCTGAACAGCATTCCGGACGCCACACTTGGAGAATACGATGACCTCATCGCACCCTCATCTGGACCGAGCGAGTCTTCTGTGTTCATGCCACATCACATGATCTTAATCTCTTCCTCCTACCACGAAAATGTGAAAATTCTCGAACAAGAAGACCATAGTTCTTGTAAACCAGCGCAACGGCTCGAAGCCAAACAGAAAGGGACAAAACACAGCGCTGAACTAACAACCGAATAGATTTATTCATGGCACCATGCAGTGGTTAAATACACGCTGGTATCGCAGATAACAGAAAAACAGGGAAAAACAAGACAAAATAAGAAAAATATCGTTGCACAGCCTATCATTGTGATTGTGCGAAGGCTTTGCCGAAGCACGTAATCTATGACATTAGGTATCCGTGTTCTTTTTCCGAGATAGCAACAGAAGGGGTGTTTATATGCATTGCGTACCTATCCTCACGATTTCCGATGCCTCAATTATCTCCCTGGTGAGCTGGTCTTTGCTTTTTGCTACAATTTTACTGCTCTTGAACATTGGGCGGCATGAGCAATCACAACAGTGAATCCCGATATGGCGGACGGCATTCTTCACATTATTGTTGTGCTCCTTAATTCTTTCGTTTAAACACCGACCAGTTTGGCCAACGTACGACCGACCACAAGACAGAGAAACTGAATATACCAAGTTGTCTTGGCACTGAACACAATTCTTCTCATGCTTCTCCGTGCACACAGGAACATCGCGACGTGTTTTGTTTCGCCGATTTACACGCGCACATAAGGTCCTCAATTTTACAGCGGCTGAAAACACAACCATGCTTTCCTTGAAGACATCGCTTGATGGAGAGTTCTGCCCTCATGGGTACACGGAGAGTCAGATTGAATAGGCTGTACGAGGCTGCTCTCTGTCTGGTCACCTTACTTAGTTCCGTGATCCTGGTGCTGCAGGGAATTGGTCAATAACAGAGCGATATGATCCTCGGGAAGTTCATGAGCACATTGTACGCTTGGCACCTTTCCCTGGCCTCGTCTCTTTCTGCAGCGGTTCATGGCTGGGTGACCTTTTTCTGTAACACTCAAACCCCTTTGGTCTGTAGTATGTATATATATATATATATATATATATATATATATTATATATATATATATTATATATATATATATATATATATATATATATATATCTTGCCCAGGAAGAAACCCTTATTTTCGTCGGGGGGGGGGGGCAGCCTACTGGTCTAAAGAGGGCCAACGTCTGATCAAAACTCTTGAGAAAGTTTGGTGAAACTCAATTTTCAAGGCACTGGACAAACGCTCAGCGAAGGTACCCCCTCATGAAGTCTACCGAATCAAAATTAGCACTAATGGGGGGAGCCATCTTCCTTGGTAAGACCCAGCATGCCTCGCGGATGGAAACGCGCTGTGAGCAAAGGGTCCTCTCTCTTGACCGAGATTCGCGCGTGGGCCAATGTATTTGCCGTCAGGAATGACGCTAGCAGATACAACGACAAAGAAGCCACGGATGTCCACATAAAGTCTGTATATAGCTAATGAGATCCCCCGGTTTGCACCATTTCTTATTACAAAAAGGAAATACAGCATGAACGTAGAAGAAAATGCAAATCAAAATCGCACAGTGCAGAAAGTGCCGAATGGAACCACATTCGGACGCACACAAGTAATTATCAATTCGTTCGAAAATTATTGAAGCAATGCGGTTGCACGAAGAACACATACAATACGAGACAGATATACGAACTGAGTAAAACCTTGCATAAAATAAAAACAAAAACAGGCAAGGATAGTGGAGAGAAATGCAGCAAGAAAACTTAGTGTGGCGCTGAAAGTACAATAACGTTGCCGATATTTGAACAAATGTTTTTGGAGGCAGTAAGCAATGTTTCCTGTGAGGCCTTGTCACTTAAAGGGAAAGATCGAGAGGAAGAGAAAGCGACAAAGATGAAGAGCGAACGGAAATATAGTGGTATGAACCGGCGGCGTTCTGATGACACGGGAATCAGCCAAGCTGAATAGAGGGCGACTTTGCTGGTCTGAACTGCAGGCTCACTGAGCGCGCGCTCGAAGGCACGCGCGGATTCGGGCTGGCCTTGCCACTGACACTGCGTCGCGTCCTCGCAACCTTTTCCTTGGGTCGAGGGTGAAGAGTTGCCTTCATTTCCTTCAAAACGCCAGCTGAACTCACGGTGTGCTTCGAGCTTCGCGTCCCGTCTTGGCTGAGCGCGTTGTCTTGAAGCGGAAGTCGCTCAATAACGAGGGCGGAGAGGAAGAGAATGGTCGCGGCGATGACTAGAAGCAAGTCTTCATGTCCTGCCGCACGCAGAAGAGATGCGGCTGATGCGAACACACCGCCCAACCTGCCGCATGCGAAGAAGAGGCAAAAGCCCAAGCCGCGGACATTCGACGGGAAAGCCTCGGCTGCGCACAGGCATGTTATAATCACGGCCACACCTATCAGAGCTTTGGCCACGATGAGCAGGGCGATGGCGTACTCTTCCGGTGCACCGCCCGTCATCATGCCGGCCAAGAGACAGCAGATGGCGCCTGCCGTAATGAACACCCTGACGGCTATGGCCACCCTCTCCACCCTGTCCACCAGCGCGAGGTACAGCGCCTGGAAAGCTCCATCGACGGCGAGAGACGCCCAGGGCATCCAGGGTTTCTTGTGGGCCACGGATGTTAGCAGCACCACGTAGAAAGCGCCCATAACTTTGAAACCGGTAGCAAACACGACAAGGCCGCGACGCAGTACGGTTGCAGGAAGAATATTCTTGAATTCGGTGGTCCCTGTGGCCATCGTCCCCTTGTCCAAGGCCTGGCTTTTCAACCTCTCGATGAAATCCAAGGCGTCTTGAGCGGGAAAACCGTTCTCTTTCGCTGCCGCCAGCACAACCACTTCGGCGCGTTTCAGATCTTGACGAGCGATGAGCCAACGAGGAGACTCCTGGATGAGGGTGCAGCTGAGGGGAAGAAGCACCGTTGGCGACACCATGAGTAACTGCAGGGCGATCCAGTTAAGCCGGACGCCGCGGAGAACTGCGAAGCAGGCGTTCCCCAGCCAAAGACCAGCGATCTCAGAGAAGCTGAGGTGCAAGCCCCGGTGCCGGTTCGTGGACACCTCTGCTAGCAAGACGAAGGCCACGGCGCAGACAGTGCACGAGGAGCCAGATATGAGGAAGCGAGTGCTCAAATACATGAGGTACGTGTCGGCGAAACAGCCGCCGAACGCCGCCAGCATGAGCACGGACGTTGCTCCCAGGATGGTAAGCTTTCGGCCGATGATATCCGTGAGGAAGCCGCCCACGAACAGAAAGCCCAAGGAGCCGGCCATGTAGACAGCGAAGGCCACTGCGAGGAGCCACCGCCGATGGCACACCAGGTTCCAGCTGCTCACGATGGTGGTGTGAGCCACCTCGACGTCGTAGTCCCACTGATCGCAGCGGACGACCGTGGTGCCGTTAAGGTCGTACGGGCTCGCGTACGCGGTGCAGCGACTCCTCTGGCCGTTGTCTTCTACGGGGATGGCCATGCTCTTCCAGGCTTCGGCCGAGATGTTGACGTCCCGCGGTCGCTTGCACCAGTGGTCCAGGTCGCTGGAGATGAGCGGGAAGGCGAGCGTGTGCGCGTGCATTACCCACACGGTGAGGACGGCGAAGATCAGCATGCCCTTCTGGAAGTTGCCGTACCCGAAAGCATCGGCGCAGTCGAAGGCTTCGCTTGTGTTCTGGCCACCCATGAACAGGGAGCGCGAAGTTTGGGCGCTTTCCATGTCGGTGGCCTGCTGAAATCTCCCTCTCCCTCGTACTGCTGGAAGGGCTCAAGGCTGTAGCACATAAGTTACTCCGTCGCTTTCTCCCTGAACCGTTGGTCTCAGGGATAGCTCTTCTGGTTCGTTTCCCTCTTCTTCTATGGGCTCTCGTAAGCATGCTCACGTGAACAGCGACCATACACGAATGTTCTCGCAATACTGCGAACCCTTTAATTTTTCTTTTCGTTTAAATTGTAGTTTCGAAGCTCTTATTAGGACATTTTCATGTGATTCGTAATGTACGCTCCCCCGGTACCACTCATCCCGGTATAAGAGGGGACACTGCCGGTTCAGTGTAGCCATAACTTATCCTCTTATCAACATCAGTCTTATTGCGTTTCCTGCCAGCTTTAGGCTTCTCCCAAACACGTCTATTTAAATCTTACTGTCCCAGCCGCACGCAGTCTATTACGATAGATTTCCTAATCTCTTCTGCCAACCCCGCTCACCGCCCATCTGCCGGGACGATGACGATGACGAAAATATATTTTTAATTGGACCTATATATCCTAAAACAAGTGTGCGATAATCTGCATATTTTCATCATTCCGTCAGGGAGACTCTTTTCTTAGTTATTTTTTAACAAAACTCAACCTCGAATACCTTAAAGGGGCTGTGAAACACCGCTTGAGCGGATGCCGGTTACGCTTCAGTTGGATTCTTTATGTCACACAGATGCTGACTCAAAAAGAATTACGAGAATCGATGCATAGGAACGGGAGTTATTCAATGAAGAAATTTCAAAATACAAGCAAACAAAATGCTGCCCTCAACTCGATTTTCGCGCAGCTTCCCATTCCCATTTCACTCTCCCATTTACGACATTGAGGGCGACCAATCAAAACAGCCTATCTGAGCACGTGGCGGAAGTTTGCACACCATGGTTGCCTGTTCTCTGTAACTCGTTCTTGCCAAGACTGACAGCGCCGTTTGCATGGTTACAACCATGTGAACGCCCAGCTGACCCAGCGATGCTTCACCGTCACGTCGACGGCGCAGAAGGGAACACTATCAGTGACGTTCCCTTAATTATGGATCCGAACTCGAGCGCGAGATACTGCGACGGTGTGACAGCCTGCGCAAGATATAAGACACATTTAGCATAGCGCGTACCGCTAATGCTTATCGCCCGTCGCTCCTAGCGCGCTGGTTGGCCACGGCGAGCAAGGAGCGCGCGCTCTTTACGGGAACGTGGCGCCATCTGATGCCACCGCCCGGTGATTCTCCACAAACTGACGATGCGCACTGCCTGCTAAATGTGAAACGCGCGCATCCTTCCTTGGGACCGAAACGAACGCTTATAGAGTGCAATGGCTCGATCGGATCGATTCCGCAAAGCCGCTCTCAGATACATAGAGAGTAGCCATAAGTGTTTAGTGCTAGTTCGTAGAATGTTTACGGAGAGGCGCAAAGTCCTTCGATGCAAAAAGCAGCCAGTGCCTCTGGTGGCGTGTTTTTGTTTTACTTCATTCATTTATAGTGGTTTTTTCTAGGGCAAACAAGCTGTTTTTTTAATGTAATATAAAACACAAAAACTTGACGAAGCAGTCCAGAAGAAAGCTGTGCGTTTTATATGTCATCGTTATGATCGCGATTTCTCACCCTCTTCTACATTTCTCTCATTGAATTTAACCACGCTGTCTGTCCGTCGCCACACTGAATCATTAAAATTCTTACATTGTGTCGTCAATTCCTCAGTAAGGCTGTCAGCTAACCACTACATTAACTTTGCACCATTATCATCTACAAGAAGTCATCACGAGCTTAATTTGATACCGTATTTTGCGCATGCTAATTTGTTCAAATTCAGTTTTTTTCCCCGTTTAATAGAAGCCTGGAATTCTCTACCCGGGTCCATTCGTTCTTGTCCATTTCAAAACTTTGTAACTGCCGTTGAAGACGCATAATAGCTGTGTATTCTTACCCTGTCGTTAACAGTTCCTTTCTTGTTTGATATTTCATTTGTGATTTTAACTTTTTGTAGTGCTCACTTTGTACATTTTGCTGCATTTTGTTTCCTTGCATTTTTGTGTTTTCCCACTCCTGCCATAGCGCATATAATTGCGCTGCAGTATGTATAAATAAATAAATAAATAAATAAATAAATAAAACGTATCTCTAGCTATTAACCCAATTTGCAGTATATTTACTCTTTGTCCAATCATCAATCTCGCGCAAAGTGATGTCATATCCGCTGCTAAAAACCGCCACTGTATGGTGACACCGTCAGCGCCACGTATTTGTTTTTGCGAGCTAATTAAAATATTAAAAACCACAGTATACGCGGTACGACCGATGCTAATAGCATCACTATAACTCATTCTATGCAACCAACAGGCAAAACAATGCACTGAAAATCTGTTTCGGGGCACCTTTAAATGAGTCAATGGTTCACAACTGTTTGACTGTGCAAGGCACCTTGGCTAATCCTCCACTGTGGGTAAGCGTGCCACTCCAACCGAGGACAACAACCACGGTTGGACCTAAAATTGGTGTTCGGTCCCTCTATTCCGGAATTTCAGTGGATGTTGCAGCCGCTCTAGCCCTTTCGATCAGCTCCTGCTGAACCTTTGTTTCTAAGCATGACAGCATTTCCTCTTGCCGCTCAGTCGACGGTTCTTCTATCCTTTTTATTTCCGCGTTTTCTTGACAGGCTCGTGCGTAGTATAGACCCGTGGCTCATAGTGTTCTGGACAGAAGACTGCGTGTAATCTTTTGGGGCTCTGCCGTCGGGCTGTCTCGACTTACCATTTTCACTCGGAAATCGTAATTCGAGCTTCATCTTTGTTTTTTTTTCAAATTCCTCCTGTCTTGTCACTCCCCCTTACACATTTCATTGTGCTTTCCACAGCCGACTGCTGTATTCTCAATTTAACTTCACCTGTTTTCGCAACCTCCATTTTCGGACCACTTGTTGAGTGGAGGCAAGATTAAAGTGTGGCTATTTTCAGAGATGTTAGAAACCTGTTGTTGGTATACCCTGGAGTTCCCGCCAAAGTCACGTAGAGCCTTGCCTATTCTTCTGGTAATTTTCTTCTCATCGCCGAGACCTAGCTGTAGTTTCGCTTTCACACACACATATATATATATATATATATATATATATATATATATATATATATATATATATATATATATATATATATATATATATATATATATATATATATATATACATACACTATCAGCAACGAATGAAACGCGATCAAAAGAACTGGAATTCGAACGCAAAAGGGCCAAGAGTTTACTTCCTGGAGAGAAAATAGAAGTGAGGTTGATTAACACTTCTAAAGGACAGTCTTCGCGCCTGCGAAGTGAAATTACCCTCCGCTAATACTGAGGTTCCTCCGGCTAAGAACTTTTCATTTTGCGATTCGTTGTTTAAATGTCTTGTTCGCGTTTTATTTGTTGTTGATAATACCTCCTTACTGCTTCCAGTACATCCCCACTATCGTTTAGTTCTGTTTCATTCTTCTTGGCGCCTTCGTCACTGTTAAAGAAAAATATTTTATGCTGTGTCAACACTGTTTTCATTCAAAGGTAAAAAAGCATGTAATTTTGCAGCAACGAAACTTTGGGAGGGTTATTTCGTAGACGTGTTCCTTCTTCCAATCCTAGCTACTTACCCCTACTCAAACTCAGAGCACTAACTGAGCACTGTTATGATCGGCTGCCTTCGGAGCCACTCAGTTGGGGCGACTGTGCATATGTTCCTTCGGAGACAGATAAAACACTGATAAAAGTCTCATATCGCAGCAAGACGCCCCGCATATCAGATCACTACTGCATCTGGTAAAAAAATGGATCATTTATTACCTTTTGTAGTGTTCAGGGGGTGTTGCTCCTGATGGAATTGATTAAGCCGGGATGTGACTCAGTCACAGCTGTCTTCCATAGAAAGTCCGACATGGAGATGCGACATTCGAAGATCGTGGAGTGCTTCCCCGAAACTGATAGCGGTTGCAAGTATCTGCCACTTATATTTATTCGGTGTGGCCAGCTATTTCGTAAAACTAAGACCTCCTCACCAGAGAAGCTTTCAGCTTTATTACTGCGTCCCCAACGAGACATCAGTACACAAGGACCACACTGCGGCGTTCGCTTACGACAACTAAATAATTTGTAATTGAATTTTTTATTGACGCTGTATCGCTTTCGGTTTCATCAGCCATACGATGGCTATGACGATAGTTGTTCATAGGGTCATGTGTGGCTGAAAAAAAACGGCAATATAACTGCTGATGCGTCGTTTGTGGTCATTCAAAGTCTTGAAGCTGGCGGGTTTAATTCTTGTAGTTAATTAAAGCTACGTATCGGCGTTCATATTGTTTTTTTTTTTCATTCCCCACGTCACCTCAAGTCTAAATAAACATCGCAGCCATCGTTCGGTTGATTAAACTGATACAGCACGAGCGAACAAATCCAATTACACATTATTTAGCGGTCGTAGGCTATACCAATTGATGACCCATGCATTCTCATGTCTAGCGCATAATTTGAAGGAGAAAACACGCAGATAAAATTAGGTGTCTGTAGTCCTTTAAGGCGGCGATTTTCTCCTATCTTTGAAACCTGCTTGACCATGAAGACCGAGCCTCGAACCAAAAGGGAAAACCTAAGTGCTAGCGCATCTAATTCTCATTTGACCTCGTGCCTCGGCATAAATTAAGAAATTATTTAAATGATTCTTTTATTCCGCTCATAACAAGCTCTGTTCGACCAAGCCATTGCGATCAATAATATATTAAATAATGTCCGGAATATTTTAGTAGCTGATGCACGAATAAATTAGCGAATGAACGAATCGGTAAAACTGAACACGTCAGCCATAGGGCAGTGAGTCCGCCATAAAGATATCGGCTGAGTCATCTTTGCCAAGAGTGAAATAATTGTCCTCTGTGTTTATTGCTTGTTTACCAAAGATCGTAGGCTTGTTGACTTCTAACGAACCTTTATTCTTCCTCATATGCTTCCGTTCACCCAGATCAGACGTATACCATCAGATGGAAGGGGACCGAAACCCGTGAGAAACAGCTCGCCTGCCGTGTCTGCGAAAACTCTTCTTGAGAACCGTGTAGTGAGTAAACCGAGTTTACCGAATCACCCGAGCTGAGGACTCACTCCAACGAGGGGTCCCCAGACAGCGCATAGTGCGGACAACTGTTCCCCTCCGCCGCCTTCTTTGAATGTCAACAAATGATGCACTCCAGCAACGCAGGGTCGTACGTGCTTGCGTTCAGTCTGCGGAGTGGGCTTCCGATGCATTGACCACCTGAGAAGATAGCTTTGTATACACGCTAAAGGAATATTTGTCTCTCACTAGCGACGCGTGGTCGGTGATATAAATGTCCTCTATCGAGGGGTCTCTTATCGTGACGGGTAAAAATCCGACGCCGCCAAAGACCTCGAAAGTTCATCATCATCATCATCATCATCATCATCAGTCTTACTACGCCCACTGCAGGGCAAAGGCCTCTCCCATATCTCTCCAATTCACCCTTTCCCGCCGCGGTGGCTGAGTGGTTAGGGCGCTCGACTACTGATCCGGAGTTCCCGGTTTCGAACCCGACCGCGGCGGCTGCGTTTTTATGGAGGAAAAACGCTAAGGCGCCCGTGTGCTGTGCGATGTCAGTGCACGTTAAAGATCCCCAGGTGGTCGAAATTATTCCGGAGCCCTCCACTACGGCACCTCTTCTTTCTTCTTTCACTCCCTCCTTTATCCCTTCCCTTACGGCGCGGTTCAGGTGTCCAACGATATATGAGACAGATACTGCGCCATTTCCTTTCCCCCAAAAGCCACTTATTATTATTATTATTATTATTATTATTATTATTATTATTATTATTATTATTATTATTATTATTATTATTATTATTATTATTAATATTATGTGCCTGCTGCGGCAACCGTATCCCCGCAAACTTCTTAATAGCAACCGCACACCGAGCTTCATGCCGCGCCCTGCTACAGCAGAAAGTTATATGGCAAAAAAAGAAGAAAAAATGATATCGCGCAGTGAATGTTACAGAATAGCAGGCAACGGCCCATCCTTTGTGATAAACAAGACCTATAGTCGCACGCATGCCGGCACTTATCTATAGGCCTCCTTATCGTTGTGGGAAATGGAAGGTGAATGTCGCCAATAAAAGCCGCAGGAAAGGAGCTATTTATGCCACAGACATGAAGGGACTTCCCTTTTGTGCACCGCAAAAAAGAGCGAAGGCTCGAAGTTTTTGTGACGCTGAACGCTCCGACTTGCACTGCTTGAAAGGTACGAAAAAGTTTAATTATGGCGCATGGCAAAGAGCAGTGCCCGCAGCAACTTGTTCTGCGACTGTAGATGTCGCATTGGAACCGTACTATCGCTCCCAAATTCGCGCGAGGGAGTTACCTCTTGCCATGTTACCGCGAGACGCTTGCAAACCCGCAGTGGCCACGGATGCTTTGGTAATGGAAATTTTGTGACAGATTTACGACGCGTACGAAAGATAGCATACTAAAAACAGCGTTAGTCCAAAGGAAAATGAGACATATTATAAGAGCCGACTGTCTGCTAATGTGGTTTCCTCTTGCGACCAGAGAAACACACTATGAACTAGCAACAAATACAAGATAAAGTAGGAAAAAAATAATAAATTAAACAGAGGGAGGAAAAGAAGTGGAAATAAAAGAATACAAGAAACGACAAGCAAAATGCATCGAGGAGGGACTGAAGAAGAGAAAGGGGAGAAAAGTTCAGGGGATCCTTAGTCTGTCACCCTGTAGTTCCCTCCGCGCGTGCCTATCCTCCTTGGACTAGTTCGAGGAGCTGCCGCAGCTTGGTGCTGATTTCGTTAAAATCTCCAATAGGGCGTTTATGCCACATATACATCTAAACCAGGATGTCGGCAGCCGCTGCGATCCCGAATGCCCACACGATCAGCCATTGCTGATCACACAGCTAGGTCCGAGCTGGACAGAGCAGCTTTCCAATAGGAGAAGGTGCAGTGAGGAATGGGTGGGTGACCTTGTGGTTTGGGTCATGCCAATACGGAGCATGACTGGCACCTTGAGGGGTACTACGAGGGGAAGAACAGATGTTTGTGGTAGGGGTTCGGGAAAGTGTGTGTCTGAAGCTTCCGCCAGGCAGTGCCGTCTGCCCAGTACAAGAATTTTTGTGGCGGAGGAAGTGTTCTTTGCTATGTGTAATATTCTACTGTGAGATGTGAGTGGCTCTGTGGAAGGCTGTGGTGATGCGGTTGCTGGTGGTGTAGGACTGCCGTCCGGTTTAGTTTCTGCATCTGCTGGTAGTTGGCCGTATTCCTCGCCTGCTTCTGGTGTCCGGATGACTAGCGCGTGGGCGCGCTCGTTGCCAAGAAGGGGCGGATGGTCTGGTGTCCAAACGACTCGTTGCCAAGAAGGGGCGGATGGTCTGGTGTCCAAACGATGCGAATGAAGGGCAGTTTGTGAGCCGTTTTTTTGGCATGGACATAGGATCTAGTGTGCTTGGGGAGACAGGCTGGATGAGAAGGCTCGGCATGCGACTTGAGAGTCGTTGATGATAGTGCAAATTTGCATGTCTTCGTCCTGGAGTATGGATGAGATGTACTGGATGGCGAGGGCTACGGCCAGCTGTCCCTTCCACCATGCATCCTGCTCGAGCTCGTGATGATGTATCCAACAACTTGCACCTGATCGTCGTCGTTGGTGACGGTCAGACTCGTGGCAGGCTTGTCAGGGTAGCTTGCCACGTCTGTGTATAGGACAAACGGGATTTTTTTGAGAGACTTGAAGCACCTCTGCTCGGGCCCTCCGCCGGCCCGCATTGTGGTCAGGGTGTGAGATTTTCGGGATCGAGGCCAGCTTGGATCTTCGCTCTCAACGAAGGATTCACGGGCTCCTTGTCTGGTGGCAGGGCGGTGTTAAGTGCTGGGTAACCTATAGCCTCGCAAGCAGTGTCCGTCCGATGCGTGTGTTCCGTCGTGTAGTGAGTTGTCCTGCCCGTTGTGCTTCAATTAGTCATTTCATCGAATTGTCGCTGCCTAATTGGAGGAGGCACAGAATGGCCGCTTGGGGAGGGACACCGAGGACTGTCTTTACCGACCACCGGAGTGCCGCTTTGAGACTTAAGGTGGGTACCGCAGTAGATAGTACGTGAGGCGCCTGCATTACGCGCAGCGTGTCCTTCTCCTTGAGGCCTCCTCGCGGCGTTTGGAGACCTGCTTTATCATGTGAGTCATTTGAGAAATTTGTTTTCTGGGGAGTTGTACTGTATGTGTCTCGGCCTGTTGGATTGAAGGTGGAGTACCTGGACCTGCATCTTATCTACTTGCGGTATTGGCGGACCTTCCTGGCGAAGATCGATCTCTAGAGGGTGCGCTCTTCTTCGGTGGGAATCTTTTGCTTACGACCAGGAGTTCCGGATTCTCAGTCGTGCAGGCTAGCTCGCCGGCGGTGGCGTACTCGTGGGCCGCATCGAAGGCTTTTGAAGCGCGTCTTGCATGCTGCCGTCAGAGCCTTCCGTGGCCCACATGGTAACGTCGTCCGCGTGGAGAGCGTGACGAACCCGTGGGGTGCTGCTCAGTAAGGGCGGGAGTTTCGATGGTCCCATATAGCCCTATGGTGACCATGCGGTCCAATATGAATGACTTGATGTAGTTGCATGTCCGAGACGCTTCCGCGGTGGTTGGAGCTGGATTTGGAGAGAGCTTCGGCATCGCGCTGTAATGTTTTCTTAACTTTTTCTCCCGCTAAAGTTGAAGACAAAGCTATATGCTGAGCATTAGGCGACACTGTACGTATACAGGGTGTTTCACCTAAGACTTTACACAGGTTTTAAATAAAGCCGTTTTGAGTTAGACGAGCGCTTTTTTTTCGGCATAGCATTGCCACTGGTGTAGTACATCAGAATACAGCTAAGACGTGGTAATTAATATTTAATAAACTTTTTAAATCTTACTGTTACGCTCACAATTTTGAAAACGCGGCGGTTACCATCGGCGCTGTGGGCCAACAACTTTTGGCTACATCGCGCCAAAATACATGCGCTTTCGAGAATCTTGCAGGCAAAGCAACCTCTCCAGTGCACGTAATTAACTCGCCGAAATAGCCAAAATTTGTTGAGCCACAGCGCCAAGGGTAACTGCTTTTCCGAAGTTCTAAAACCTGATATGGATATTACTTAACGCGTTTACACGCATGTCGATAATTAAGGAGCCAAGCAGCAATACGTAAAAAGTTATTCATTCAATATATTTAGTTAACCAGGCTGCTAGTTACAGCACGTCGTAGATGTATTCTGATGTCCTATACGCAGCTGACAAAGCTATGCCGAAAAAAGTGCTCTTCTAACTCAAAAAGCGTTTTTTTTTCATTTCTGTAAAGTCTGAGGTTAAACACCCTGTATATGTAGGCGCCAAAGCAAGAAATCGGTTAATGAAATGTCCTTTTCATTTTTCGATTAATGTAGCGCTGGAAAATAGCACTTGAGATAAACGCGTATTACTGACAGTTCCTGAGCGCCTTTTGCTCTTCCACTGCTGTAATTGTTCAGGACCAGTACAGCGTTCAAGCGTTTCATGCGATGGCTGCAAACGGGTACCTTTTTCTTGCGCTTTATTCGAAGGGCGCTCCAAGACAGTCGCAAAAGCCGTGCATTCTTTCAGCATTAACCTATATGTTGCATTGTTCTCGGCGTGCTTTTTTTTTTGCCTTCGCGTTCCTTCGCCCCCGTTTCCTCGATCGAGTTTCCATCGCCTCGACCATTGTTCTTCCATAAAAGGAAACCATAATCGTGCTCTCGTGAGGGACAGCTCGGGGCGTTCGGTTCCGATCGTGACTACGGAGGGAAACCACAGACCGCGGTCACCGATCCCGCCACGAGTTTTAGCGCGCCACCACTGTCGCGGGTGATCCCGGCTGTTGTAGCTGTCTTAGGGCGCCGAAAGATAACTGTGGTTGGGAAAAGAGCTGTAGTAAGGATTAACAAACAGCAGTTGATAACAGTGGGCCACGGTGTCTTGTATTACTCCGCTGGCCAATCAAAACAGTAAACTAAATAAGCTTTTTAATGCCTGACTACGTCAAACAAGCCAGACATCAAAGTTCTTGAGCTTGTAATTTTTTTCCTCTGATTAGCTTCTTGTTTAAGTAACAAGAAAAGGTTTTGCAACGGACTATTTTTTTGGTCGTGGAGTAACTCTGTGCGGCGGTCCTGAATATGGACGGAACTTCACTGCCGACTAGAGTGTACTAGATTAATCTAGTACACTCTACTGCCGACTTAAGTAGTATCCGACCTCGAAGCGGCTATCGGTCGAACGCTCAACGACGGTATGCAGGGTGTTTCGCCTAAGACAGCACATTTTTTAAAAATAGGCTTTTTGACTCAGAAGAGCGCTTCTTTCGCCAAAGCATTGTCAGCGGTGCAGTACATCAGAAACAAGACATGCTAACTAGCAGGCTGGTTAACTAATATAACTTCATAACTGTTTATTGCTAGGCTCTTTAACTATTTGGAGGCGTGTAGTCCAACGTAAGTACAGTATCCATATCAGTTTTTAGAATTTCAAAAACGCGGTTACCTTTGAGGCTGTGGCCCAACAAATTTTGACTATTTCGACGAGTTACATGTACTGTAGAGGTTGCTTTGCATGCAAGCTTCTCGAAAGCACGTGCATTTTGGCATGATGTAGCCTAAAATTTGTTGGGCTACAGCGCCGAGGGTACCGGCGTTTTCGAAATACTAAAAACTTCTATGAATATTACTTACAGTTGGCTGCACACCTCAGTAATTAAGGAGCCTAACAGTAACAGTTAAAAAAGTAACTATTCAAAATTAGTTAACCAGACTGCTAGTTAGCATATCTTAGTTTTATTCTGATGGACCACACCACTGGCGCTGCTATGCCAAAAAAAGTGCTCTTCTAACTCAAAAATAATAATAATAATAATTGGTTTTTTGGGGAAAGGAAATGGCGCAGTATCTGTCTCATATATCTTTGGACACCTGAACCGCGCCGTAAGGGAAGGGATAAAGGAGGGAGTGAAAGAAGAAAGGAAGAATAGGTGCCGTAGTGGAGGGCTCCGGCATAATTTCGACCACCTGGGGATCTTTAACGTGCACTGACATCGCACAGCACACGGGCGCCTTAGCGTTTTTCCTCCATAAAAACGCAGCCGCCGCGGTCGGGTTCGAACCCGGGAACTCCGGTTCAGTAGTCGAGCGCCCTAACCACTGAGCCACCGCGGCGGGGCTTTTCAAAATTGTGTAAAGTCTCAAGTTAAACACCCTGCATATTTGTAGCTGCCGAGAGATAATCTGTGATGTTTTACATTTCAAATGAATTACTTGTTTGTGAGGAGTTGCATGTCATTTCATTTTGGTGCAGCAAAGTAATGTATCCGGGACTTCACTGCAAGATCAACTTTTCAAAACTTGGGAAACAAAGTGCACCCTGGACCCTCCCTTATCAGCAAACTATTCCTGCCCCCCCCCCCCCCCTTCCCCATTATATTGTCTCACTGTCTTAAACTGAACATATGAGCACATACAGTAGTGAGCCAACTACAGGCATTATAGTGGCAGAAATAGCGCGTCATTTTCATGTCACCATTGTTTACAGATATGAAATGTCACAACTCGTGTTACAAGTCACTCGAAGTCAATTTTCGGGCTGCTGGAAGTGTCAAAGCTAGTAACTAAGTGTCCTATCCAAAAAAGCAGGCTGGTGACTGTTGGCGGAGGATGGTGTGATTGGTTATGAGGCTGCTTCACGAATAGAATTTCGAGCATGGGTGAAAAGGCAGCTGCATCCACTGGAGCGTGTGTAACATCCAAATCAAAATAACTTTTAAATGTGGTTGGCTGCTTGTCCATTTCTAGAGCAAAAAGAATGCAAATTTATATGGGGATAGAATAATGGTGCATTTCAAGAATCAAATGTCAGTCGATTTGAGTAATTAGGCAAAATGCAGATATGCGCACTATCATGACGTCAATTGTCGATTTGAGCTACGACCTACTGGGTGGCACAAGGCTACCACCTAGTTACAACCCCAACTTCCTTTATTTAGCTACTGCGTAAGCATCATTCGAATCACATTTTCCTCCTAACCACTCGTGCTCATTCCACTTAGCTTGCGCTTAGGTCCAGTGCTGCCTAATTAGTGCTGCAGGTTCTCACCTGGTTACCACCGGCTACACCTTGGCAAGTAAGCTGCCTGGTGAACAGGTGAGCAGTGGCGCAAGGCAAGCGCTGCCATCGGTGGGACTTGAGTTGCGATCCAGGTAGCTCTTCCCGAGCAGCCTCTCATGATTAAATAGGCTGCCGCCTGACACGGTGGGCAGGGAAGCAGCCTGCCACAAAACCGGCTTCAGACAAACACGCAGCGCCCAAATGCAGAAAATGGCCACTATAAGTGCTAGCGCACTAAAACAAGCCATCCACCTCAAGAAAATCAGTCCATGTTGGACCCACGTGAGGGACCAAGCAAGGATTTTGCACGTCTTCTAGAGAGGGGTGGACATGTCAAGCAGTGGAGTCTCGACAAATCGAATGCGAAAAAATGAGAGAATATACATTTTTTTATTGTGCGAATATGCCCTTCGGCATAAGAGGGTTATAGATACACGTGCAAGCCTATGTCGGCTGTAAATGCCAACAAGGCCCGTTATTGGGGCCCATGGGTCCAGATTCGAGTGTCTGGTGTTCAGCTGGAGTGGTAACCCTGAATGCCGAGGTCTTGCTCGCGTGCCTCCCGAAGTTTGGGGCAAGTTAACATAAAGTGAGATAACGTCGCCTCTCCAGGCATAATAGCACTGATTAGCATGCAAGAACTTTTTCTTCCTGAAACCTTTCATGCCCAAATTATGAAGGAATCAAGATTAAGAAATCTTAGTTCCACATCATGTCAGGTAATGTACCCACCTTCAAAAGGAAATCTAAAAAACTTGCTAGTGCTGGTGAAAATTAAGGAATTAGTACGTCACAAGTTATTAAGTTATAATAACCTGTATGGTCCAGTTATTCCAACCAGTCCAAGTTGTGTGAAAGACCTATTCAAAGTTATTGATCCAATTCAAAGATCTAGGTAAAGTATATATTATATCCAACAAATGCCTTTCTATTATTTTCACATCTGTCAGAAAATGACAAGCAGTGGTTGAATGCTGGCTGGAAGTCATACATTCACACCCCCTTATTCTTCATGCAGCTTACACCAACCATTTTGACCAGAAAGACCTAGCTACTGAGAACATGTTAACATCAAACATTGCATGCAAACTTCATGTAGTATTGAGTAAATGTCGCATAAGCAGTATGTTGTAAATTCGCGAAAGTGGGTGTCAAAGGCTTAAGCACTTGAAGTTCCAATGTGGACCTACTCATCTGATGTGGGTGTTCTTTTAATTCACCAGCAAAGATGACCAATGTATTCGCTTACAAAATTCTTTAACTTTACCTGAAGAATATGCAAATCAGTGGCACTGCTCTGAAATCTGCCTAATGAAAGCATGTTGATAGCAAGAGTGTTTAGTAGCACTGTTACTGTTCACAGCAATGCCCTGTGGAGATCAGATATTCCAGGAATTATTTGAGTTAGTGTCAGACATGAGTCAAGGAGAGAGATTGTGCTGTCCTGCTTACTTGTAAACCCTTCAACAACCTGCAGCAAGCCTAAAGTAAGTGGCCTACCAAATGCTACTTCCATCTTGTGTGATTTTTGAGACACAGCTAAGGGGGGACACACCTAAGTATCTATATTAGGGGGGATCCAATCCGAAGGCTTGACAGGCATACTCAGGTACTTTTTTTTTCTAATTCTATAACAGCAGTTGTTGAAACAGGATGCATGTTTTGAATGCGTTTCGAAAGAAGACATTTCCTCTTATAAGTCAGTTTCCATTAGAGGGTCAAAAACTCGGTTTATTTGGGATCCAATTATTCAAGCCGGGTATTCTTCAGCAATCACACACAAGTCCGGGGCATTTCTTTGCAGCACAAATGTGCGTCACAGAAAAGTCTGAAACATTGGCACTCCTACTGGTTACACGCACGCCACTCCCCTCCACGCAACGCCAGAACCAAGTGCAGCACTGAGCCGCCGGTGACTTTATAGTCCGCCGCTGTCTTGTCGTCATTCATTTGTTTGCCGCTGAAAATGAGGCGCTGCTGTGCCGGTGGAATGCCCTCCTTTTCTTCCACCCTTTCTTTGATTCGCTCGACCTTATCCGTAGGCTCGATGTCAATTTCTATTTCCTTGCCGGTGAGGGTCTTCACCTTGATGAGCATCGTGGTTTCAGACGGAGCAGAGCTGCAACCGAGAGGTAGCCAAGGCCAACGGACCGCACACAGCCGATGACGGACCCAACGGACCTGACAAGTCGGTGAAAGGAGCGATTAGTTTGCGTCGGTGGCAGCGTTCCACTTAGCACAAGGCTAGAGGCACGTGCGACAAGGTTCGAACGATTCAAAGTGACGACCACACCTACCTTTTTCTTTACACTCGCTGCTTTCACGTACGCCTTGGTCTGAAAAACGAGACTCCGAAACGCCGAAAAACAAGGGCCGAAAGAAGCGATGATGTTCGTGTCGCTGTGGCTGTTCCTCTTGTATCGAGCCAGCGCCGCCTCTGATCGAGCGAAAACTGCTTAAAAATGATGATGATAATGCGGTGATATTGGCTGACTAGTGGTGCCCTCTGTGGGAAGCGACATGAACAAGGTTTTCATGGAGGTGTGCCGTCCACGCGCCGCAGCTGCAACCGCGTTGCGCTACTTTACGTACGCCCAAAAGTAAACTTTCCCGGTGCGTAACACCGGCTCCGCGGCTTCTTCAAGGTTGATCAGGCACCTCCTCGGGCATCTGGTAAGTGTGACACGCCGACAACGCTCCGTTTTGTCCCAAATTCGTCGCGCTTCAGCGGCGTGCTTGGTTGCACCGCTCTCCCTGCGCGTCGGCTACAGCTGTTTTCGTTTTGTTCGAAAGAAAGGAGGACGCTTACGCGTGCTGTACTGCTGTTTGAACAACTGGCGCGGCGTACGTGCGTCGAAGCTGTCGATCTCGCGGTTGTTTCGATGTCATTTGCGTGCGAATTCGGCCGTATATACCGTGCTGCGGAGACGGTCAGTCCACGGCATTCCGCGAACACCGCATCATTCTTGCCCGTGAGGTATGCGCTACTTTGAAGGCCATGTCAAGGTTTCGCGAAACCAATGCGGTGCAACCTTGTAGCTCGCGCGTGGTGGTCGAGCTGAGTCAGTGTCAACCGTTTTGCCGTCTCGAGCAACAGGTTGCTCTTTCCGATAACGACTTTAGTAAGCGCGTGCTCTGCTGTTCAACGATTTTCACAACTTGCGGAAGTGTCGCGCATTATTACATGCTTACCATGGCTCACGTCTACTCTGATCGCAAAGGCAAACTTCCTTGGTTTCTGGTCGCTCTGTACGGATATTCGAACCTCGCTGCCACACCTGTGATTGACCTTCGCATTTTATTGAGGGTGCATTTGTTGCAGATAAAAGTCTAGACCATGGGAAGAAAGGTGACGCTGGCTGTGTGCACGTTAAACCAGTGGGCGCTGGATTTTGACGGAAATTACAAGCGCATTCTCAAGAGCAAGTATCTTCTCATATCATTATATGGTTCATCTGGCAAATGCTGGTTTCTTGTGGTACTAACCTGGAATCCGATGCACTTTTTTTTTCAGGCATCAAAGAAGCCAAGGCAAAGGGAGCTTCTTTTAGATCAGGGCCTGAACTGGAAGTAACGTGAGTTATCACCGGGCCTGTACATTTACAAAGTGTCCATGCTAATTGGCAGCTAGACTCAATATTGGTAATCGTAAACCCAGCAAAAGAGACTAATGCCTCTGTCATACGTGCACATTCTGTAGCCAATCATCAAGCTGAGCGTACAGAATCAATCTGTGTCGATGTTGTCGGCTGACATGATCCGCAAGTGGACACTTATGAAAGCAGTTTCTTGCCGAGTTTGTGACTGAACAGTTTGTCATATCAAGCTCATATGAATAACTGTGTTTTCATGTCTTTTCTGAGATCATTAAGCTTGCAGTGTCTGAACAAAAAGTTCTAGCGTCACTTGAAAACTTTTATAACATGTTTTTGACTTCTCATCTCAGTTTTTTGCATAATTTAAGGAGCAACAAAACGTTAAAATATGTCCACACTGCAAAAATGTGCATGAACAATGCATCAGCAAATATTGGCACAGTCAAAAGTATGAAACTGCAGGATGAATGCACATTTGCTTTATTTCAACACCAGTGCAGAGAGCTGGTACATCAAAGTGTTGAGGCACGAGTTCTCAAGTGGCAGAAATTGCCTTTTTCCAGTGTGCTGAAAATTGTTAGCTGGTGCATTACAACAGTAGCGTAATGAGAGTCCCTTGCTGAAGCCGTTCGTCATCTTCGATGTGGCACCCATTTCAGAGGTTACGGTTGTGCCGACCACTTCTACGAAAGTGATACACTGCTCCACTGCTGGGAAGTTTTGGCGTCTCTCCTTCGCGACCCAACATGTGAAGGCATTATGGTTGATGTGGGCATGTAAGTAGTCCCACTTCTGCCGTTTGAGGTTATGCTTCCCTTTAGTGCTCACATTCATTCTTCACTCAGACCTTGGTTAAGTTGTGTAGCAAGTGCTGTTTCTGTGATATTTCATCTTAAATACTGCTCTATTCCATTCAAGGAGAGTACGAAACCCGAATCAAACCGGTAGTGAAGTAAAAAAAAAAACTGTTAGCTTAATTATGCGAAAAGCAAGACATGATAGCAGAACACATGAACCGACTAAAGTACAGTACAGTGAGGGGAGTGAAGATAGTAGTAGTTAAATGCCTTGGCATTGTTTCGGAGCTTGTTGCATCTCTACAGTGCCTTTTGTCTCACGTTTGTTGCGTTTCAGTTTTGCAGTGTACAGGCACAAGCACTTTCAAAGGGAACACACAAGCGCATGCTGATGAGGGCCAGCTGTGCATATCTGTCGCTGTCAAATACTGAATGCATGCCCCATTACAACTGCAACGGAAAATATTTCAGGGTGGCTTCAGTTTGAAGAAATGTCACAGCATGTACTGATTTTGCATTTCAGCATGTACTGCTCTAGTAGGATACAACTTAAAAAAACCAGCAGTTGTCAACACTGTGCCACGGTCCGCGGCGTCTTGTATTACTCCGCTAGCCAATCACAACAGTAAACGAAATCAGCTTTTTAATGTTTGACTTTATTAAATGAGCCAGCTATCAAAATTTTAGAACTTATAATTCTTTTCTTGTGATTTGCTTCTTGTTTAGGTAACAAGAAAGGATTTAACAACGGACTACCTTTTTGTCGTGGAGGAATTCTGTGCAGCAGCCCTGAATGTGGGCGGAGCTTCACTGCAGACTTAAGTTGTATCCGACTATAGATCTCGTGCTGTTTAGAGCATAACAACATGAAATAGTAACGAGGTGTGCCTGCTCTGACACATGCTCGCAAGTTCCCTTTTGTAGTGCTCACACCTGTAGATTTTACGTAAGGAGTGAAATAAACATGAAAATAGAGCTAATGGCAGCCCTGCATCAGCAGAATAATGTTTTACTATATACAAGCATTCTTCCTGGGGTTATTTTGTGGCACTGAAATTGGCATGCTCTACTAAATTCTGCAGCTAACTTTGATCGAGGCTTTTGAAAGTGGTGCTTGCTTTGTTTTTGTCAAGATTAAATATTCCTTGCTGAAGTGAAAAAGATATCAGCTTCTGCAAAAAGTAGTCCCACCGATTGCAAATGGAAGCCCCTGAACTAAGTCGAGGCTATGCCTTTCTTTCTTCGCCTTCATATTGTTGCGTCCTCACCTGGATAACATGAATAATCTATTCTCTCACCGACGCGGCCGTGTATACAGAGTACGGCTGTAAAAAGATAGCTGCTATTTAACGCTGTCCAGATGATCTCTGCTGCACAGATCCAGAATTGCTGCCACAAAGTGCAGATGCAAAACTGTTGCCATGAAAGCCTGGTGTGCAATATGCATAATGTATTTCTGCATTAATTAACAAAAGGAATTTAGTCCTCATTTTTTTCTTAATCTTTCAGGCCTGTTATGCATAGAAATGTCACATACAACTGCAGAGTGATATTCCTTAACAAGTGAGTTTCTTTGACTTCCACAATATTCTTCATTGCATCCAAATATGCTTAGAAGGTATTTTGTTTATAATGCCCTTCTATCCTCAGGTTCTGTCTTTGCATTGCTTTAGTGTGTTCTCATGTTAAACCATCTAAACTATGAACACGCCTTACTATTATACACAATCCAGTTATTCCCAAACTTGGTGACCGCTGCCAAGCTTACTGTGTAGGAATTCATTGAGCACATGAATGTAGCCTTCCTACCATCTGTTCATCGTCTTGTAATGCTGATTTATTTAGGAATAACTGTATATTTGTTTCTCCATAGCAGTTTTTGGAGACATCATTATTTCACTTGCATTATGATATGCACTGCTTGTTCCTACTCCTCTTATAGTCACTTTTAGCTACCAACGATGTGCTGTTTGCTTGAAGTAATACATTAGTAAAGCCACCAGGCTTTTCGGTGTTTGGAGCACCCAAGAGCACAGCTGCATGTACGCATTATTTTGTAACATTTCATTCTCCTACTTTCTTTAAATTTCACAGAAAAGTTTTGCTCATACGTCCCAAGCTCATGATGTGCGACGATGGCAACTATCGGGAGTCACGCTGGTTCACGCCATGGCAGAAGCCGCAGCGGGTCGAGGAGTTCTTTCTACCTCGCATGATCTCTGAAATAACCGACCAGGTGCGGTTGTTAGTTTCATTTTGACAGTTGCGCATGCCTTTGGATTGCACTTAGAGTAACTACTGTTTTGTTTTAGAGAGGTTTTTCTTTCATTGAATCAGTCAGTCGCTTTTTATTCCAGTCGTCTACAATGGCTGAGAATAAAAGAAAAAAAGCCACGCACGCGGCTTGTCCTGTGGTAGTACGGTGTGGCAATGATAGGTTGAAGTAAAAATTAAAAATCAAGCAATACACAGTTTCATCACCATAACTCATCAGTACAATCTGTACAGTTTATAAGAAAAATATAAAGGATATGTCTGATCACATCGCCGGGGTTCATAATCTTGCAGGAACATTTTGTGATGCTATTCTATGAAACTGGCCGAATGGACAGGTGACTAAATGTGTACCTGTTCAGGAATAATGGCAATACATGCTTTGAAATCTAAAACCCACAGTTTGCTTGTGGGCATAGTTTATAGCAGTGTTTGTGGTGTTCTGTATTGTGAAAATGGTATTTTCATTTAGATGAGCAGTGTCTGTTAAAATCTCAGTGTGGCTGTGTTCCTGATAGTATTTATAGAAATAAATATTAAGATATAAGCTTAGCAATAAAGTTCCTATTCAAAGAACGTCTAACACGTACTAATACCACAGTCTGTGATACTTCCGCATGGAACTGGAGGTACGTTTTTTATGCCTTTGAATGTGTGGGTGCTTATGATTCCACATTTTCCAGAAAGTGGTTCCTATTGGAGATGCTGTCATCTCAACAAAGGACACATGCATCGGGTTTGAAATTTGTGAAGAGCTCTGGAATCCTTTGAGGTAAGGGATCCTTTGGAGCCCCAAGGCGACTCAGGCTATGAGAGACGCCGTAGTGAAGGGCTCCAGAAATTTCGACCACCTGGGGTTCTTTAACATGCACTGACATCGCACAGTGCACGGGCCCCTAGAATTTCGCTTCCATCGAAATTTGACCACCGCGGCCGTGATCAAACTCGCGCCTTTCGGGCCAGCAGCCGAGCGCCATAACCACTCAGCCACCGCGGCGGCCTCTATGGCATCTTCAATAGGATGTCGTGAATTCACTCGGAGAACTGGCAGGCTAGAAAGAGCCTGTAGTGAAATGACTTACTTTGTGCACTCAATCAAGTTTTCACAATCGCTGAAGCTTTGTTAGGGCTTCTTCGGATCAGGCGAAAGAATTTTTTATGCTAGTTCAGTGTAGATGTAAGTAGTTGTGTGAACCAAGAGAATCGCAATAGATTTTCTGCTTCTGTTCATCAGCTCCCACATAATGGCGTCGCTGGACGGTGCCGAGATCATAGTCAACGGCAGTGGGTCTTATCATGAGCTACGGAAGAACTACGTTGTTTGCGACCGAATCAAGTCAGCTACTGCAAAGGTAAGCTTGCCGTCTCTTAATATATATTTGTATAACACTGTGTGTATTTGCGTGCGCGCACACATGCACACACGCACGCGCACACACACAGTGTTTTATCTTATTAGATACAGATTCTTAGAACAGATTTCTCAAAAGCATAATTGCATCTTCCTGGTAGTAAATCAGGGAATATGTTTACAATTATGATTGAATAAGGTGTTGGCCTGTCTTCATAACAGAGACTTAGAAGTTTTGTTTTGTAGCTGATGCCGCATGTTTATAAAAATACTGGATTAAATAAAATGCCCAATATATGCTGCTCCAGTCAAAACCGCTTGCCTGCTTGAATTCAAGCTTCACACAGATCTGCGGATGGATTGTCTAGTTTATGCAATATAAATTTAAATAAGCCATTGTTTGCAGCGTGCGTTATCTCTATTTAGAAGAAGACAGACAGAGCAGCAAATTGCCTTGTGCTGGTCTGCCTGAATGCAGGGCAAAACATATATTTGTTATTTTCTTAATGTTACAGTCGCGATGTGGGAGAAAATTACTCTGCATTTTATTGTATTTTATGAAATTGGGCATTTTGTGGAATTCTGCACAAGTAGCGGCAAGCGCTTTACAGTCAAGTTGGCTCCTTTACATGTCAGTGAACGAAGCAGAGAACCTGAAAATCTGAAAATATCTCAGTCGTTTGTAGTGTCAGCTGTTAAACATAGGTTGGCTGACCGACTTAGACAAGCTCATCAGTGACAAGCCGTAATCACTGGACATAGAAGTGGGAAATCTTATCTCTTTACCACATCTGTGACAAGGTTAGGAGTTAAGTCTTTTGGTCACTTTTTTGTTTCATCTAAGACTGCGCATTTTTTTAAAATAGGCTTTTTGAGTTAGAATAGCGGTTTTCGCAGCATATCATTTTCATTGGTGTACTACATCAGAATACAGCTAAGACATGCTAACTAGCAGGCTGGTTAACTAATATTGAATGGTTAACTTTTTAACTATTACTGTTAGGTTTCTTAATTACTGACAGGCGTGTAGCCCACGGTAAGCCATATCCATATCAGTTTTTGGAATTTCGAAAATGCCGTTACCCTCGGCACTGTGCCTCAACGAATTCTAGCTACATCGCATGCGCTTTCAAGAAGCTTGCAGGCAGAGCAACCTCTCCAGTGCACGCAACTCGTTGAAATAGGCAAAATTTGTTAGACCACAGCGCCGAGGGTAGGTGCGTTTTCGAAATTTTTGAAAACTGATATGTATATTACTTACGGTGGGCTACAGCCTCTCAATAGATAAGGAGCCTAACAGTAATAGTTAAAAAGCTAACTTTTCAATATTAGTTAACCAGCCTGCTAGTTAGTACGTCTTGGCTGCATTCTGATGTACTACACCGTTGACAATGCTATGCCGTAAAAAGCACTATTCTAACTCAAAAAGCCTATTGTCAAAAATTGTGTAAAGTCTTAGGTGAAACACCATGTATATCATGAGTGGCTGAAGATATCTACTGCATGCATATGTAGTCGAAAAGTCGAAAAAATGCGCTACCATACCTGAACACACTGTCTGGCATCTTTCGTAGTGAATGGATAAGCACGTCCAGTGGCCAGGTTTCACCACAGAGGTTCGAGGTACAACACAAAACTGGTTTAATTTGCCACTTCGTTTGGATGTATTAAAAAACAAAGGTAAAGTTATAAAAACCCCCGGATGCAGAATGGAACAGTGACCAATTCCTGTGGTTTTGTCCCAACAGTGTGGAGGCATCTACATGTTTTCCAACCTACGAGGTTGCGATGGTGAACGGGTCTACTACCAGGGTTGCTCGAGTATCGCGATCAACGGCGACTTCGTCGCAATCGCCAAGCAGTTCGCATTGGAAGAAGTGGTGAGCACCCTCATGGTTTACTCTGATGTTGGCCGAAATTTACGATGCCGAAATTAGTGCAGTCAAAAAGGGCAACAGATGTTTTCCTAAAATGTTTTCAATTTGACTTGTTGAGACTTTGCGTTATTACTGCTGAACAAAGTATTTGAAGGGCTAGATTACGGGCTCAACAAGAAACCATCGTGAAACAGGGTTATCGCAAATGCACATGGCATTGGAACAGTTAAGTGATAAAAAACATACCATTACATAACAGAAAGGAGAGTGCTGAAATATAAATCAGATGAGTGGCGGCCGTTAGCTGCAAAGTGCATGCATATTCTAAATTTCCGCAGGTTCATTCGCCTGGAGAGTATGAGACGAATGGCAACATTTTTTTAAAGATAATAGCTTGCTGCCAGATTTGGAATGTTGCTGCCTCAGAATGTTGTGGCTCACAGATCTTCATTATTCGTTGCTGCCTGGTGAAGTGTACTGCTCTGTCGTGCACAGTATTTGCTTAAAAGTTAGCTTATGCCTATTGCTATACGCACTATGTGGTTTAATTATGTTGCACTTAGTTTAGACCAAATCAGTCTTCAATTTTGTCTACATAAATGTTACTGACTGAGCACAATATTATAGAAATAAAGCTGTCTGCTGGCAGGCCAGCAGCATGAACTGAACAGCAGCTTAGTAACATAGTGACGATGTTCAGAATTGCTTTGTTATCAGTGTTACAGTATTATAGTAAAAGTTCACGATCATTTGTTGTCCTTTTAACTTCACAAAGCTGCTCAGTATGCATGCCTGATCATAATAAAAATGCATATTATGTTACTTTGGGCTGAAAGCTGCAAATTTTTGGTTTGTTTGTCAGGAAGTGACGACTGCTACACTAGACTTGGAGGACGTCAGAGCATACAAGGTCAAAAACCGCAGCCGAACTCTGAAGGTAGGTGTTTGTTTTTGTTCTCTATTAAACCAATATTACAGTAAACGTGAAACGTTCAGTGGAATCTTTTATTGTGAGTTCTCTGTTCTAATGTTGTTTCAGCAGTCACAGGCTTACCGTATCCTCATGTGCTCTCCTTGTTACACTCTGAGGAGAAAATACTTTCGCAAACAAAAAAATGAAGCAACTGAAATCAACTTCAGAGTTCTGTTTTTACTCAGACGCACCTTATGTGATTGCTTGACATCGACAATGACTTTATTCATGCATGCTCTCGGAGCACGTTTTGAAGACCTGGTCTACAATGGGAGCAGCTGTCATTAAGTTGCCACTGGCTATTTGTGTCAAGGGACAAAGTCTTTGTGAGGTACATAGATGCTGTTGCTAGCTCATGCTCTTGTGTGCACTTTAAGTGCCATTGGTGGTGCCTCATGCTGACTGTCACTGCTGCTGTCACTGTCACTGGTTATCACATGAATATTATCTTGTCACATACAGAGGCAAAACCAGAAGAGCTGCTCACTGGTGCTGTTTTGACCTTGTACACCTCCATCATCTGTATGCTTTATTGACATAGCCTACACCATGAGCATTTGTCATTTGGTTATCCTTGGTTGTTGTTCCAGGGGGCAGAATCGGAGGGCTACCCTCGTGTGGTGGTGGACTACTCCCTTTCCAGCACGACCGACATGGCTGTGCCCCCGAGCCCCATGATCTCCTGGGTCTTCCCCACGCCAGAGGAAGAGATTGCGTGAGGCCACTCAGATCACTTTCCCGATTTTAGGAAAGCGATGTTATTACGCGTTGTATTTTAGTGTGTTTCTTTTTTTATATACTGAATATTACTGTATTTATTGCTAACACAACAACAGTTATATTAATATTATAGTATTACGCACCTTATCTACTCCTGTGTTGGCTGCTTTTATATGCAAAAAAAATTAATAAAAATTTCCCCAAATTTTAATGATTAATTTAGGGGATGCATTTATTATGCAAGTGCATTCATTATGTGAGTGAATACACTAAATTATATGATATGATATTGTAGAAGATATGTGTACGAGTAAAAATAAATACATAGTTTCAAGGCGAATGTGTGCCCACTTCTACTGTGCTAATGAAGAAGTCTGCATGTTATTAGGCTGTTGGCAGTCTCGAAAATTGGCATTGGAAAGATAGAATTGCTCCTTGAATAAGAACAGCATTATATTTTAGAACTGTTTGTTCTTATTAAATCTAACTTTGTGAACCCATACTATCTAACGACATATACTTATACTAGCTAACGGCAGCTTTTGTGTATAGTAAAACCGAGGTCGACCAGAAGTGTCCATGCAGAAAACAAGGATCTATTGCGACATCAGTTGCCAGCCATGAAATGGTGGTGCAGTTACAGGGCTTGCAGTGCCATGAGGCAGCTTGTTTCAGTTTTATATTTAATTTTAAAGGAAAGCTGGAAGGCCATAAGGAGCCACTGTGAGCAAACCATTTTGATCAAAGCACCATGAGCTTTGAGGGCCGGTGATCATGCTATTAGTGACAGGGTACGCTAGTGTCACCACACGAGATGTGGGGACTCTGTCGTCATGTGTCATTGCCGCGTCGTGTGATTCTTGCCGCCTTCTGTTTCGCTGGCTTCTTGGTCTGCAGCCTGGGGCCTGCCTGCTGGCTTTGGGACTACCTACGGCGCAGTGGACAGGGTGGTTTCTTTGTGCCACTCAGCGGTGGCATTGACAGTGCAAGTGTTGCAACCCTTGTGTTTTCCATGTGCCGTCTCGTCTGTGCTGCTGTCAAAAACGGGGGTGAGTCGGCAGGTGTGCAGTGTTCCGTCTACTTGTCTCGTGTACACGTGAGTGTTGCGGATAGGAACGAATGTTGTGAAAAACAAGAACTCATGATCCAAGTTTCGGGAATGGTACAAGTGGGGTTAGGGACAACACAAGCACTTCTCTAGCCAGCACTCTGGGCTTGTTTTGGCTCAGATATATATAGCGCAAGTGGCACTTAGAGACAGGATTCATTTTTAAATAATCTTGGTAATGATATTTTCTTTGCTTTGTTCTCAACAAATAAACATGCACTATGGTCTGTAGCAAGGCCTAACTGAATGTAGCGAACCTGGCTATGCAGACTACAGTAGCGCCATCTGTGAGCAGGTGAGCAGTGTGAGCACTACAAGCAGAATCCATATAGTTCATGGGTGCTACATCTCTCCCAACAGATGGTGCCACTATTACATGCATGAGAATCCGACAGTTGGTTAGCTTTTGCTAAAGAAAACAGTTTGTATTCTTTATAGGCATCATCACCGAATATATATTTAAGTGAAACCCGTCTCTGGTGTCTGGACGTGTCTCTGGTTGTAATGCGACATTTGTCTTAGAGCTGTAAATAGCAGCATGCCTAAGTTTCTCGCTTGCCCTGTCATGATAGCCAAGTGTGTGCAGCAAGTTGAACGTGAAACATGATAATATATATGATTACTTTCACAGTTCCACATGGTTGGGTGATGCTGCTCTTGATCACAATGTCACTCGTCCAATGTGCGATCAATAATTGGAACTCGCAATTTTTTTTTCTCCTCCAGTGATATTGTGTTTTTTTTTATTTGTTGCATTTTTCACTACATTTGCACAGCTGTCCTTGTAGTAAGGTGAAAAGCTGGGCTAGTTGAATTGCATTCACGGTGGAAGTAGCGCGAAGGTCAAGGACAACGGTAAGAAGAATGACATGACACGAGTGCTCGTGGTTTATGGTTTATAGGGGTTCAACCTCCCAAAGCAACTTAGGCTGTGAGGGATGTTGTAGTGAAGGGCTCCGGAAATTTCGACCAACTGGGGTTCTTTAACGTGCACTGACATCGCACAGCACACGGGCCTCTAGAATTTCACCTCCATCGAAATTCGACCGCCGCGGCCGGGATCAAAACCGCGTCTTTCGGGTCAGTAGCCGAGTGCCGTAACCACTGAGCCACCACGGCGGCATGAGTGCTCGTGTCAGGAAGAATACTAAGCTTGAATGAAATAATTAGGGCAGCTCTCAAGAATTGCTTTGCAAGGGTGCATGCCTTCTATGTGCCCTTGCGAGCTAGCTCAGTCACAGCTGTTAACATTGTCGAGTTAGAAATATATTCACGAGCATGCATTAATTTCATTGTTTAGCACACCCTGCTTGTGGTCTTGTTCCCCACTGTACATGGTGTTATGTCCTCCTCTCCCTTTCGCAGATCAAGATGTGTTACGTGATGCCAGACGCATTGTGGGTGACCCCGAGTATGTGCCAAGGGAGCCGCGGGAACTCTGCAACCGGGTCCTGGTCACGTGCTACATGGGCACTGAGAACTCGTCACGTGAGACCCGGGCACTCTCCAAAGACCTTGCCAATCAGATTGGAAGGTGAGTCAAAACTGCATTCTTTCGTCCAGGTCAGCTGACTTTTGACAGGCTTCTAGATGCTTTGCGGAAAAACAAGTTTCCTGATACTTGTTCTGCACAGAAACTCTCGCAAAATGCAGAGGTTGAAAGGTCATTCTGAGTACAGAGGTGAATGAGGAGGAGTTAGAATTGTTGATTCATTGCCTTGGTTATATAGCAGAAACTCATTATTCCATTTTACTCGTGTTAATTTGAAAATCTGGATAACTCTTGAGTGTTGGGGGCTCATTACTTTGGACACAGCTCCACTCACTGCGATTAATTTGGACAAGCTTCTGATGGGGCTGTGTTGGGGTATGACTGGCACATGAAGTGATTTTTCTAAATAGTATCCCACCTCAAGCCTGATTTGCAGGGTGCAAGCCGCCGCGGTGGCTTATTGGTTATGGCACTCGGCTGCTGACCCAAAAGATGCGAGCTCAATCCCAGCCACAGCGGTCGAATTTCGATGGAGGTGAAATTCTAAAGGCCCATGTACTGTGCGATATCAGCGCACATTAACGAACCACAGGTGGTCGAAATTTCTGGAGCCCTTCACTACAGCGTCCCTCATAGACTGAGTCGCTTTGGGACGTTAAACCACCATAAACTAAACTAAACTGATTTGCGGGGTGCCATGTTGCCTGCACACTTCTGATGTGCATTCAGCAGCAGACCTGACTATGGTTGAAAGGCCCTATGGGTGATAAACAATCTGGCCACATAGGTTCGGCGTCTTCTGAGTTTCACGCCAGCCCATGATGACAGCAGCTGTGGGCTATGTATGCATCATCCAGCTAACAAGAGAGATGTGTACTGTTTCGGATGATGAGTAGATTTTTTTTTCTAAGACGTCTCACTGCTCCAGCACCCATGTTTCCCTCAATTTTGTCCGCATGATTCATCTATTCTTTGAGTGCATCGAAACTGCATGGCAATAGAAAAATTAGCGGCCTCTTTCGCGTTTGTGGATGCTTCGCCCCTTTGCAAGATCGCACTGTGGGGAAGCAATCGCAGTTTTTGCTCCGTGGTTACGGACTTGGCCCGCATGTCTATAAGTGCATCTGTTATTTCTCACATGCTTAGCCCCCCCTTACCCAAAGGTACTCCAAAGGAGCTGCTGCATTTCTCCTCTTTATGCCGCTTCCTCGCAGCAACGAACTGCTCTTGTGCAAATGCACTACTTTTTTTATTTTATTTTATGCTTCGCCCTTTTGCACTGAGGCACTGCAGAGAAGTGAGCATAGCGGGTGACTGCCACTACACACCAGTTCTTCCATGTCGCGTTCCCCAAGGTTCGGGCCGCTCACGTGTTTATGCTGATGCAATTGGTCACTAAAATAATTATACAAACACAGCTTGTTTAATATGCACATAGTAGCCAGGAAATGGTGTTGTCCGGGAACATATTAACCTTTAAGAAAATTAGTGTAACTCTCTGGGACATTTTTATTACCTGCAGTTTCGAGCATATGAACCGGGAGTGTACCAACTAGGTTTTACTGTATGTATTGAACTCTGTGTTTCATGTTGTTTTTACACATTGCAGCTACCACATGTCCGTGGCCATTGATGCGGCTGTGACGGCTGTCGTCGCCATCTTTTCGACGCTGACGGGCCGCATTCCCAAATTTCGTGTTCTTGGCGGTGGGTCTCGAGAGGACCTGGCTTTGCAGAATGTCCAGGCTCGCTTGCGGATGGTCTTGGCTTATCTCTTTGCTCAACTCATCCTCTGGGCTCGAGATCGACCGGGTGGCCTCCTGGTCCTGGCCACTGGCAACGTTGATGAAGGGTACGCCAGCTTTGTGGCATGCATAATTAGAGTGGAGCTGCTGTACTGTAGTCAGAAGTAAAGTATACAGGATGTTTCAGCTAAGACTTTATGGCTTTACACGGTTTTTAAAAATAGACTTGTTGAGTTAGAAGAGCGTGTTTTTTGTCATAGCACTGTCAGCAGTGTAGTACATCAGAATACAGGTAAGACTTGATAAGTAGCAGGCTGATTAACTAATATTGAATAGTTAACATTTTAACTATTACTGTTAGCCTCCTTAATTATTGAGAGGCGTGTAGTTTACCGTAAGTAGTATCCATATCAGTTTTTAGAGTTTCGAAAACGCAGTTACTCTCCGCACTGTGGCCCAACAAATTTTGGCTACATCACGCCAAAATACATGCGCTTTCGAGAAGCTTGCAGGGAAAGCAACCTCTCCAGTGCATGGAACTCGTCGAAATAGCCAAAATTAGTTGGGCCACAGCCCCGTGGGTAACCGCATTTTCGAAATTCTAAAAACTGATATGGATATTACTTTAAGTGTGTCACACACCTCTTGATAATTAAGCAGTCTATTAGTAATAGTTAAAAATTTAACTATTCTATATTAGTTAACCAGCCCGCTAGTTAGCACGTCTTAGCTGTATTCTGATGTACTACAGCACTGACAATACTATGGAGAAGAAAGCGCTGTTCTAACTCAAAGAGCCTATTTTTTAAAATTGTGTGAAGTCTTAGGTGGGAATACCCTGTATAGTTCAGTAGTTTAATGGGACTGAGAACAACTTGAAGTTGGCCCGTAATCGGTTTACTGCCACATTCTAATAACAAAGATACAGTATTTTCATTGAAGAGGTTAGCCACAAAAAATGAAATACTGCTGGCATCACCATTACAGATCATTTTCACAAGGAAACTGCAGTGACATCAGGATGGTTTTTTCTCTTTCGGATCCTTGAGGCTTGGCTACGCTTCCTTTCAGTTCCAGATGGTTATGATTTTGTCCTTTTTGGTCTACATGTCACTCCTTTTAATTGACTGAAAGTAAATGTTTATTTTGCTGCCAAATAAACATCAGCATAGCCACAAAGAGGCACACGATAAATTTTTATTGAGAACAAATATTGGATGGAGTTATCCCTAGTGTCCGTTTAACCCCTTTAGGTGCCATTTTTTGTTTCCACCGAATTCAAATATTTTTTCCCCTAAATAGTATATTTAGCCCTAAAGAAAGAGAATCATTTATTTGTCAGCACTCTTGCACAAGCATTTTCAGCACTGATGCAGCAAGCACTTTCTACACAGGCTCCGCGGCTACCTGACGAAGTATGACTGTTCAAGCGGGGACATCAACCCAATAGGAGGCATAAGCAAAGTGGACCTCAAGCGGTTCTTAAAATATGCGTGTGAAACCTTCAAGCTGTCAGCTCTAAACGAGTGAGTCATTTGTTGCACACATTGATCCGAAGTGCTTTACATGTAAATTGCACATGGTTGCAAACGTTTGGCCTGTTCTGCATTCGAATTTTCCCAGGATACTCAGGGCCACACCGACTGCTGAGCTGACGCCGCTGAAGGATGGTCAGGTTGTGCAGACAGATGAGGTGCGTTTACTAATTGCTCTTTTGTCTTCGTAGAATCTGATTTTGTCTGAGCATAAAGTTGCCCACAAATTTAACCCAGACATGCACTACTCCTGTCTAGCTGTTGTGTTATGGTCTATTTCATGGTTGTTAAACTCTGTGACTCTGTTGTTGTTTTATATCGGGAATGCTTAGGCTTTTGACTTGACTGTGGCCACAGATTCAGATGCTCCTACTAGGATGATGAAAACTAAGCCCTTTAGAGAAGCTTAATTACGAGAATGAAACAGAAGGGCCAAGAAGCTTGAGCTGTTGCCTTCTCGGAATATGAACGAGGGTATCTGGATTGTGTAGGTGGCGCCATCTCTTGATGCTTTTTGTAGCACTTGCCCGCTGAGAGCAAAAAGCAGTCATTGGTAGCCTTGGCAGCAATTAGCTAGTGTAAGTGCATTACTCTTACAATGCACTTGAACCATGTTTTTGTTAGGTGTGTGGGCAGCTGTCATCATCAGCCAGTACAGAGCAGTGTTTCACCCAATCTCTAGTTACCTTTGTTCTGTGCCATCTGGGGCTGTGTTATTTCAGGTGCCACTGGTCATTTCACTCAAGATGAACGTAATCACTATTGCAGCTTTATAATCATACCGGTTTTGTTGACGATTTGTGAGCAAGCACTAAGCCTGGCATTAGGTTCTCGTTTGCTGATATCTGTTAGCATAACCACAGCAGGTTTTCGTTGGTGCCATACGTCTAATAGCGCCAACAGTATTGCTTTGCTGGTTTTGAGGGTAGCAGTACATAAGAAGTGGAAGCCATGCTTTGTATTACTAGTAGAACCCCACTATAGTAAGCTCGGATACAGTAAAGTGAAACTGGGGTCGCATTTCGCCGTCCATAGGCAACTGGACATTTTTTCCTTTATAGTAAAGATTTTTTTTTTTTACAAGAAATGGTTATAGTAAAGAGCGTCTGGCCATGGCGACGTATTTCCCGCAGAATGATGACATATGACATCGTGGCATGCGTGAAGTCAAGGTTTGCGAGGACACCGTTCGGAGGCAAATGGATACTGAAGACGTCACAACGGCACTTTTTGAGATAGCTTCACCATCAACCTCGAACGCGAGGAGAACCCAACTTGTAAGGGCTTCCCTCAACTAAAGCTGGCCATGAACATAGAAAGAAGGCGATGCGGTTCGCTGAGAAGTGCAGTGATGAGTAGAGAAGGGAAGAAAATGGCGAACGTTCGCAACACAGCAGCGGTGGCACTGTGAGGGCGGTTTTGCAGCGCTTGAGTGTGTCATGCGGTTTTTTTAGCTATTGCCTCTTAAATGACGCCGAGACTTCGGAAGGTGACGCCGTGTCCACACAAAGCTTTGGTTTTACATGGAATCAAACTGGCATTATATTCATAGCCATGTTGTATTCGTGCAATTGCAATACTTTCACGAGACGCAAATGAAATCTAAAACTTAACATAAATCGTGATAGCTGAAAATCAATAATTATCGCACAAAGGACTGATAAGAGTGGGATGGAAGGTATTTTTGAGTGTTTCTTTTTTAAGACAACACATTTCTTTTAGTAGGTAGCCAGAGAGCATCCTCAGAGCCATGCTATCACCAACGACTGATATAGTAAAAACCCTGATAAAGTAAACATTCTTGCTGGTTCGCGTGACTTTACTGCAGAAGGGTCTTCTGTAATGTGTTCATATCTGTATTTAACAAACATGAACACATTACCTGCAGGTGGTGCAGGTAACAAATAAATAATAAGAATAATATCAATGATGTGTGTGCACTGAATTTGAGAGGAAAGATTTCTGGCAGACTGCATTGGCAAGTGACTGCCAGTTGCTTTCACTTAGCAAAGCAGCATGGCTGCATGACGGGTAGGCATTGCACAGCTACCCCAACCAATTCCTGGCACTTTTATTTTCGTTTTTGTGTAGTTAATTATAAACCCACTCAACAGAATAGCCAACAAGCTGCTAAGGTCACTTACTGCCTGTCACAAAAATGAATTAACGCAAGGCTACCATGTTGCCCTGGCCAGAGCAGGCTTGGGTCTCGACTGTTCCTTGCGTCTTTGCTTAATGGCTTAATTGACTTGGGCCTAATTAAATTAACTAAAAATTGCTACGTGGAGAGCATAGCTATTTTCGTGAATGTGGGCTGCTATGTCAGGCTTTTAACAAATAAAGTGCTGTGCATGTTAGTACTATTCACCATGGTTATTTGCTGATGAGCAGATGCGATCAATGCAGGCCGACATGGGAATGACGTACGAGGAGCTCAGCACATACGGACGACTCAGGAAGCAGCTCGCCTGTGGTCCTTATGCAATGTTCAGCAAGTTGGTCCACCAGTGGCAGAACAAGTGGACTCCATTTCAGGTACATAGTGTTCCTAATTACTTGACCATGACACTCTCACCGTGAATAAAAGCATTTCATTGTGACAGCTGTTAATGATATGTGCTCGGCATCCGCAACTTCGGCGCAGATCTCTGTAATGGGTCAATAACAGGGTGAAGGGGGTAAGACAGTGCGAAACGCGGTGCCACACCGGGGTGGAGCGCCACAGTGTAGGGCACCGAGAGTGAGGAAGAAACGCTGCACTGTAGAGGTGCAATGCGGAGGTCGAGGGATCTGGCAGCTGCGATGCCACACAGCAATGGTGAGAGTCAATATAGAGGCACAGTGAAGAGGGTGAGGGTTTGCAGCTGCACAGTGGGAGAGGATGCGGTGTTGCGGCACAAACGCAAGCAAGCGCAACGCGACATCTATCACTGGATTCTCTCGCGTCCTGCCGCATGGCATAAATTTTTGGTAGATTTTTCTTATCCTAAGAGTGCAGCTTTCAGCCTTGTAACTCTGCTAAGCGTGGATTGGTTTTCATTAACTCCGAGGCAAAGAATGAATGCAAAACTTCAAAGAACAATAACAGCATAGAATGTGCAAGATTGTGTTCACAATGACTGCCGTGTGTATGTTCTGTCAACTTCGTATGAAACACAGACAGGACAATTCAGATGCAAGAAGCGAAACGAGATGTTATTTCAGCAAGACTGAATAAAAAAAGTTTATTTTTCATTTCGAAGGTACGAAGATCATTTTTTGGAAATGTGAATGAAACCTGCCTGTATGTTTTCTTGGGCAGCTAATATTTCGAGGTTTTTGAGTTCCTATGTTTCATTTTATGCCGATGGCGCACAGCTTTTGCTGTGCATAATGAACTGGTAATGCAGTTACCACCCTCTGTGTCATTGGGGTATAGAAAAATTCCGGCCTTTTTAACATTTGGATGCATGACACAAATGTTAGAAACTGTCTGACCTCTGAGAACCTGCGTAGGCTTCTGTTTTAACCAATTCATTTGTTTTTCCATGCTGAAGTGGCCTGTCCGTGTAAGCATCTTTGGTGTATGTTTCCACGCTGAAGGTCGCGGAGAAGGTGAAGCACTTCTTCAGGACCTACTCCATCAACCGCCACAAGATGACTGTAATCACGCCTTCGTACCACGCTGAGTCGTACAGCCCGGACGACAACCGCTTTGACCTTCGGCCATTCCTCTACAACCCCCTGTGGGTCTGGCAGTTCACGCAGATCGATGCCCAGGTGAGTGCGCTACAGTCAAGATGAAGCTGTCCTACATCGACTGATTAGGTCGTTCCAACGACAAACGTGCTCCTTTCCCTGAAAATGAAGCTAGAAAAGACAAAAAAGAACTTAGCCAACGATTGCACTTCTTGGTAATGCGATTTTTGAGCGCAGTTGCTGCGACTTGCAATGGCCTACAGTTGAACTGTAGGCCATTGCATACGGAACACGCAGTGCTGAATGGACGTGGCTCTGGGTTTCGACTTGGGCAGCGCCCACAGCGTTCTACCACCGATGAGCCTTGCCTCGGGAGAACGACCACTGTGCTACTTTTCTCTACTCTTCACGCTGTGGCCATTCCCTCCTGCTCTGCTTTCCTTCTGTCACGCTCTCTTTGCTATCGCCGCAGTCGGAGAGAGCCAATGTCAGTCGGCGCAAGCTCCGTATTTGCCAACCGTCTCATAGTGGCGCCATCTTTGGAGAGCAGTGCATACCGGTGATGTCGTCGGTGAGCAGACGACGACATGCGCTACTCTTCATGATGCCGTCCTTCTTTCCCTTTCCACTTTCCTTTTTGCGCTCTCTTCTCTGTCACTGTCTTTCCTCCTCTGCTGCGCTCACTCTCTTTTATCCTCCAACACGCTCCTTCACTCGGTTACGCCGAGGCCAACGGCTTTTGTGTCCATCAACATGAGATCTGTCAAATAGGCTCCCATTAATGTTAACAAATTTTTAAACCTCATTGACTTCGAAGGATTCGAATTTATGTATTGCACGTTTCCTGGCTCGGCAGTGCCTTGGTGTACAGGAAAGGAGAAACGAGGAGCGAAAAAGTGGCACGGCTCACCACACTATGGATTTGCAGCATCCTGTGTGAGCAGTGGCATGAACTAGTGCTTGCACTGTTCGCACCTCTGGGCACAGAGGCCACCATTAGATGACACAGCAAACAGCACATTCAGCGCCGCAAATAACTGTCGCTGAACCTCATGTTACACAGATGTGGTAATCAGTTGGTGGTCAGTTTTTCTTGTCTTAATTTATACTCTTCTCGCGCCACACAACAGGTGAAGCACCTCGAACTTCTCAAGGACGTATCATCCACAAGTTCCAGTGGCACGAACATAACATGGAAACACTCTGGGGGAGTCTCTGAAGGATTTGGGGAGAAATCTAGGGACTCCAGGGAAGGCCAGCAGCGTGCACCCGAGAACAAAATGGCTGACACACCGTCGGGAGACCTGGGAATCTTCGTCTCTGGCGGCGGTTACAGGCAACCGGCGCTCGAAGTGTGCGGTAACGCAGCGTCGACAAATCTGGCAAAGTGCCTCAGGGACCCATTGGAATGTGGTGAAGTCAAGTCCAGGATATGGCTGTTGTGATTCCATAGGATCTCTGAGGCCAAGGTTCACTTCGTGGTGCTTTCTTTTTATATTGTTTTCCAAGCACGTGCCTTGGCGTTGTGCGCAAATTTTTATGGCCAAGTGAGGGCTGGCATTTCGACGTTACGTTGACGTTGCATTGAAACGAAAAAGCATAACTGCAGACAGCCGTAGATGAGTTCAAAGTGTGGCTGTTGTTACTTTGTTAAACTTAGAGGGGCCACAGTTTCAGCATTTATCTTTTTCTCCAAGTACACACAAGTGAAGACAACTTCTTTTTAGCAATACTTAAGCTTAAGCGATACTTAAGCTTGTGCGGCGGCATCAAATTTTAGATGTGGCTTTCGCGATTCTGTTGGAGACCGGTCTAGGCTTTCCAAATTTTCATTTTTCACAACGTGCTTCGGTTGGATTGGATTGTTTGCTTGGTGCATATTGATGCACTAGATTAGAAGATGACAGCAGCTTGATGCTGTAACAGTGTTAATTCCAAAGAAGCACGATGGCCGTAACAAATTTGCGCTGTTTGTTTGCAATTTTTCACATCTTAATAATCTTGCAATGTGCAGTACCAAGTCTGTAGCTGCATCTGTAGACAGAGCGCACTTGTTCGCATAGTTGATACTAGATAGCATGAAGTAAGATGCAAGATGCCGCCATCCATCACACTTGCTATGACTTGACACGCTTAGACTTGAGCAACGATATCATGATACTCGCAGTACCGACAGTGCTTGCAACATAATTTTTGTAATTTCTATAGTTTTGTATTTTCTCCCTTGAACATGAGAGGGGCTCTAGATAGCGTAAGGCAGGGTGTTTTGGTTATAGTGGTGCCATCTGTCACTCTTAGTATGAATTGATGCATTTAGACTTGAGCAACGATATCATGATACTCTCCGTACTGACAACACTTACAGCGTAGTTTTCAAATTTCAAGTTTTTGTATGTTCTTCTATGCACACGAAAGGGCATCCATACACTGCATACGCTAGCATACACTGCACAAGGAAATTTGTTCAGATGAGCAGAAAAATGCAAGAAGGTGACCTGAGGCACTGTGTGCCCTTGTTTTGACAATGTAAGTGAAAAATCAAGTTAGGTATCGTTTCAGGGTAAAATAGATGCAGCAGATATAGTGAGACTGTGCCCTAGAATTGTTGGCAGACCTTGTGCAATCCTTTGTTCACAAGTTTGTGGCTATATAGTCAGGTTTTGTTGTAGTAACTGCTCATCTGTCATTTTATGCCATGCAGAGTTAACATTCGTGTCGAGCAAAACTAAAAGTGGATCAAACTGTTTTCTGCTTAAATAATTTCCTAAGCACACATCACTTCAGACGTTGCAAGTTGTACTCACACCTGCATTTCAGACCTTCATATCAGGCGCTTTGATGTGTGTCCGGCAGACGAGAACCAGTTTTTACAACGTGCCCATCGAGTCAGGGTCACTAGTGTTGCTGTTCTCAGGCCTTTTGAATTCATTTTTGTCTTTTTATTTCCCTTTTCAAAGTCACTTTATAGTACCTGGTCGTCAGTTCATACTGCGAGGCGATTGTAATCGCATGATTTTGCACGGGCCTAGCATCGTTAGCTGGCCACTTGTTAGAGCATCGCATAGTGTGTGTCCCGATTTTTGTGTTGTTTTGGGCATGATGTTGGGATTTGGGTGTAATGGTGCAACCACATCACAAATGACATTGCTTTACTGTTATTGGCGAAATGGTGCATCGTAGTTTATATGCTTAGAGACGGCATTGCTGTAAAATGCAGGAAGCTAGTTGGAGTAGAAATTCTCTGCATTTATTTAGATCACTTGGTTGAGATCCGAGATGTTGGCTAGGTTCACGCGTAGAGGAATGTGAATAATATATGTCAAAGAATCCCAAGAGTCTATGGCTGCGTTATACCTTGCTTTTGCTTTTTTTGAACATCCGCAAGAGCACATGCAAATTCGTCCACTCGCTAAAACACGAGTTATATTCTCCAAGTTAATTTCTGAATTGGGAAGAATGGCAGAAATTATGCAGTTTAAGTTACCGTCCTATATTTTTCGGTATTGTTAGGCATGACGCAAAGCATGTCACATTCTGTACAACTTGGAATATTGATTTTCATAAGCTTGAGAATAGTTGAAAGCTGTACCAGCAGGCGGAGACAATGGATCTAGAGGTACTTTCTTTGCCGTTATTCTTAAACATAGAGCTCTTGTTATCAAATGCACCATATTGCAATTTACAAAAAGCCACAAGTTTTTCTGATGAACAAAAATCTAAGCCAGTTTCATGAAAAACGCTCCTTATGAGACTCACACCTTTGTGGTCATTGCACTGGGATTGCTTTATCAGTGCAAGCCTATACTGCCATTTTTACGGGCTTACATGTCACATGCCATCATATTTCACTGAAGAGAAAAAATACTTTGCGTGTGACAGATGTGTTGGGCGCTAGATGTAAACGGCAGAACATGTTTCATCCCCCATCACGTTTTGCTTTTTGCTGCAGTTTGCTGCCGAGGACACTGTATACTTAACACCAACATGGCATTGTATCAGTGCGAAGTTGAAGTACTGGGCTTGCTAGTTGCCGTGAATCGACTGCCGCAGTCGAATACTGGAGCATAGACACTGCTTGCCATGCCATATCTAATTCTAATGCTCATCACTATTTGATATGTGGTGCGCAACTTAATGCAGATCTTGCAGTGTTAAGCATATCCAGTGACCTATTGCAGCTGCCTGAACTGCAGATTTTGAGGCGAGGCGTTTTGGTGCAGATTTGAAGATGCACAGGTTGTAGTAGTTTGTGCTGAGCCACACACCCCTAGCACTTGCTGTGTTGCAGTATTACTCTAGGCTGAAGAAAAAAATAATTCGGTGACAAGTACCCATACAGGTTATCCCCAGTTCGTGCTGCGAACCACAGAGAGAAAAAAAGAAAAAAATTGACGAGAGGCTTACCAGATATTTGCAGGGCCGCAGAGACAAAGCCTGCAGCTGTGGCTTCTTTGCAGTGTTGCTGAAAATACTTGCCTTGGATTTGAGAGTTAATTTGCTGCAGTCAGTGTTGCTTTACACTTCACTACTTCAAGGTAGCCCTTTCAGCACGAAGAGCTCTCTTCATCTTCATTGTTGTGGCTGAAGCTGAATAAAGCCATTTTTTTGTTGAAGACGCGTATTTCCGCTTTCACCGACACTAACCTGAGCCATTGCGTGGTAGTGTGCGTCTTTCAACATCAGTACGAACGTTGCGACCAGGTGACGTTCCACTCTTGTGTTCATGCCAGCATCTCTGAACCATTTTACATAAAAAGCATAGACGCCACACCACACACGACCGCCCTGCTTTCAGTCGTGGTCAGTGGCGATCTGTCGGTAGCGAAAGAAAACGCAGATATGAATTGGTGGCTCTGAGTTAAGCTTAATGATCTCTCCACCCCGTCTCCTCTTCGTTTTGAGTTCAGCTGCCTTTCTCCCACCTTTTGGTAACAATTCCTTCAGTCGTGAAAGTGCAAAACCAGAACAATGGCGTCATCTGTTGAGCCAACTGAAATGTACCTTTACCTGCTATAGTATGTAGCTCGAAACAGAGGGGGCGCAACGCGCCATCAAACGCACAGAAGCGGCAGGTTCTCATTTCCGTAACTTTTCCAGTTTACCCACAAAACTCGTCATTAAAAAAATCACTTCACAATCCCCTTTGAATTAATATGCTAACTTCACTCAACAGTTGCAGTTGCTTATAATTTAGGATGATGATGATGTTCTCGCAAATGACCTTCATGTGTCCTTGAGAAGGTGGATGCGCATGGAAATGGCAAGCCAAGCTTGACAGCAACTTGGTGATGCAGACACATTTCCGAGAAAACACACTCTACGAGATGGTAACCTGTGGCATGGGACTCGTCTTTAATTATGCAGTCGTCGCAACCATGAATGTGGATACGAAAGACTTCAAAAATGTTCCAAATGGAAATCAACAAGAGAATGCGTGTCACACACAGTACACTCAGTGAAATCACTCCTTTGCTTTCTTGGCATCTTTACACTACATACAACTGAACAGGTCCTATGTACACTGAAACACACTGCATGCCAAAAGCAATGCAGATGTGTTCGAGAACGAACTGAAAAAAAAAAAAAGTGCCAGCAAGGAAACCTACAAAGTAAAATCAATGTAGGTGTTGTATCTTTTTCTCTGTTTTGCCATGATGGCTTTGCCTGTGCTAAAACTTTCCTGCTTACCTCACTGCATGACTAAACAGCGCGCAGAGAAGCTGAAATGAAAGTTAAGCTTCCGAGTCTGATAATATTACATTACTTTGTTTTTTCCTTAGCCTGTACAGGCAAACAAAATCCAACCATATGCATTTCTAACTAATGAAATTGGAGCCTGTACCCAAAAGCAAAATGACAGTTCACATCTGATGGACAGGTAGTTCAGATCATAGCTCAAAAAAAAAAGAATCAAATGCACAGAAAACCAGTTTCTTTTTGTCTTTCTACGTCCAAAATTTTGTTCAATTTAAATAGAATGCACCCTTTGGTTCAAAATCCTTGCCACATTTTCAGAACACCTAAATACCCTTGTTCCTAAACTGCAAAAAGCCTAACCGCGAAACAAAAACTCTGGCTCAGCCAAAAAGAACAACTACAAAAACGAGCAAAAGCTGTTTTTGACCAAATAAAGCAATAAGGCTTTCTGAATAGTGTATACACCAAAAACAATGTACAAAAAGCCTGAGGGTGGGAGGGGGGGGGGGGGGGGCGAGAAAAAACTCTTTTACATCACAGTTCTGTGCAAAAGGGTGGTGCTTACTTTCCTCTCAAATCACGTGAGGCAGTTTTTTTAAGTTCACAGCACACCACACCACTTTCTAAATCACTGCACTTGTTTTTTTTTAAGATTTTTTTTCATTATCCTGCGAGAGGAAGCGCGGCTTCCCTGGACACTGGTGTCAACACACTCGCTGAAGTAGTTTTCTGTATAGCACACTTTTTCTCGCTTTTTTTTTCTCACTTATTTTTTGGCAAATGAACACTTTACACAGCAAAGATGATGGGGAGGGGAGGGTCAATCCCCCCACAGGGAGACTTGACACACTAGACGCGACCAAAAAAAAAAAAAAAAACAGTGAGACAACTGGCCTGCACGGCCGTGACAGTGGCGGCAATTGAGACGCAAGTCACTCATTCTTCTTTAGTTCCTCTGGCTTCTCTGCAGCTGCAACGTCTCCTTCGGAAGGTGCAGGTAGTGCACCGTTGGGTTGTTCCCCTCCGGACGCCCCAGCGTCGTCGACGGCGCTTGTTCCGAACTCGTTGACTCGCGTTGGATCCACACGGTAGATCCAGCGTTGGTACAAGAATATTAGAAAAACGATGTCTGAAAAGACAAAGAAACAGCCAGACCCGATGTTTTCCAACCATCAGAAACATCCAAGAATCTTCCAATCTGTTCAATGGGGTACAAAAACATTTACTAATGACAAACCGACTTCATAAAAATGTCGATTAGCATTTCTTGGCACAAGAGCTGGACAGCTCCTTTTCAAGAGCTCGCAGAATTCAGTCCCTATTGGTACTGTCCTTAGCACGGAAGAAACTTTGCAACACATCCAGTTCGTCGACGGCAATGGCGAAAGTAACCAGGATCACTTTCGCATTGTTTTCGGATGCTTTACCCCCTTGTACCGCTGCAATGCAGAAAAGCCGCTGTGGCGGCTGACTGTTGCAGCGTTATTGCTTTTCGTGCTGCATTCCTGGGTGTTAATAGTCGTTACGTAGATTGGGTTTGGGCTTATGGGGATTTAACGTCCCAAAGCGACTCTGGCTACGAGGGACGCCGCAGTGAACGGCTCCGGATTTTTTCGACCACCTGGGGTTTTTTAATGTGCACCGACATCGCACAGTATGCGGGCTTCTAGTATTTCGCCTCCATCGAAACGCAACCGCCGCGACCGGGATCGAACCAAAGTCTTTCGGGTTAGCAGCCAAGCACCATAAACACTGAGCCACAGTGGAACACTAAGGAGTACGAGTAGTATGTATTGGCAGCAATCGGTGCATGAAATAAGATGCGACCATAAAAATAAAAATACACATATAATAGCACAAAAACTATGGCAAAGAACATCATTTTTGAAACCAGAAATGTAAGGTTAGTAGTACGACTTCTCTCAGATATTACAAGAAAATTTTGAACGAGTTAAGAGCAGTGCTGATGTGCAAGGATTTAGGTACAGTCTTTTTATGCACAAATAAAAAAGCAACAAAGTGCAATCTCTTCACAGGAGTTTCACAAGCAAGGAGTACATGCAAGAAAATTCCTTGAAGGGCCAATGAAGACGGCTCTGTCATGTCTCTGTCCTTGGCAAAAATCAACGGCTGTTTCTTTCATGACTCTATCCAGCTGCACATAATTATTTCATAGCCGACAAAGCTGGAGTTAAAGCTAGAATCACTCCAATTTAAGCTCGGAGCACTGGTGATGATTTCCGGTGTCCCATATTTGCTTCATTTAATTTTTCCCAAGCTGTTTTCCTTTCTGTGTTCATGAACAGTAAAACTCCACTAGTGGCACGAAAGTACAAGTTGCCTAAATATTTGCATGCGCAATCCTTCATCTCCGTTTTATGCAGCAAAAGACAAAAAAAAAATCGCACCTGTCACTGTAGCCTGCTTGTGAAAACGGCCATTGGGGGGCGACGCCCATCTCATTCTTTCGCTTCAGTCTCGCTTTTAAGTGGATGGTAGCAGCATTTTTGTAATTAGAGGCTCGTAATCCGTCAACCTAAAACTAGTGCCCCTTAAAAGCTCACCGTCTCTGAAGCAGCCGAGCCGGTACATGGTGGGCATCTTGATGACGAACGCAAAGATGTCGTCGATGAAGGTGTTGAGAAACTTGTACGTCAGCATGCGCCAGGGCAGGTGCGCCACCGACTTGAGCTTGTAGTTTATGAACAGCTGCGGCGTCATCATGATGAAGCCTGCAAGAGCAGAAGCCATTTTTAAACATTGGAATTCGCACATCCTTTGCTAGTTGCTTGGAAACCGTACGCACTAAACAACTGGCTGCTTTTATACGAGACGTTGGTACCTGCCACCTCAAATCCTACAGGCATCCATAAAGCATGCCAGGATCTACTCCAAACAGCAGAGAGTGCCGGAACAATAACAAGAATGGTGCGCAAGTTGCTACCTGTAGTGCCCCTAACTTCTCAGCTCGTTTCAGCACGTCGCTTCCATTGTGCCAAATTTTCGCAGCCAAGAATTTCCCTGTTTGCTACCTCACACTTTCAGTTTTTCATAATGTTTATGGGTTTATGGGGGTTTAACGTCCCAAAGCAACTCAGGCTGTGAGGGACGCTGTAGTGGAGGGCTCCGGAAATTTCGACCACCTGGGGTTCTTTAACGTGCACTGACATCGCACTGTACACAGGCCTCTAGAATTTCGCCTCCATTGAAATTCGACCGCCGCGACCGGGATCGAACCCGCGTCTTTCGGGTCAGCAGCGAAGTGCTCACAATATTATAACCCAGTGAATAGAACAACCTGAAATGAAAAACCGATTAAGATTAAAGTGCACAAAACCTGCACAGCTTTGCTTTTTTTTTTTTCTGTGCACAATGGCAAGTTTTTACCTTTTTTTGAGGCCACTTTCGTGCACTGACGAAGCACGCAGGACATGGGGAATGTCGCTACCTTTTCAGTATAGATGGACCTTATGTGTAAGCCTCATGTGTAAGCCTCATGTGTAACCAAAGCAGGACATGTTAACATGAGGGCAAGATAACTGATGATAACTCCAGCTAACAGAGTGCATTCCATGAGAAGGCAAACATAGCAGGGGATGGCAGAGAGTCAGGTGGGTGTATGAGATTAGTAAGTTTGCAGGGGGATAGGGGGCTGCAGTCAGTGCAGGACAGGGTTGTATGGAGGCTAGCATGGGAGACCTTTCTCCTTTAGTGGATGCAACTGAGCCTCTGATGATGATGATGATGTGCAGGCTTGCTGTAACGGTGCCCTCTTCACTCACCGAAGGTAAGCAGGAAGCCATACATGGCGCCGAGCACCCAGGAGTACCAGCTCTTGTGCTCGAGGTACATGAGCGAGTAGACGCAGTACACCGCCAGCAGAGGGAACAGTGCCCATGACAGGTACTTGAACGCCATCTATAAGGGGGCACGAGAAACGATGATGTATTACATGCGAGTGCCAGCCTGTCTAACACATCGGCTGCATTTTCAGCTCTGCATCAGCGAAATAGACGTGCCTATGTGTGCCTCAACAGAGTTGTGACACTGTTGACGCTTACCAGGTCGTACTCCCGTGTCGATGACTCGACGTAGGTGCACTTGTCTGTCATGCGAATCCGCGGGAATACCCCGAGGAGCTTGTTTTCCCTGTCCACCGATATGTTCACCACCTGCAAGCATAGTGAAAAAAGTGCACACATGTGAAACATGGCAACGTTCTTGAGAAATTAGCATCGGCCAGTGGAGCACAGAGGCTAGCATGCTGACGGCAGAAATGCGGTGTGCTCCTGTGCAATCCATATTTATATAAAAACGCATTTCGCGGTGGGTGTGTCTTAGCTAGGTATAAAACCAGCTTATAATGGCACTGTTGCATGCTGCGCCATTTTTTGTTCTCCAGTCGTTGGTGTTAGTGCTTTTTTACTTCTGAAGTACATTCTGATGTTTCACTGAACCCCTTCAAGAGCTGATTGCCATTTCTCTGCGAAAATTTTACTTTTCAGTTTAAATACCTTACGCACGCTTCACATGAAAACAGTGTATTTTGCAACCAGAAAAATTAATAATTGTTCTACAGGCATGTATTAAACCTCATGCAAACTCTCACAATGGCTGCAAATTTTAACACAGATGCAACAGGGTTCGTGCCACAAGCACCTAATAAGGAAATTTATTTTGTTGTTTTTCAAAGATGCACATGACGCTAGATGTGCAGGAAAAATTACATCGTTACGGGCAGCAAAACCAGTCTGCATGAAAATGGGGAAAGACATACTATCCAGGTTCAGAGTCTTGAGAAATATTTACTGCATTTGCTAGTTAACACAAAAAGAACACTATTTAGTGTATACCGGGTGCTAAATTCGCCTGAATCAAAGCAATCACTGCTAACTATTGCAAGCTCCCACGAAAAGCTCTCAATTCACAATGTACACAATTGTGTACAAAGTGTCTTAAAGGATTAATTATGTTGTGCAGCGGCAGCTGTTAAGGGCACATTTCCCGCTTCTGCAGCGTTGTCGTTATCGGCGTTGACGTTCACATAACATGATGGAGTAACGAGTTTCAAAGGGCGGAGGAAAAGGCAAGAGGCACTGCACAGCACACTGCGTGCTGCCCTCTGGGCACAGCAGCATGAGCTGCTTGAGCCGTTCGCACCTCTGCACATAGAGGGCACCACTCTACAGCATTTCGAATGGTCCATTGAGCACCACAAATAGATGCCGCTGAATCTCGCATTACACGGGCATAGTGACCAGCCAACAGATTTTTTTTTTTTTTCAATATCATCACTTCATCGAAACATATACAACCCATGGGCAAAAATAGCTAAATGCTACTCATACAATAGGGTGCAGGTTATAAAAGGTTATCTTTCTTGAAATCCTCACCAATACAAGCAAGGGTGTGTCTGCAAAGACAGAGCTAACAGCTTCAGCATACCTTGTGGATCTTCCAGATGTCGATGAGCAGCCCGACGAACACCGACAGCCGCACTAGCGTGTTGGTGTCGTTGTCAAAGATGTAGAGCAGCACCACGACCGACTGGAACACGTTGAAGAACACAGAGCGCACTGACAGGCCCTCCAAGCTCTTGCGGTTGCGCCAGAACTGGATGTCTATTGTGGAAAGACAAGGGAAGCAAGAAATGCATAAGCACACAAAACCAGAGATTGTTGGCTGTGCTAAAGGAGAAAAAAATAATTCCCAAGGTACTAAGTACATACTCAGTACTGTTACATAACCTTTCTGTTATGTTATTAACATCCTGATGCTGCGTGTGGGCTATGAATTTGACTACTGCACAATGGCTACTGTGGAGGAGTTAATTTTGAAGAGTAAGCCTCGCAGCAGGCATTCAGATTTCACACACCGAACCGAGCACACCTCCAGCTCTCATTGACCGAGCAGTCATTACCTGTTGTGGTAAACAAGTTGTGCTTGCCAAGTGGCACAGAAATAACAAAATGCCACAGCCTTGATAAGTATATATGGTTGTAAAGATCCAAGGCAGCAGGGCGTAGTTTTCTTTTCTATGACGAGACAGATTTCAGACTAACCTCTCCGGCCTGGGCTTCGCATTCTCCTGCCCTTACAAGAAGGTCATTCATCTTGAAACCATTTTATAGCGATCTATTTTTGTTTTGTTAACCATTCATCACGAATCATCCATCCTGACTCACCTTTACGAGCAGATTTCGAATGCACAGTATAATCACAGTTGCTCAGCCAGTCCGTGAAAGCAACAGGCCTATTTCCACAGTTGCCCAGTGAATTCACGGAGTAAGTAAAATAACATTTCCACACTCAGTTACGAAAAGACAGGAAAACTGCTGGATATGCCAACAAAGTTACCAAAAAACCATCATAGATGCCACAAGAAACTCGCTTCAAGGCACCCATGAGTAATGAGCAATGGTGTGATTGCATGCTCACAAGTAACCGTGTGGCTGACTGACTAGTCGTGGCAAAACTGAGGTCATGGCACTAGATCAGAAGATCGCACTAGCTCTGGCAGAGGCTCTAAGGTCAATCTACCCTTGTCCTGAGCCTATGCTTAATTCCGTAAACAGGTGCAGACCATACAAGTTGTGGAACCAGGCAACGTCACTCATAAGGCTGGTGCTCGAAAAGATCATCCCTGACAGAAGTACGCACCTACTGCCAAGCGGCTAGAACACAATCGGAAGCTCCTTGTGGAACAAATTATTAGCGATATAACAGCACTTCAAACTGTTACTCCTCACACAGACACAGCCTTTTCTGGCTGCAAAGCAACTTAGCTCTTGGTCATCATAAGGAACCACCCAGCCCTCACGCCTGATCTCCAACGTCTAACCTCTATCGCAGGTTGTCCGCACACACTTCCCTTTTACCACCACAGAGCGTTCAGATAACACCTCCAAACTCATTCACACTTCAGTCGTCACAATACACACACACAAGAGTCTCGGGGACACACACTCTCGGTCTCGGGGAATGAACATGTGCTTTATGTGTATGGCAGGGTCATACACCCTGTAGCCTGATGAATATAATACTCAAATAAACCATCACACCTTTATAGATGAGGGAAAGACCATCTTCACATAGCAGTGGCTCAATGGGTGCACCCTGTTTTAACCCCACCAGTACCTCTTGTGCCAGGGCAGCACATAGTGCTGGGGCACTCAAACTTCCTCCCTCCCCACCAACCACTACATGTACTACACCCAGGACAACCACGGGCACCCCAGCAGCAAACAGTACGAGGGTCTCGTAGCTCTCACTGATCCTAGGAGCGCACATAAAAAATCACCCTCACTCGGCCCCTGTTCCATATCCCAGCTCGGACAAAAACTATTCCGTTTCACAACTGACCTGGCTCAACTACACCAACTTTTAAGCACATCAGGGATATCCTGCATCCCCAATGCCAAACTCGGTGTTGGATCAACTCTCACTCGTCTCGGCTAAACATGGCCACTCCCGAGGCTGTCACCAGAGGTACCCCGCCTCTGCCCTAGCCACTCACCACTCTTGAAGGCGAGGAACTCGAATACGCTGTGCAGCAGGGAGACGACCACCGTGATGGCCAGCAGGTAGGGGGAGGTCTCCAGGAAGGCCTCCTTGAGGGAGTCCTTGTCCTCCTCCGACTCCTCCATCAGGTCCTGCCCAAAGAAGGAGAGCGAACGCATGCCCTGCGCCACGTACAGCTGCCACCGGAACATGCTCAGCGGCTGGAAGGTCAGCTGCAGCTCCAGCCACCTGCACAGCACCACCAACCACCATGTTAAACCTTGTGCTAGTGCTGGGGCCATTTAAGGTAGTCCTGGGGGACGCAGCAATCGCACCGAGGCAGCACAGAAAAGGAACAAGCATGCCTCACCTGCACCGAGTTCAGTGAAACTCTCGATTCATGGCAGGATTCAGTGAAACTGAATTCCATGTGGCTATGAGACAAAGGCCTCTCTGCCAGACCAATCTCCAAGTAGCCCCGTCGAAACACTAGTCGTGAGTCGCCCTCTTCGCCCCTTATTTGCATTTCGGCGAACTTAGCCTGAGCACTACATCCAATTCTCTTCTACCCCTTGGTAAGTTTCCCTATTTTTTGGTGCTCACTCTATGATGCTGTTATCGCACCAGTTATCTGTTCTGCATGTTGCATGTCTTGCCCCATGTCCATTTCTTCCATTTGATTTCAGCTAGGACGTCATTTACTCAGGTTTATTGTCTCATTATGCTGCTTTCTTTCCGTCTATTTGTTGCACATGTTGTTTTCCTCTCTGTGACGCATTGCACCGTCTTCAGTTTCATTTTCTCATAAGTGAATGCTGGCATAGAAAAGAATTAAACGCCTTTCTTTCCAGGAGGTCTGCACGAAAATAACCATCACTTGTAATTTATTGCTGAAGAGGAAAGACAACCAAAAATAAGCAAAACAAAAAATCTGACAAGCAGACTGCTCAAGTTCAGGACTGCAGAAGTGCCAGGTATGTGCCCATGCAACCATGCTGCGTGCTAAAGCACCTTAAACAGGGCTTTCCAAATTCGTACAGTAGGATCTCGATCATACAAATCTCGCGAGGTCATGAAAAATATTCGTATCATTCAAAACTAAAAAAACGAAGAAAAAAACTTGTTTTTGGCTGACGGGGTTTACTAACAACCATGTGCCACCACCGCTGGCTCAAGACATCGGCACTGTCAGCAGCTAACTTCAATTTGTCCTCATCGTCCGTTAAGGAAGTCAAAAGGCACTCACAAATATCTTATAGCTATTGCATCCCATGGTAAGACTATCCAGTACAGTATAAACCATTCCTCCTAGAACTGAAAGGAATTGCCCCAGTGAAGCTTACTCTGTAGTTTCATTGATGGCCTGGTAGTCCCGTATCAGGTTCCAGTAGTCGTTGATGTAGACGATGGGATAGTACTTTCCTGTCACTGGTTCAAACTCCACATCTGTAAGGGGGGGGATACATGGAAAAGACCCGCTACATGCAACAACCACGCAACAAAAAAAAGCGGAGCTTCTGAAGTTACACAACTGAAAAACAATAAACTTCTTTGTATAGTATTCTGCGAGATTGCAGGTCGTACAGAAGTAGACGCTAAATCCGCATGTATGAACAGGAACTGATGAAAAAGCATGACTTCTTTGCAAAAAACCAGCAGGTGGCAGTTACAGGCGCCAAAGCCACTTGACGCTCAGAGAAAAATATGTGGCGTTTTTCATCATAGCACAGTGAAAGCAGGCTAATTTAAAAAGAGAACGTTCTTGGAATTTTTACTCGCAGCATGCTGTCCACTGCCCCATAGCAGCCCTGAACTGCACCTTTGTCGATAAAAAGTAATGCCTCATAATGGCGCATTTCCAAAGCGTAATACAAAAGCGGATACGTTCAAGGTGGAATATTCACTATTTGAAACTTTGATTCACCACTTTTGCTTGACTTGCATTACTAGAACTGAGTGTAATCCACTTCTGTAGTACCCCATGTGCTTTTGTTTTCAACCAGTTTTCTGCATACCTGACGAATTTCGTACACTCTCTAGAGAATGCCGCATCTTATGAGATGAGCCAATTCCCTGACCTACTACCCTGCACTGGAAGAGGAGGGGCTGGTCCAGAATTGTTTCAACAGTTTTCTAACTCTTTAGATTACATTTTTTGCTCCGACAGACTGCTCGCTTGCGTGATTATGGCACATTCAAAACCCTTTACTCTCAGGTCACACTAGAGGCCTCCCACTCGATAAAAGGACGACCAAGGAAGGATGCAGATCATCTGGCTCACACTGGTCGACGGGCATGGGCACCTGGCCTGGAGTCCACGGGGTGTGGTCGTCGATGATGTTGACGGTCAGGTTGGGGTGCCAGTGGGACAAGATCTCTTCCTTCATTGCTTCTGCTTTCTGCAAGAGATGGCACGAATTAAGAAATCTGAGTACAGGCTAGTCTATGAAAACCAGAACAAAAAGCCTCTTTTACTAACAAGATTCACTCGCAAGAAATGAGGAGCCCGCCTGCACTAACAGGAGAACCAGAGGCTCCCAAACCGCACCACTAACAAAGCTAGGAAAAGACCTTTTTCATCACACAATGAGGAGATATTAGAATTGGATACTTAATTATTACACTCTACATATTGCTTACAAGGAGGCCATGAACAGTGAAGATAATGTGTGCAGTTGATATGCACAGGCACCTGTGATGTACTGTAAATGCTTTCGTAAGGTCACTAGGACAAATCAGTGTTTGACGCATTGCTGAAGATGTGTGTGCAACACAGTAGACAGTTGATCATATAGATGGATATGCATAACCAATCGCCGCTTACGCCAGCAGTTTGCCCAAGACGTTTGCGATGCTGCAATGTGCATGTGAGGGAACCCAAGGCACATCTTGAGTCTTTGGATTGCGTTATAGATGACCACGATCTTTTTTTCAAAATAACATGTGCCTAAAGCCGATCTGTGTTGGGGCCACATGTTATTTCAAATTTCAAGACTGCTTTTGAATTCGGACAGCTGCCAGGCATAACGAGTATGCTTAGCTTGGTCACCATAGAGACAATACGTCAGAAAGCATGAACAGTTCAAACAGATTATTGTTTCTGGTTCAAAAAACAGGTCTCAAAGTACTGACTATTAATAAATGACATATTTTTTGGAGATGCAAATGGTGATGAAGATCTAAAAAATAGCAGCAAACTTTTAAAAGAAAAAACTGGAGTTTTTTCTGCCTCGTCTGACTTTGCCAAAACTTTCACCGTATGTTCTCCACAGTTTTCTGGTAATTTAAGAACCGGTTACTTGAACTCACAGTTTTCTGGTATTTTAAAAAACGGTTACTTGTACTCAGTTTTCTGGTAATATAAAAAACTGTTACTAGTACTGGAGCACGAGGGGACTTCAAGGAATGTAGTGTGATTATCAAGGAAAAATATTCAAAAAAACACCCGAGTTGGCCTTTATGTTGAGCGTTTTACTTCTTGGACAGAATCGTTCTGCACGTGCAAACAATCCAAAAAGCACCAAAGACATTCCTTGATAACAAGGATTATGAACGCGCATTATATGCTGCATGCAAAAAAACAACGATGTATATATGAAACACGAACATTTTTATCTGTTTACTTTCTAACATCTCTCTTCTTAGCCTTAAGAGATGCTGCATTCAATGAACACAAGCCTGGTGCTGGATCCCCCAATTCTAAAACTCTCCAACATCTTCACGAAAAGCACACTGATCCCCACAAACACCTAACTATGCGATGATATAAAAACCTATGCAAACACTGTGCAGTCAGTGTCCACAGCTGCCAGCCATTCAATGCACATCCTTGGTAAATCCTTGGGCCATGCAATTTTATTTCGAGCCATATATACAAAGCACTTCATACAATGGCCCTAAAGACCAAAATTTATTGATTGCCAAACACAGTGCTTCTCCTCGCCCTACGGGAATTATAGACCTTCAGAGGTGTTGGAGGTGGTTCAGAAAATAGCCAAAAGGCAAACCCTTTGGCCCAAAGACTTTTGACGGAGGCTGTACCTGTATTCCCAGCATCAAACAGCCTCAAGACCAACCTATGTCGCCTTCCTCAAATGATCTGCTTCTTGGACCCATGTGACATTATTTGTAACGTGTGATCTTAGATGCAGTGCTCAGCTAAATCGATTCTATTGTGGTGAATAAGTTCTTCTAGTACTCCTTATATACATTTCCACTTTCGTTACGAAACAAAACGCCAGTTTTTTTTACTCAATCTTCGAAAAGGAAGAAAGCATCGGCCACCAATGCCCTGCACTCTGAAGATCAAATCCAGCACAAGAGCTTTCTTTGAATAAGAGAACCCAATAGACCCAATAGACCCAATAGCTCTGCAATAGACCCTATAATTTAGAAATGATTTTTTAAAAAATCGCTGCTCGCGGTAGCTAGCCATCGATTAGGGTTACATACCTCGCCGCACGTCCCCTACCCTGATGAAGTCAGTGGGCAAAAGCGCCAGCCTTCAAGCTCGCCCTGTCTGCCCAGGGTAGGGGACGCCCAGTGAGGTATGTCGCCCTAATAGGTTGCGAGCTACTGAGAGCAGCGATTTTTAAAAATTATTTCTAAATTATATGGCGCACACAAAGCTTTTAAATTTGGCTCAAATATCCACAAAGACTGCCTCTACTGATCTGCTGCACTAGTAATGTCCATCGAAATCACTCTAAGTCGCTTTAACTATGATTCTGCCGGTCCTGACAGAACCTCACCATCTTTGGCAAGCAGTGTCTCATTGGCACTAACGGTGAAGCCAAACAGGCAAGACGTACCTCAATCATTTCTGGGGTGGCGGCCGTTTCTCCAGTCAGCAAGTTTTGAGTCCGTTTGTAACGCAGTTTCTTGTATTTGTTCAGCTCTGGAAGAATGCCGAAGAAAGGAAAAAGATCTGCTCAGTATGTCATAAGAACAAGTCCTCCATCACACAAACCAGCAAAGTCTGAATGGGGTGAGGTATGGAGTAACCGCATGCTGCCGGCAGAAGTGGGATTTTTTTTAAATCTCAAATATTTCAAACTTCATGCCAACAACAAGGATGGTACATCATAAAGGCAGTTCCATAAGAGATTTCCTCACGTGCTACAAATGAACAACAGACAAGCTGAGTCACAGATGAAAGCCTGCATAATGTAGTACATGTTGTGGCCATCACTAAATGTGGACATCCTAAATGTTTAAGACATGGAGAAAAAAATAAAAGAAATCTATCCCACCAGTGTGCTGAAGTAACTAGTAACTAGTAAGTAAAAAGCTTGCATTATTTTACCTGAGAAAAAAAAAATTAGGAATTCCTATACATTCTATTCCAAAAAGTGACCACAATGACTACGAAGCTGCAGGGCAATCCACTTGTCCCCACTACAAACCAGTTCACGTTATTAAGCATGCTGAGGAAAAACTCCACTACTGCTCTCGAGCTAGCACGAAAAAAAATTAACACAGCCATTTTACCAAAAAGAACAAGCAAATCCACTTTAGCCATATGTGCGTTGGCCTGGGAACTTTTGTAACAGCAAGTACAAGGAGTTGTGTCTTTACAGGATTGAAGTTTCACCTCTCTTATTCAAACTTTAGCTGCATTAAAAATGTAACCAGTCTGCATTACAGAATTCTTGATTCCATTAAACAGAAACCACTGTATGTGCCTTCACTTTGCGCAGAGACTCTGGACACTCACGTTTTTTGCGATAGACGGTGTGTGTCTTGGAGTAGTCCTTTCCAGCCTTGGGATCAGGCGAGTAGCCATTTAGCACGAAGTAGACGTGGAGAAAGATTGTACCGTTGTTCTTCACTTTCTGGAGTAAAGAGGAAACGGAAAGCCTTTAGTTGCTCTCCTGCACTTGATTTGCACAAAGAAGGCTTAGCCACATTGCAGTTAGGCACATTTAGTGTGTATCACATCTCCTGCCTCAGTGTTCAGAACTTGAATGCCAGCACTCGGATTTTTTCTTGGTGCAACTTACACAGCGCTGTCATTAGAGGGATTTTAAATTTCACTTCTGTTCATGTGTTCCTTGAAAGTTCAACAACACTCGCTGCTTCTAGAACATTTTACATCAGCACATAACTAGCCCGCCTACCCTTTCTTGGTCTGGACGTCTGTCCCATTAATTAATTAACTGAGGTGAACAACGTTTATGTTCTAGGTGCCTCTCATATCTGCGGATAGCAGCTTGTTTAATTCGATTATCGTGACAAGAACAATCAAGTCATACTCTTATGAAGCATCAGTATTAGTGTAAGGTGGTGCCTTGCATGTTAAAGGCATTAGTGGTATTGGGTAAGTTTTGAGTCAGATTTCTCAATAAAAAGTTTACATTTTTCTCGCAGAATTCAGACTCGACGTTCAGCATGTTTGCTACAGAGTAAATAAAGCAGAAGTTGACGACTTGCCTCCGATGGCCTGAACCTTGTGTTTTTCGTGTAGGTGGCATCGCCGTTTGGACCACCAAACCAGTCGCCATAAATGATGCCTGTCTCCTTCCACACCAGAGCATCTGGGTCATCGAAGCGGTCAAAGGTAGAGTCCTCCGAGATGTACATAAGCATGTCCTGAAGTCGGAAGAATGACAGTAAAATTAAACCGACAAATATTCCATGGTTTCCACATTTCATGCAGTAACAGCATGCAACAGGAACTGTGAACTAAGATCAGAATCAGACTTATCCAGCCTCATGAGCCCACCTGGAGACAAAAAATAAAAATCAAATAGGCAGGCATTACCCAAGTATGTCTAAAAAACCCACATACCGGCCACTAGCTTACAGATGAGCTGCTCTCATAAGTACCCTTGTGTCGCAAAGGCCCTAAATGAAAAACACTAGCCCCATCAAGTCTGTATGTATTGGTTACACAAAATAAAATGAGAGAGAGCGGAACGACTTTAATGATGCTTCCACAACTGTAACCAGGCAAAACCACTCGACAATAATTGTTTCCAAATCGCTTTAGCAGGTCCAATTGCATTTCGGAACCTTTCAACGGCCACTTTCTTTCTCTGAACCACCAGGCACTTGAACACTAAAGTTTGCAGCGACCAACGCATAGAATTCCTCCCTGACACAAAAAAAAAAGTCCATTGTTAAAGGGGCCCCGAAACACATTTTCAGTGCATTGTTTTGCCTATTGGTTGCATAGAATGAGTTATAGTGATGTTATTAACATCGATCGTACCACGTATACTGTGGCTTTTAATATTTTAATTAGCTCGCAAAAACAAATTCGTGGCGCTGACGGTGTCACCATACAGTGGCGGTTTCTAGCAGTGGATATGACATCACTTTGTGCGAGCTTGATGATTGGACAAAGAGCAAATATACTGCAAACTGGGTTAATAACTAGAGATATGTTTTGTCAAGTTTTTGTGTTTTATATTACATTAACAAAACCAGCTTGTTTGCCCTAGATAAAAGCACTGTAAATCAAGTAAAACAAAAACACGCCGCCAGAGGCACTGGCTACTTTTTGCATCGAAGGACTTTGCGCCTCTCAGTAAACATCCTACGACCTAGCACTAAACACTTACGGCTACTCTCTATGTATCTGAGAGCGGCTTTGCGGAATCGATCCGATCGAGCCATTGCACTCTCTAAGCGTTCGTTTTGGTCCCAAGGAAGGATGCGTTCATTTCACAGTTAGCAGGCAGTGCACATCGTCAGTTTGTGGAGAATCACCGGGCGGTGGCGCCAGATGGCGCCACGTTCCCGTTAACAGCGCGCGCTCCTTGCTCGCCGTGGCCAACCAGCACGCTAGGAGCGATGGTCGGTGGGTAAGCAGTAGCGGTACGCACTATGCTAAATGTGTCTGACATCTTGTGCAGGCTGTCACACCGTCGCAGTATCTCGCGCTCGAGTTCGGATCCATAAGTAAGGGAATGTCACTGATCAGCATTCCCTTCTGCGCCGTCGACGTGACGGTGAAGCATCGCTGGGTGAGCTGGGCGTTCACATGGTTGTTGTAACCATGCAAACAGCACTGCCTGCCTTGGCATGAATGAGTTACAGAGAACAAGCAACCATGGAGTGCAAATTTCCGCCACGTGCTAAGATAGGCTGTTTTGATTGGTCGCCCTGAGTGTCGTCATTGGGAGAGTGAAATAGGAATGGGAAGCTGCATGAAAATCGAGTTGAGGGCAGCATTTTGTTTGCTTGTATTTTGAAATTTCTTCATTGAATAACTCCCGTTCCTATGCATCGATTCTCGTAATTCTTTTTGAGTCGGCATCTGTGTGACATAAAGAATCCAACTGAAACGTAACCGGCATCCATTCAAATGGTGTTTCGCAGCCCCTTTAAAGCTTTCCTTGTTACTTAAACAAGCAGCTAATTACTAGGCAATGTTTAAAGAATTTTGATGCATAGCCCATGATATCCTACTATAGCACAATAAAAATAATAACACAACCCTCTTGAATGACAAGATGTCTCACAGATTTTATTTTCTTTTGACATTTTTTCCCGTAAATTTAAAATATTTAAAATATCACGTAGTGACAGAGCGACTTCTAAAAAAGCGAGGAAAAGGTATCCATAATAAGTTATAATAAAAAATTCAGGAACCTAAACACAGATGCAGCTTCTAATCTATGTTGATTATGTCAAGGGTTTTGGAGAAAGTGAAAACCATTTTAGAGTACTAAAATTTCATGGCATGGCAGTATTTAGTCACCATGCAGGGTATTTGGAAATCTTGGAACATCATTTTTCCCAATCGAACATGACCAAAAAGCAAACATAATCGATTTGTATTCGAAATTCCAAATATTCGCAAGCCCCTGCTAATAAATCCTGGAAGTGCGCTAAAAAGGATACCTGTCAACGAGCTCACCAAACTCTTGCTTCAGATAAGTTAGTCCAAAACTTCTCACCATGACAGTTCCATTGGGATAAAGGTTAGACGAGGGGGGTGGAGCTCCAGTTTGGCCACTCCCGCTGCCGGCCGTCTGACTGGATGGCTGGCCGCGGAAGAAGCTCGTCATGAAGTAGATGATGGCCGCACGAAACAGCAGGCCCTTGAACACCGACCAGTACGAGAAGGCTGGCTGCTGTTGCTGCTGCTGGGCATTTTCAGGGTTTCTGTCATTCTGTGCTGCAACAGCCTGAAAAAGAAAGAAAAATAAATGTGCCTTTTACACCCTGGATCTGCACGACAAGCTAGAGAAATGAACAACATTTTGACAATACCAGAGGCAGTTTCAGTGCTTCGGTGCTTCATCCTACGGAACAAATTACAGTGGAATGCTAATGAAATAACGATAGTTACTCCTCATCACTTACTCCACTTCTTGTGCAAGCACTAAGTTTTATTAGAATGACAAACTAGTCAAAGGATTGAGTGGATGAAGCGCACAAAAGACACGGCACATAGGCAAAGACGGACACGACACAGGCGCTTGGCTTTGATGCATGGTTTCCTATTTCGCCTTGTATAAACTTTCACTGAAATGCGATTACATAAGTGAAATTTAAAAAAAAGTCACTTCTTTTGACACTGGCACTGATCCAGCCACCTTCGCCAATTGAAGCTCGCAAAATCCGGTATTGCTTCTCACATCCAAGTATACACCATAAAAAAAAATTCGAGATCACTGCGGTAACCCACATTGGAGTAATACGAAAGCATTGACGCCTCCTCGGCAATCTTTGCCTCTATTTGCCTGAGAATTTATGAAATTCATCAAATTCCCACTATGCTTCGTTCCAAACTTTCAAATTTGGCGCCGCGCATTGGCTCCGCCCACACCTCTGGTCACGTGGTACTACACTTCCGGCGTTTTAAATTTGGCGCTACTTTTGCCCTGGCCACGGCCACTTTTTGCACATTTTTGGCTCTAATTAACTATTCATCCGATCGTCACCAAATTTTTTGCGCCGCATCCTCACATTATTCTCCTTCGATTATAAGCACTTTTTAGGCGTTTTCTTTCCAGTTCCCCACAATGGCTGCGGATAAGTTTTGATGACACGAAACCGCCGACATAGCCTAGCAAAGCTTTCGCTTTAAAATGAAGTGCAGAAGCCCAAAGGGATTGTCAGATCTCCCTGAGGTTTTGTCTGCAAGGTTTTGAAGCAGCTCATGCGGGAAAACGGCATGACGTAGAAGCTGCTCAGCGTTTCCGCTTACAGTGACGTCACAGCTGCTGTCCGTTTCGTGCGGCGCAGCGCGTTTCGTGAACACCTGCGGCGCCGAGGCAGCGCAAGCATGTGCAGCCTGTGCAGCAAAGCACACTTTTTTTTTTATTGTTACTTTTCAATAGTCAGTGACTCGCCGTGTGTTAGTCGCTAAGGAAAAAAAAAGAAATGAGAGTGATGAGGGATCGCCGTTCATGCACACAAAGATAACCCAAAACACGAAAACCAACGTTGCGGCGAGTCATATCTGGGCAAGATTACCTCGCGGGTCATTTTCTTTACGAGTCACCGATAAGAACTGCGCAGCTCACGTTAGATTAACAGCCATGAGGCAGCGATATCGAAACGCACACCGGTGTGTTTCGTTTAGTGCGGGGTTTCAACGGATAACAAGCTTTACAAATAAGTATGCCTCCAGAGGCCTTGACCCAACCTCGAGAAATGCGCGACGCACGAGATCGGAGATTTTCCTCACACCCATACATTACCCGCCTGTTTGTCCTTCACAAAGCGAACAGAAATCTGACAGAAACCAAGCTTGCTGTAGAAGACACGAGTTTCGTGGGAAGTTGAAAACGGTACAGTTCTGCATGAATTCAGGGCGATTCTCCGGTAACACAAGATAGTACGAAACGATCACGTCATGTTTGCTGCTCTTTAAGGATCGTGCACCACAGTTACGTAGTACCTTGTATCAAAGCGAACCTTTCGCTTCTCCAAACGCCAACGCCAGTTAACGTTACCAAATCTGCTCCGAAGCATTACGGCGAAGCATTGGGCAAAGTCACGATGGCTCGCTCGGCAGCGCCAACTCCGACTGGGAAACGCCCTTTAATCCGTTCTCATTACGGACCCGGCCAAAGACGAGCAAATGAAGCATGCGCAGGAAATCGAAAGTTGACCGACACCGCTAACGGCATCGGTCAAAAAGAAAAAAAAAGCGCAACGCCGAACTGCGGAGTAGTATATCGGGCGCTCACCGCATCTTGCGCTGGGTTCGAAACCTGGCCGTTCGTTGCGCGGACGACCGCTCGGGACTCCAACGTTTCTGTCATGGCATCGACGGTTAGGAATAGCGATCGAGGCGGTGGGCTCGCTTTGATCGCCCGCTGGAAATTCTTGAATTGGTTGCGACGACAGCAAATACCCACTGGCCCCAGCCGCAGTGAATGACTGCGAAGAGCGATCGACCCTTCCCCCAGTGTGCTCGGATGCTCTTCGGCAGTTCGCTCGCATTCGCCTAGACTTGGTGACAACCTTAATCCACGTATTACGCACTGCGCGCACTCAGAAAATAATTAAGTGCTGAAAACAGTGTTCGATAACTTTTATACAATTTTACTGTGTAGCTTTGCGAAGTTTTCTGGCTTTTCTTCCTTGCCTTTTTTTACCGTAGTCACCAAACTTTTCTTCCGACAGGGGTGCGTCGGTCGCTCCGTGCCTTCGCAAAGTTCGCAGTGAGGACATTCGTCGAAGGACGAACTCGCCTTCTTGCCGCTGCAGAGTTGTTCCATAGGTGCCATGAACATTGCGCGCGTAAGTATCCAAACCTCAAGATGACTCTGCTTATCATTTCTGTAGCTGAATCGTGGTTTAGTTTCTCGAAATCTGCGTTTTGATACCACCTTGCTTATTGCGAAGGATCAGCCATGTTGCCGCCCTAGTCAGTCGTGCCTGCGTTACCTCCCGATAAGAAAACTGCAGAAACTTGTCCGTTTTCATACTAAACCCTCGTGAAAAACCTGGAAAGACAGTGTTGGACGTGCAGGCGATGAACTCGCGGGGTCTCCTACTTTAACGCGTTGTGCGCTGGTATTGGCAGTATTTGCTCGGTTTATGTCGAGGTCTGGGGCTTATGGAAGTTTTTCTTGGAGAAAAACGGCGTGTGAAGTCTACTTTCTAGGAACAACGCTGCCGTCTTTAGACTTCATGGTGTGATTGGCGTGTAAGTCGAGAAGGAACGCCAGTCTAGACTCATTTACTGCGGTTCCCTGCGTTCTGCTAAATCGTTTGCTGTGTTACTAAATCCGTTTGTCATGATTTTTATTTTTCGTGTGTGTATTCTCCTTCTAGACTGTGACGACGATTGCCCGCCGGGCTCCCCAGCTCCAGGCGAAGGCTGCACCCGCGAGGAAGTACAAGACTCTTGCCCAGATCAAGGAGCTGCAGAAGCAGTTTACTGTTAGTAAAGCTTTTATTGTTCGTGCATCCGAATTTAGCAACGATTAGCGCCCACAGTTTCTTCGCGCACTGAATCGTGGAACTCCCATGGCAGGACTGCAAGCGTTATCAGCGAATGAACCATATGTGAGAAGTAGTAATCAGTGCACAGTTTACTTTCGCACTGAACGGGGAGACGGCCCCTGTTGGAACTGTGAACCTTATCAGCAAATGATGTATGCGAGGCAGAGAGTAACGCATGCATGCAGTTTGGTCTTTCACTGCGTGGGGAAATGGCCATGGCTGAGCTGTAATCGTTAGCATCTGATGAGCGATAACACAGCTTTAATGAACACGCTTTGAGGGCAAGGAATGTTGCGGAAAACAACACAGAGGAGCACAGTCATATGGAGGTGGCTTTGGATTGACCATCACGTGCGCTATACATAATTTGCGTTGACATTTTTCTGACCGATGTCATCGGGTCCTGAAAGCTTAGTGAAAGTTTGGAAATTTTCAATCCACTTATCGCCAACAGCTTCCTGTGTCCACTGTGGAAGCTAGCCTGTGCAGCCAAAGATGGCACTGGCTATCTTTGGCCGCAGACCTGCACCCACCCGATACAAAGGGTACAGCTACAGTTTATTATCATCATCCTTGAGTTGGTGTCAACTTAAATGTTAACCGAAAGTTCATTGGGGTGCATTTGGTGGCAGAGAAGAAAGTATGTGAATTGTTACACTTAGCTCGGTCCTTTGTCACAAAGCACCGTGTAGAACCTTCATTACTTGCTGTAAAGGGGGCAGGGGATGTAGATTTGTACTCCCATTGAATTGTTGCGGAATGTCTCTCTTAATTTATTTGTAAGACATTGTTTCATCTCAAAACTCTGAAGTGCATTGGAATTACTTGGAACAACAAAATTTTAAATATTTAAAGTGATTGTAGTGGCATGAACACTTGCAGATCTAACTTAATTGCCACCAGTTGGCAAGTCCTCCAAAGTTCCCTGTGCAGTATGTAGCCTGTTCAGAAACTACTAGTACATTATACCCTGTACTGTGCATATTTTTACTCACCCCTTCTGATGCTTGTAATAGACGAAGGTATCTGAAGTATTTCTGTATTTGTTTGCACTTGTGGGCATGTCATGCTGCACAAAACTTCACCTTGTTTAGTCTTCAGACTAGTTCCTTCGTGATGTTTGTCTCCGAATTGTTATTGAATACTTAGTTGCTAACCACCTTAGTTTCTAATCATGGTGGCCAAATTTTAGCAAGTGAGATCTGAAAAATTCATATATGAAAGCTGCCATTCAGTTTCACAAGCTGTCATAAATCGGTGTATCTTCGGCTGTAGCGCATAGTGAGGTGTGCTTATCCTTTGGCCCTTAAAGGGGCTCTGAAACACGTTCCGAGGAGAGCACATCGACTCTCTGTCTGTGTTGTCATGAGCACCTTAGCCAAATAATACACTTCTACATGCAGCAGAGAACCCGCAATTGCGCGAAAGCTTGGGAGCCCTTTTCATCGACTTTTTCATGCTCACACCCTCCTTTCATCGCACGCTGCTGTGTATGCCAGCTCAGAGATGGCTGTTGGTTAGTGTTTCAGACATCGGACAGCTGCCATGGCTGTGACGAGGGGGTCAAAGAGGCTCCACCCCCCCGACGATGGGGCCAGGGGAGGAGCGCCGGCCTTCCAGTGTGCAAAAAGTGACGAGAACAGAGGGAAAGGCGTGAAGGCGCTGAAATTCAAATTTTGACTCTAGATAACTGAGCTTCTACAATGCGCATCAAAAAAATTCTTGCAGGAGGGTATTTATGAAGCAATGTCCTTTAACACCAGAGGCACTCCACAACTTTAATTAGAGGCCCTTTCAAAGTCCGTTTAATAACACATAAATGATGACTTTTGACATACTATGAGGAATAGGTTAGCTTGCAATGAAAATGGTTGATTTTGTAGACACTCGACTTTGTCTGCATTCTGTTGAGCAAACAAAATATAATAGTCAGCAGAATGAAAAAATTCTTAGTGCAGTTGATTAAGTGTTGGTTAGTTACAGTTAGACGAGGAAACTGTAGTTGCGTGTATTTGTAGGGTTTAGGTCCAGTGCCTGTGGCTACCGATAAACCGTTGCAATTGACTAAGCCGTTGAGAATTGTGCACTTCCGTAATTTAAGTATTTCCTTCCAAAACTTGCACATTTTCCCATTAGGAATGCTGCAGTGAAGAGCTTGTGATTGTTACTACCTTCCGCAGTTCACACTGTAGTTGTAGTCACAAAATTTCAAAGACTAACAAAGGGTATGGTTATTTTCCTCAACTTGCAGGGTTGCCTGCAGAAAGCTTCATTTGTAGGCATTGAGTGGAACGTAATTTAATGTAATTTTAAACAGTGGCTGCCGAAGAGCAGCTTCGACATTTCTGTATGCACAGAAATTGTCATAAAGTGGTAAATGCCATCACAGCAGTCCTTCCATCAAAAATCAGTGATTCCATGCAACCCAAGATGCTGATTGCCAGCATCTGATGGTGGAGCGAGTATGTGAACTGCTCACCTCAGAGATTTTCCCAGCCTGCATAAGCGCTGACACAGCAATAGGTTGAATTTGACGCTGCATCAAGCAACGCGCAGGCACTGTCCGAAATTGAAACTTGCAGTAAAAAAAAAAATTGCTTGTTATTCATGGTGATTAATTTCTTATGGTGTAAGGGCACCTGCGGCCAAAGGTTGGGTTGAAGGCCCATTCCTCAAGCATTTTGCCCCAAATAAGCAGAGCACCAGGCCAGGGGAAAGCTTGTAGCCATTGTATCCACCGGTGGGTACCCGGCAGCACTGAGTATCGAATCCCGCACCTCCCGCATGCGAGACGGATGCTTAGGCCACCGCTGCAGTAATAACTTGTGATTAATCATTCGTAGGGATCTCTGGCTTTGATAGCATCTTCATTATTTCTGTGCCCGTACAGATCTTGCAATGTAAGAAAACCAAAACAAAAAATACAAAAATATCTGCACTAATAACCTCAATACATGGACAAGGTAAGATCACTGATATATGCTAGTTTAATGTGCTCAAAAATTGTTTTCTGATATTTTTGCCTTTTACGTCCATCAAAAGCGGCAACCAGGTGACATACCTGTGTCTTGTCACTGGGCAACAGAATTGCCATGCCGGTGTGTGTGAGATACTGTGTGCACTGTGTGTAGGATGGTTGTCTCCTTTTCATGCATTGTGTTAAATGGAAGGGTTCGCTTAATTGTTCGTGCAGATGGTGTTCATCGTCAGACAAGTATCAAGGCGGCAACTCTTCCTCTTATTTTAGTGCGCTAGCACTTTATGTGGCCATTCCCCACGCAATCAGCTGTTGTGTCCAGTGGCGCACGTTAACCGCTTCAGGCGCCAATTAAATCTGCTGAAAGGAAAAATCTTCTTTTGAATAAATGACGATCAGTAAACTAAGTAGAAGTGATGTGAAAAAAATTACACAAAAATATTCATATTTAAGCATATTTTATTCGTGTCCACATTTGTGGACATAGCACCTTAAACCTGACACACGAATATAAACACTGCTACATTTGCTTGCCTTTTCAAACTGATCGTTAGACATCAATAAATGTTTAGCTCTGGAAATATACACTTGAGGGAATTATTCTGGAGTTCATGACTTATAAAACAGGTAAAATCAGTCATTCTGTGACGACAGGCAGACGAATATTCAGTATTTTGGGCACCGAACACGGTTTTTAGATGTGCAGCCTTCACATCGGCACCGTTGTGTAATTAACGTGTTCAGAAGCTGGGATCAATGGTTGCTTCCATCATAAGTAATACTTTAAGTTCGGCTGCATCGAAGGGGTCTCGAGTGATCTGAGCGCAGGTGGAGAGAGAGAGAAAGATAGCGTCTTGCGGCCTGCTTTACACATAGTTTTTGCAAAAATGAGAAATTATTTCTAAAGGTCGTTGTTTGATCAGTTTATGTCAGAGACCTGAAATGAACTGTCTTCTCACTCTACGAATGTGCTGATTATTGTTTTATAGCCGTGTAGCTTGGTGGCCAGCTCTGAACTGGCCATGGTGTAAGGGCACGGGTTCTCCTTTTTCATCATCCCTTGTGTAGTGCTGCCACTTTGTATTCTTCTCCACCTTGGGTTTCATACATAATGTAATGATTCTTGTTAAAAACTGCGACAAAATTTTCGAAACGATAGAGAAAAAATTGGAGGACGCTTAAGCTTCGCCTTTAAGAGTGGAACGCGACAGCGTGTTGCAGCACTGCCAGGGAGTCCACGGAACGCTATTGCCCGTTCGGCGCGATGCCTTGCCCGTTAGACAAATCGCTCTGCTACGTACAGTGAAACGGACGCGCAGAGCGGAAAACCACACAGAAGCGCTGCCAGGCGCTTTGCCGAAATGCGCGGGACTCGGGTTGCAGTCGTAGTTCGTCGGCACATCGTTCTCGACAGACCTGATGCAACGAACGCCAGTATAGCTTCTGCCCCAAACGAATGGGCAGCAAGCCGCAGCCTTCGTGGGGAACGCGCTTTAAATGTGCGCTGCGTTGTTCGCCACTCACCGCGTGATTCCTGCTTGCCTGCACGGCCCCACTGCGCCCGAACGAGATGAGTGGGAGGTGCTGCCGTCACGCGCTATCTGTTGGGGCAGTGGCGTACATTGTGAGGAGAAGATATTTTTCGCTCACGGCCAACGCCGCCAATGACACCGGCTTTTCTGCGACACTGGGGCCCTTAGCGCTGTCGCGTTAAAAATGTTCTGACCGTCACTGAAAATGGTTGCTTCCTTCGGATTCATGCGTTCTACAATCTAGCACAAATGGTCTCAGATCCCTTTTTGAATATTGGTAGGGACCTAAGACCCCCCCCCCCCCCCAGACCTCCCTGACTTTAAGCACTGGTCATAGCGCACTCTGCCGCAGAGGCTCAGCTAAGTGGCGGTTCTTTGCGACCATCTGTGGGTCTTCATTGTTCGATCGGCCGCACTTCTTTGGAAGTGCTTCTCCATCGGCTGTTTTCATGAAAAACGCTTCAGCGCTAGAGTCGTCCAACGTTCTCTTTGTGCAAGCATAGTTCTCAATGTCCGTAAGGAGTAAGCCCATTTCGTACCATATGTGCACAAAAAAACGGCGCATTCTGGGGAGAAAACGCCACTTTGATATTTTCGGCATTCAGGCGCCAAGTCCACATTTGTGGACGCACCACTCTGAGCATCTACTGCAGCACTTTTTCTTTGTCTGTGACGATGAAAATTGGTGTGCCGTTTCTACAATAACCTGTCGACGCATTGCGAGCCCTAAATTGCATCGTTCGTGATCATTTGTAAAGATAGAATGCCAAAAGAAAAGCTTTTACTCGTCCCGCCAAAAAACGGCGTGATGCACGTATTTTCTTTCTTTTTTTACAAACGCATTTCGCTCTAGCTGCAAGAGATGGCGCCACAAACTTGACAATTAGGGTCAAATGGTCAAGAGCACGGTATTCAAAGTTGGAAATTCGCCTTGCGTACGAAAATGAGGAGGCTTAGGTCGTGTCCACATATGTGGACCCAGCGCCTGAAAAGGTTAACTTGACTGCTGCACCACTGCGCCAGGAATGGTAGAAAGACTCCCAGGGATATATGAATGCAGAGGATGAACAATTCCGCATTTACGGACGTTAACCCATTATCGTTATCCAAACAACTGCCACCCGGGAACACTGGATCTGAACATTAGAACCGAAAGGAAAACGAAACGGCTAGCGCACTTAATCATCAACTACCTTTTTTTTTTTTGCAGGTTGATGATGGGGTGCCAGTCTACCTGAAGGGCGGGAAGATCGATAGCATCCTCTACCAGACCACTCTTGCTGTGAGCGCCTTAGCTGTGGCGACTTGCTTCTACACATTATACGGCCTGATCTACAAGCACAAGAAATGAGGTGTCGAACTCCGAATGAAATGCTTGGAGTGATGTGTAAAATTTAGGAAATAAAGCTAATCCAACCTGGTGGAAGGTGTAGCTCATGTCATTTCTTGCTATTTCAGTGAGCATAGTTGCCCTCAGTGTTTGTTATTTTTGTGGCTTCTAATGGAGAGTTTTAGCATAACGTGGTCTGCTTACTTGGGGACGCAGCTGTGACTGCAGTGGCAGGTGTGCGCTACCATCTGGCCCCTAGTGTCGATTGTGCAAGCACACTTGGCACTTCTTGGAAGCACACGAGCAGATGGCTGCTCTTAGCCATGTACCACACTGTAGTAAAACGCTAGCTTCTGGCTTTTGTCAATAGCACAGAGAACATAATTACTTTGTTAGACATATTTTTATATGATGCAGCTAAAACTTGCTTGTTATGGCCTAAGTGAGCATTTGTTCGAAGCAGCTCAAAATTCTTGCAATTGGCATGTGAGGAAGACTTTGACACTAGGCGTATCTTTTTTTGCTAAGTGCATTTTTGCTTGATTGATGCAGTAATGGGAGCCACTACTGAACATCATCCTTGGCCATAAGTTTCAGTAAAAAGTGACCTTTTGCAGGCTAGAGGGGAGTTGGATGTATAGCTATCACTAATTCCTGTTAGGAAAGGGAGAAAATCCTGTTTGCACTTTGCTTTTGCTTTTTTGAGACTGGAACTGGAGGCTTCAGCTCCTACACATGTCTTGGAGAAAGCAGGGCATGTGTGATATCTGTGCACATTAAATAAACCATGCGATCGAAATTTATCCCCAGCCCTCCACACTGGCATCTTTCTCTTCATTCTTTCACTCATTTAATTCGTTCCTTCCCTCACGGCGCGTTTGTGGGGTCGGAACACTGTATATGCTGTATCTGTGGTGATACTTCTGATGGTGTATGATTAGACATGAGATGCGATAAGTGGTCATTTATGATCATGACATACAATGACTAATTGATTAATTACCGTAATTAACTTCATTGTGCAGTGTGTATGGCGACTGCTTGTGTATGTGCGTAATGTATCGTAGCAAAGCATATCTGCGGTGTGTTCATGTCTGAGCGAGAGTGACGTCGCCAAGTGTTCCGGCAACGCCGTGACGGGCTCCTTGTGCGCCGGGGTCCGCTAATTTTATTCATTTGTTGCCACAGCGCAGGCAGGGGATGTGGGGTGACTACAAGTTCCTATGCTGCGCTTCTCTGGTCTTCATGTTAGAAATGTTGCAGCTGGCGATGAAAGCACAATTTTCGTAGCCCTTTGCCTGATTTACAAACCCTTGGCTGAAGCTAAACTGGCATTCATTGTCTCAGCAGCAAGCGCGGGAGCATACGTGCGTAACATTCATTTGGGACATGGAAGGTGCATGATAACTTACCACTTCCTTAGAGCATTGAAACTGTGAAAATTGGCTACAGAGCCCAACAGTGCCCCGCGTGGCTCACCACCACTTCGGTGTGACCAAGGCTGTGCCAGGGAAGCCACAATTGCAGTCGGCTGCGGCAGTAAATTTCTCATCCCCTTCATTGTCAGCAAACAAGGAAACAGTGAGTCAGCGGGAATGTGAGGGAATGGTTGTGACTCTTGAGTGTGAGTGAGTGGTTGTGGATGTGAGAGGTCATGGTAGGAGTGTGAGTGAGTGGTTGTGAGTGATCATGAGTGCTAGTATAAGTGAGTGGATGTGAGTGTGATTGAGCCACCTCTCATGGTGGCGAGGTATGTTTTTTCGACTTGGTAGGGCTCGGAGTGAGCGTGTTTGAGCCTCTGTCCGCCTAAGTTGTGCCAACAACGGCAAATTCTGCAACCGCTGGGAATAACAAAGGAGCATTTGGAAAGGTATAGCCCGGCCTGACTGAAACGCGAACAGCGCCTGTGAATAAAACAAACCAGTTTTAACTTATTTAGTTGCAGCTGCATCGCACATGCAACTAGTCTGATTCACGTTCCTGGGAAAGAGTTCACCAAAGCACATTATTCATGAGGTGGTTGTAAATGAATGTATCGTTATTAACAGAAAAGCACTGCATATGAGAGTCTACGTTTCATTTGGGCCCGACTCTAAAGAGCATGTGGATCCGCATGGTCACTGAGTCATGCAGTGGTGCAGAACTCTTCCTTTGCTAGGTGACAAATTGGTTTTGAGGAAAGGCGACCATATCCACGGTCAATAATGTTTGGACATCGATTTTGGTCCAAATCGGCCAAGGTCAAGGTCAATCTTTCAAAGTCGATCTCAGGGTTAAAGGTCAAATCAGGCATGGAATGGTGAGTGACCTTTGCGTTGAGTAGAGCTACCGTTCTAAAACCACTAATTTTGAGTCGAACAAGGATTGTAGGAGTCCTTTGGATCTTGCAGCCACTTAATTTTAGTTCTTTCGGTCAGCTCCTGCTGTACTTTCTGGTCTGAGCTGTTGTTGAAGAAGGGGGTTCAACCCCACCGGTGCCACCAGTTGGAGACGAAGGGGTCCTTGAGTAGGCTGACTCGTTCAGCACCGCAGGTCCCGGCTCTGAAGGAAGTTGTCGGACTCCGTTAAGGAGGAAACTGTACAGTAGGTTTATTTACATTTTTACAAGCATTAGGATCAAAAGTGGGGGTCCTTTTACTGCACTCGCTGTCGAGTTTTATAGTGTTCTTCTTCCCTAAAGTCCCCAGGTTGAGGACACCCTCTCCGGGGTGGGAGTGGCCTGAAACTTTCACTTGTTCGCACAAACTCGCACCACCACGCACATATGGACACGCCCCCGTCACATGTTGAGCCTGGGAGAGAGGAGCTCAAGGATCTCGTCGGAGTAATAACCTCTGGCCAGCTGATGGTTCCAACGTGCTGGCGACGCCCGTTCTTCAGCAGATGACAATTAACCGACTCACATAGCCAGAACGCATGCAAGGTCGGGAAGAGATGCCCAAAGCGATCTATTGTCCTTAAAGATGCTTGCGATGGTTGGGGACGATGACCGCCAGCCCACAGCGGTGCTCGGCATGCCGAAGAGCCGCCGGAAACGAGGCCCTTTTGTTCCCCGACATTGGCACGGCGATTGGGGAAGATGTCCGCTTGCTCGTCACAGTGGCGTCGGAGACTTCGGAAAGGGGTCCGGTTGTGCTCAACCTTCAGGCCTCCGCTCTTTCGGGTCCCACACTCCGACCGGGCAAAGCTTGTAATTGGAACCAGCCAACACCTGGGTCCTCTCCGTGTGGCCCTTGACGGCAGGCCTGGGCGCGATCACCATCGAGTTGCTCGGAGCCACCCACAGACGTGCTGGCTGCCAACAGGCGAGAATTGCGGTCGCCCTTGATAACTGCTCAGACTTGCTGTCGCTGTTTTTAAACACTGTACAGCATTTCCTCTCACCGCTTAATCGTCGGTTATTTTATGCTTTCTATTTCCGCGTTGTCTTGACAGGCCTATACAATGTGGTATATTTATCTATTTATTTCCAAATACTGCAGGCCAGCATTGGCCCAAGCAGGAGGGTCATGAAAAAACACAAATCACAACACCATGGAAAACATTTCGTGTGACACACAGCAAAAACGAAACCAAAAAGATAAACATAGCAAGAGAAAAAAAATACATGCTGAAAAAAGGGGGAAAAATATAAAGTTTCTTCCTTTTTATTTTAGCAAAAAAGTTTTTAGCGCCTGTTCCACGTTAGGAGAGTTAAAAATCAATTCAGGGAGTGCGTTCCAATCTGCTATTGTTTGAGGGAAAAAACTGCTTAAATGCGTTTGTTTTGGCAAAAAGAGGCTGTAAGGAGTGCTCCCAAATATGGCGGGTCCTTCGAGCAGTGGAGTGCCTGAGGAATGAAGGGGGAGAAATGCTAAGCTTACCAGCTATAATTTTATGAAGGAAAGAAATACGGTTAACTTTTCTGCGTGTACAGAGCAACGGAATGTATATTGTCTTTCATGAGCTGTGTTGGAGAGTCAGACCTTCTATATGAAAAATGAAACGTACTGCCTTCCTCTGGATGAGCTATAATTGATAGATATCTTTCTTGGTGTGTGGGTCCCAAATTTCAGAAGCGTATTCAAGTTTGTACCTGACAAAAGTTTTGTAAGCCAAAAGGTTAATATATGTCCGCCTCGAGCTCCATGCCATAGTGTGTGCATTGTGGCTGATTATCTTCTGGGTAGATTGCGTGGTCTTTCAGAGCGCAACTCTTAAGCGCCCGTTCGTTGGTTGAGACATCGCCGCCGTCGGTGTAACCGGGCGCTACGTGATTAGACCAAGCCGACCAAGCAAACGAGAGTACCGCCGCTCGCTCACAGATGGCGCCAGAGTGATGCGCGTCGTACTAGAGTCACTATAGATATATGTTCGACAACTTATTCAGCGACCCTGTGCTGTTCGTGCAGTAGAAGGGGTATCTTAAAGCCCTAGATCAGCTGATGTAGGGACTTTAGGGTGGATATAGGGGAGGGGAGGTCTACCTGCGGCGGCACGCGCCCACGCTGAGCTGTGCCCACGCGCTGCCTCCTCGTAGTCGCGCCATGCTTCGCTCCGTTTTTGGCTCGCGGTACTGTGAAATCCGTGCCGGTGGTGCTCGCGATAGATTGTCCGCGTCCGGCACCGCCACTCACAGCGTTACGTGTTCCTAGTGTAGACCGTCTGCTTATATAATATACAATACAAAATAGTCTCAGCCAGTTCTTTCAGATCTGAGCGACGCAACCGCGATGGAAATGCTTCGTCTGCCGCGGCTGCTACACGAGCTGCCCGAGCTGAGGCTCAGTGCCGCCAAAGCACAAAGTGATTCCGGTTTTCTCCCTCGTAACTCCTCCCATTACTGTGACGATCTCGTCTTCGAGAACCAGGCATTGGTGCAGCAGGTCAGGTTGAACATATCTTCATCCATTTGTCCGGTACAACACGCAAGGAACTCTGCGCAAACTACGGTGGTCATTGTGGTGCTCAAATTTATTTTATTTATTTACAGTACCCCTAGGGGCCCTCTTGCGAGGGTATTAATAAACGTATTAATATTATGAGGTTTGGAAGCGCATTCTGTTAAGCCACGCACGTGTCTCCCAATTAAGGAGTAAAATTTTACTCCCTGGTCAAAATAGCGCTGGACATTCATTGCGCACAAAGGTGGAAATGAGTAGCGAAGGGTTGGCAAAGTTTCCACGGTCAAATGCAGTTTCTGCGCTCTCCGTCAACTGTCAGTTAAGTTGTAGTGCACGACGAGCCTGTTAGAATAAGCAAACGGGGCCTCCCGCGTACTTCGCTCTTCGTGTTCGGATAAAGTGACCACACAAAGCATGCAGCCGAAGGGCTGTAGCGACAGTCGGCGGCTGTGGATGTTCAGATGCCTGCAAAATTATTTTAATAAGCCTAAATATGCAAGGCACCGCGGACTGTCGTGTTATCTGCCGGCATAAACTGTCGCTACGAAATGGCAGACCGGGCCCTTTGCCGGGACTCTGATATGTAAATTCTTTATATCAAGAGACACGGCCGGATTTTAAAGCACAGCCTCGCTGCAAGAAACTCTGTGGGAATTTCAATGCGGTCGCAAAATGTCAATCTTGGAGGCTGCGTCGAGGTCAAAACAACAACATAAAACGGCGGAGCGTACTTTCCACTATCGGTCATGGTATTTTCCTACGCGAAGCGGAGTGGTAGCCTGCGACGCGCGCCCCGCACGGCCCTGGCGGCCGCCGCGCGAGTCAACGTTCGACGGCTCCATGCGCGCGTTGCGCAGCGGCTCAAAACAAACATGGCGCTCAGAGCTGGCGTGAAGCGTCATTTTCCGATGCGCAAAGTGGACGATGTCGTCGAGTTCTTTCGAGCCCAGCTCGAGAGCGACAACGAACCCGACCTGGCACTGCTCTCCATCGTGACCGGGTACATCGAGAACCTGCTGACATTCCACCGCAACGTGGGCGTCGAGCCGGCGTCCGGCGATCACCAGCCGCAGCAGCCGTGCTTTCCCGTCGTCGAGTGCGGTCCCGTCGAAGCGCTGCACGCCAAGTTCGCCTGTCAGATCAAGGGATCGCTCGACCTGAGCGCGCTCGACACGGACTCCTCGGCCGGCAGGCGCGATCTCATCAAGCGCGTGTCGGACGTGATCTGGTCGTCGTTGACGAGGAGTTACTACAAGGATCGGCCTCACCTCCAGTCCCTCTACAGTTATCTCACCGGTGAGTTCACGCGCCGCTCTCTCTCTCGGCACGCGCGTAATCGATGGAGATTTGGTTGTTTATTTACGCGGCAGTGCGCGCTCGCTTCTCTCCGCTGACGTAAGTGGGAGCCCGCGCACAGCACCAGCTCGATGTTCGGGGAAAAACCCCCGATGCATTGCGTAACTTTCGGCGACCGCTTGTCGGAGGGGCCTGACCGCCTCCATTCTCTTGCTCGACTGCCGGCAAGCGGTGATCGATTGCTGTGTGGTGGTGGTGCCATAGTGGTGCTGTGTATGTGCGTGTGTGTGTGTGTGTGTGTGTGCATGGCGCGGCGGCCAGTGCGCGGCGATTTTCGCTTTCGTTTCTGGACCAGATGGCGAGGGGTTGTAGCGGAAGGAGGGATGGATGAAAAAAAAAAAAAACGCGATGTTCGGACCGGTGGCGCGCCGTCGGCGGCGAGTACCGAAGATGTCGCCTCAGAGCGCGCGGCTGGCCGGTAGTTTATTGCGTAGTTGACTCTACGAGCGCAGACCACCACAATCTGACAGCGCCTCTCGTGTAATCGAGCGGACGTTCGCGCCTGTATCGAAGATGTGGGGCTGATCGTCCGTATCATCGCACTTTTTTTTTTTTTTCTGAGAAAGAGAGTTTTTGTAACGCCGGCGGACTTAGCAATGGGGCTTGTGCTCACCGGTACGAAGCAATGCATATAAAAAATAAAATGCGCTCGCTCGCGTTTCAGAAATGTTTCTTTCGATCTCCTTCGTATTCACGGAGCCGCGCCGAGGCGCGGCAGTTGGGATGAAAAATATCAAGAAGTGGGTCTGATTTGAGTGATATTTTGCTGCTGCTTACCACTTGCACACATAACGGTATCTATAGTGGGGGTGCCGCTAATAAAAACGGTACATGTCTCGGAATGAGGCATGCCCCTAATTATAACGTATTGAGAGGGATGCTTAATGAGTGTTCATGAAGACTGATTTGGCTGTTAGCTTTAATGTTCGTTGTGTCGTTTCCTTGATACTCGGATAATATACATCTGCATTGTGTGTCAGTGACATAACAACTGTATTGTTTCGATCCACGTGTTATAAAGTCAGTAGAAATTCTTTGTGCCGCCAGAAGCGTCGTCGTCCATCATGTGGCAGCTTCTCAAATGCGTATTTTTTTCCTTTCTTTTTTGGTCGTCACAGCTGCAGTACGCACAGATTTACAATTGCCTTGTTTTCAAATTCACTTTGCAGTTAAATGTTCCTACCGGTGTGGAAAAGATTTCTCCGTTTCTTAGGTCATAGGCGTGGAAAGGCTCGTTTCTGAATGGCTGTGTGTGAAGGAGTTTTTTTTTTTTAAATACTTCTGAGCTCAAAACGTACTTGTGATGCCCATGAGCGAAGTGTACGATTGAAATTGCATATAGTCTGGAAAGTTTAAATCTTTTTGAAATGTCTGTGTGAATTTTATATTGTAAAAAGGCGCTGTGTAGGATGATAACATCGGGCATGTTTCCACCGAAAAATCAAAAGGGCGAAAAATTTTGAAAAAGTGCTTCTTCCTTTTCTCTCAAGACTTGTGACGCTAAAACAACTAGTGACGTAAAACTTGAGGCAGAACTTTGACACAAAAGCTTTTACCTCATCAGTCTTTGTAGTTGCGAAACAATGTTCTAGCACAGTGCATTGCAGATGTCACGCCAACTTCTTCCCAACAGTATTTCGGTGAACTTAAAGCGTTTTAGATTAATGCTTTTGTGGTAATATTTCTGAAACATTTCTGACTTTTTCTTGTTTTTAAGTTGGATCTTTTTGTCCCAAACATCAAGTAATAAATTTCTCACATAAACCTGCAAGGTAACTAATGAATCAGAAATGATAAAAAATATATATACTTGTTGGTGAATTTTAAGCATAATAACCACTCAGAAGATATTATCAGTTATGTCTGGTGTGTCATCTATTTATGACACTGAGCAGAATTGGCAGCTTCAGACTAGAATTTCGCCTCAGGTTTATCAGGGAAAGAAATCAAGCGCTTATATTGCAGAAAGCCTCTAGCATTACAAAGGAAAAGCTATCGCTTGGACTTGAAAGAGCACTGGAAAATATATGTAGAGCTCAGAAGTCTAATTTTACTGTGTGCAAATAGGTCTTCCTGGAAAGTTCTAGAAGTGCTTGAAAATTGTTGATGAAATGGCACTGCCTTGTGGCGTGCACCTCGCTGTGGTTGTCATTGTGACCGGCACATCCATGTGATATCAATGGCATAGTGGCGTAAAAACACACGGAAATTATGATGATGGATTAGCATTCTGCAGTGATATGTGCTAAGCTATGTCATTATCGTAGGTACACATATAGCCGGTGAATAGCATAGTGAACGCTATTCACCGCCTGTTTACAGGAGGTATTCCGAGGCCTTTAGTATGAGGTACGTTTCGTATGAGCTACGAATACGTAATTGTGAGAATACAGAGTCAGTATGATGTGAAAAAATATAAGGGAATCCACAAGTTTTTCTTGAGTTTTAAATATGCTTTTCATATCACTACCATATAGTTTCCGTATGATCTCCGTATGACGTCCGTTACATCACAAGAAATCAATATGTATTTGGAGCAGGGCATGTAATGCCAAGGCAAGATGACCGCTGGTCCTTAATGGTAATGGAGTCGATTCCAAGAGAAGGCAAGCGTAAGGTGAGATTAGGAACTTTGAAGGCATAGGGTGGGCATAGTTGGCAAAGGACAGGGTTAATTAGAGAGACATGGGAGAGGCCTTTGCCCTGCAGTGGGTGCATTCAGGCTGATGATGATGATGACTTATAGGCAGTAGGATAACCAAAGGGCATGCGCTAATGAATCTTTTGGTTTGTTAAAGTATGTGATGCTTTATTATTTGTGATCACTTTTAAATTGCTTCAAACCACTGTCATATTTTTTGATGTTATAAAGTGTTTTTGCATTAGTGTATGGTGCTGTAGTCCAGTACACTTTCGTATAACGTATATGTGAGCATGACACATGAGAGTGCTGGCAGTGGGAAAAATAAGGACATTTATCTTCCATTTGCAAAATTGAATAATGCTGAAATGCACTGTTGCTGTAACTTGAACTCATCTGGTCACGCATTTCTGGTGGCCTGTGAGGATTTAAATGATTTGCATTGCATTAGGCGCATGTGGTTTTTTAAACTGCTTTTGCATTTTTTCACGGCCGCCATTTACTAGCTACCCCCCCCCCCCCCCCCACCTGTGGCACCAAGCGCCATCTATGTGTGAAAATATGCCCGAGAAGAGCATAAACATTGGCGTTCTTGGCCAGCACTATGGATATGAAATGGGAACTTATAACCAAGGAAAGGGAGTGAAATACTCAGTTGGCAACATGGCTTCAAAGCTCTTTTATATCATTATTCATACAACCAGACCAATTGCACTGCTGTTGAATGGTCTGGTAAATATGCTGCAACAGTCATAATATGCCTGAAGAGACTTTTTCAAGGACTTTTGATGTCTTGTTGTTGGCATTTTTCACCATGCTTTCATATGCTTTTATCTAAAATTATTGGACTTTACCAGCTGGCCACTGATATGTCATCCATATGTGTATATCATATCAGATGTTGTAGTGAACACTTAAAAGAATTCCTGAAAATACAGTGATTGAATAGAGAGAAAATATTTTCTGTAACAGATGGTCAGCCACGGCATACATCACTTATTTTCGAAATCATACTATTTAGTCAGTGAATCAACTAAAATTCGCTAACTCTATAATTATCACTGTCTGGTGGTTAGAACCACTGGCGAGTTCATAGCTGCGGACAAGACGATGCTGTGTCAGTTTCTGAAACTGATAGTCACACTGTTATTGATACAGTGTTTGAAGAAAAACAACAGCTTCTCTAAAGCCCTCTAATGCAAAGAAATCTGGTGGCTTCTTTCGCCGAAAATTGAAACATTGAAGCATACGTGAGGTGCGCATGAAGTTCAGTGCAAACATAATGGCCGCTGGTGACGTGTTGCACTGCCTACAGTGCTCAGTTCGAACTGCCTCCGTTGTTGTACCGTCATGCGCTGTTTATTTTGCTTCATCGCTCAGCTCGAGAAAAAGGGCAGTCATCACCAACTACATGGCTGTCACCTTTGAGAGTGATGCAACAAAAGACAGTGCAAAACACGCCATGGTACAATAGCACAGATGATTCAGACCGGATATCATAGACTTGTTTGCGGTTTTCAAACAGAAATTTCGAAAGTGTTTGTGCTTCGAGCCTTGATAATATATAAAAGAAGTGTGCTTGAGTGTCCATAACTGCTACCTCCATAAGGTTCACTCTTATCATTATCTAGAGATTTAACTTGTAAGTTGATAATTTCATTTTCATCACTTTGGTCGTCTAATTAAGGTGAGGGGTTGTGCTGCAGTTTTCTGGCGGAAATTTTGCGAAGTGTGTACACTCTGAGCGCCTGTAATGAATAAACAAAATGTGCCAAATGGGGGGGAGGCAGGGGGGCTCTGCAAAATTTAACCCATTAATGCCTGACATTGCATATATTATACGGAGCGCAAAAATGTGAATAATTTCAATTTCTGCCTTTAGATCTACTTGAACTGCTAGCATACTTCAAGTAACGCTCTACATCATACTTATCAATGCAAGGCCAAAGTATAATGTATGTAGATCTCTCAAGAAACATAATATATTGATTTTTGCAAACGTCATGAATAAAAATGACGCTTAGTCTACCACCAAGTCAGCAGTGATTGTGCAGTCACTTCTCAGAGCTGTTAGGAAAATTCACAGCTGTGATCTGCGCGAAAAAACTAATAAAAATAACTAAATGAACTACCATCAGTTCTTCAAAAGTACCCCAGGTCAACAAGCAAGAACCCTTCTTTGATGCCGACAGCTGATGAGAACTGCCACATGATTAAAAAAGGAATCAATGAATCAGTTTATTTGCATCAAACAAGATGATATTGGGAGCGCAATCGAAAAGCCAACAAGGCAGTTGGCTCGATAGAAACTGCGCTCCTGTTACATTTCTGTCATCAGCAGCAGAAAAAACAATATAGAATTGCACAAACATTCACTGAATTTTCTGTCCAAAAAAAGAATGGAAGCATATATTTATTGTCGACAAGAGCGCAGACATATTTATAAGTGCAAATGATCTGGGAACGTAGCAATTGTATCATGTTTTGCAAGAAAGGAGATTGTGCATGGAAATTATGAAAACAAAGTAGTGATATGCATCACGCATCATCATACATCTAGCCATACAGTGCCACACATCAGTATTCAGCATGAAGAGAAACGTTAAAAAAAAAAAAACTGTGCATACCCATTTGTTATCAAGTGACAACAGATTTCTTTTTTCTAGTGACACCAATATGAAGGACTTTCTCTGGGGTATACAGTATCTGTTATTCATTATTCAGTCATCATAGCTCTCACAAGAAACGTGCTCGAAACATGCTTTAAGTGACGTGCACTTCGAATGCATTAATTTCATATTTATGAAAGTGCACATTAGTATACTGACAAGATGCTAAAACCGCATTCATATTTTTTCACGTGTTTGAAACGTGCTCGAAAAATGCTTTAAGTGGCGTATACTTCGAATGGATTAATTTCATATTTACAAAAGTACACTTTTAATATATTGTCAAGCTTATGGTAGGGCGAGAGAGAACTAATCAATAACTCGGAAGTGGGAACAGTGTTGGTCAAATGTTTAGGGGAATCCCCCAATGTGGAGTAGATTTGTTACATTTTATAATAAGGGAGTAATAAGGCAGCAACGTACGCGGAGATTAGTGGACTGCGCCACGTGCTAACAAAGGGAGAGCGAAGGCTGCACCCCGCTGCTGCTGGCACACTTTAGCCACCCCTGAAGAAGGGACCGAGGTGGTCCCGAATTTTCTGTCGAAAAAAAAAAATGGAAGCACATATTTATTGTCGACAAGAGTGCAGACATATTTATAAATGCAAATGATCTGGGAACGTAGCAATTGTATCATGTTTTGCAAGAAAGGAGATTGTGCATGGAAATTATGAAAACAAAGTAGTGATATGCATCACGCATCATCATACATCTAGCCGTACAGTGCCACACATCAGTATTCAGCATGAAGAGAAACGTAAAAAAAAACTGTGCATACCCATTTGTTGTCAAGTGACAACAGATTTTTTTTTTACAGTGACACCAGTATGAAGGACTTTCTCTGGGGTATACAGCATCTGTTATTCATTATTCAGTCATCATAGTTCTCACAAGAAAGGGCAAAAAGTCTCAAAAACACATGGGGTGTTCTGTAGTATGAAAACAGCACTGCGGTCAGCATTGGCACAGGATTTTATGGCAAAAAATTATTGCATTCACGTCCCATCCACTGAGAATGTCATTGAGGCGCATCAGGGAATATGTGTTCAGTTGAGCTCATTGCCGCCAGTGGTCAGTGTCATGTAGCATATGATGTGATCCGTGCAGGAATGGGAGCACACGTGGGAAAAGGAGCTCGCAACACAGCCATCGTGAAACTCATTTGCACACCACACAGGGGTGAAAAATCTGGGGGTATTCATTTTTTTTTTTTGTACAGTGAAGTGTTATTCATACTATAGAAAATATGCATTCTACATCTGCTGAAGCACCTGTAGCTACACAGTGATTGTGCCTATATTAGTGCACTGCATCAGATTAAAGTCCCTCTGTGGTCGCTGACACTTTATTTAAGCGCTGCCAATCTTCAAAGAACTCCTTCCATCCGCATCCGCTTATGGCTTTTCTGGTTCCGATTTCCGCCTTCCGCCGGCAGTCGTTGTCCATTTTGTATCCGCTCATATCCGTGCCTCGACTTGTCAGTCACCTTGGCACAGCCAACTTCAACATTCGAGCAGACCTTGTATCATCGTGCTACTGCGCTGTTTCTCAGTCTCTAGCTGTCTAACAGACTTGTTTCACGCTCGATAGGCGATAGACGACAACTGCGGCTATGCAAAGCCACCGCAGACAGACTTTCCCCGAGAATACAAAATGGCAGCGCTTCCGTTTAAGACTGGAAGCTGGAAAGCTATGCTAAGAGGAAGAGGCGTGGGGGAGGGGGAGGTTGGTGCTACTTAACCTGGTCGGCAGAAAACAATGAAGGGGCTTTACTTCAAAGTAAGTGAATAAAGGATAACAACTTGCAGTCCAGTTCACCCCCAATTAACCTGCTGCTGCTCAATGCTCTTTATTCAGGCAAGGTGCCAATGCCGATGATGATGACGACACATTGTGATAATGATGATAGTGGTGATGATCGTCGAAACAAATCTGCAATTTTGCTATTTACAGCTCATCTTAATTTGCCTGTCCACGTAATGAAAATATAATTAAATGACTACAAATTCCACCTTTTGATAGTGATAACATTAGCCCATTAATTCCCATGCATTGAAGATGTCAGATAAAAGTTATGAATTTCAGGAACTACATCTATAATAGCTCCTTGATTGCAAAAATGTAAAAAACTTTGAGATTCAATAAGAAAAAATTACATGTCAGTTGATTTCAGCTAACCTTTATAATATCTGAGTGCCTAAGGTCCACAAAACCATTAACACGCAGGCACATGCAGGAATTCAAGTGCAAAATCATCTATGAAGCAGCATTACGGCCACAGAAATTTTAGCATGGGCACAGTATGATGTCTCTTCAATCAGTCCAGGTGTGCAGGGGCCTTCAGAGAAAAAAAAAATAACCTGTTTTCTACCATCAATGTATACACTCACTTGTAACGCTGTGTCCTGTGCAGGGAACAAGCTTGACTGCTTTGGTGTGGCTTTTGCTGTGGTCGCTGCATGCCAGGCTTTGGGCTTCTCAGACATCCACTTGGCCCTTTCGGAAGATCATGCGTGGGTCACCTTTGGAGATGACAGTGAGGAAACCGCCGAGGTCACCTGGCACGGTATGTCTACCAAGGCATTTTTTTCTGCAGTAATATCATTGACACGCATGTCATTGTTAACTGCTTTGCGGCACTCAATGCGTCAGCCTTGATATCGCGTTTTGTAACTAATAGGAATTGTTAACTGCTTTGCGGCACTTAATGCGTCAGCCTTGATATCGCGTTTTGTAACTAATAGGAATCCTGAACATAATCGATTTTCATGACCTCTGAAAGGGTTTTTAGAGTTTTTTTGTTGTTATGATTAAAACAATAATCAAATATCTGAGTTCAAGAAGAGCAAATAGTGCATCTGGTGCATGGACAGACACAATGACAAAATTTCTGTGGCATGCACAGGGCTTGTCATAGCTCTCAACTGGATTTCAGGAACACAAATTTAATAATCCACACACGGCGCTAGGGTGCAGTGCTAAGGCGGTTGGCTGCTGAATATAGGCGCAAAGCTAGAGTACACGACGTGAGTCACTAGTGCCCTGTGATGCACTGCACATGGTAAGAACTATCTTACATATTCTGCCAACCAACTTCTTATTGCAAAACCTTTACTCACAGTGCGAAGTGCAAAGTGAGTAACTGCAGGTTCTTGACTTCTGCACTGCTGTATTCATTGAAGAATCCTCTGCTTGCAGTGTAACCTGGATACTTAATGTCCTAGAAGGGCAATCTGTCAATCTAGATGGTCTTTAAATTTAACTGCCAAATCTATGTTCATTTGCATGGTACACGGTACAGCTTTTATTTCAGATGTAAATGCCAATGGGTCGCAGTAACACAATGAGCTGCCCGATTTTGAATCTCTTCTGATTGGACTGCAAAATATGCAGTCAGCTCTCAGTAATTTTAAATAAAATGTGACCAAAAATTGTTTGAATTCATGGAGTTTGAATTAAGGAGAATCTTTTTAATGTGTTTGATGTTGATTAGATATGAATAAACTGTAAGCTTCGAATTGAGTGAACTTGGAACAATTAGAGTCCACAGTAGTCCTGATACCAATCCCACACAGGATATGCAAAGTCTAGGATTGATGTCACATGTCAGCAGGCTTCCTTTGGCATGTACCATATAAACCCATGTAAGCGGTGCCCCCCATTTTTTTTTTAATTTGGGTGTGAATTTTGAAGGTATGGCCCATACACGAAGGGTCATAGTGTCTAGTAAAGTAACAAAAAAATTCACCGACGGTTACCACGCCTGTGTTACATGGCATGTCAGGGCAGCAGTTTGTGGTGGTGAAAAGAGAAGTGCTAGTTCGCACCACTGCTCATAGAGGGCGCCACAAACCTGTGAAGCGGCACCCTGCACAGCACTATTCATCTTTCCAGCTCTCCATCCTTCCCATACTTGTCTTTGTACTCATTCTCGTACTCCTTCTCCACGTTATACCAATGCCAACATCGCCATAGAACCTGGAAGCGTGCCCTTAGCTGCTGTTGCAGTAAACTGGCCTTGAGGAAGACTGCGTGTGAGCGTTGCCCTTTGGCAGAAGAGCATAGGCACGACTGGAGAGTGCAGTAAGCATAGCTTGTCGTACCTCTGTCTGTGTACCGCACTTCGCAGGCAAGGGCAACGAGGACCGGCGGGGCCAGCCCATACCGCAAGACAAGAGCTGGCTCTACCTCAACGGCCACGCCATCCAGTGCACACGGGCGACCGAGGTAGCTGCGCTTGTCTCCGCCATCAACCCCACCATCACGCCTACGACGGACAGCACTGAGCTGGTCAGCCTCCAGCAGGTGCGCGCCTGACTACCAGTGCCATTGCCCCTTGGAAATTTTCTCATCTTCAGAGTGAAAATTAAGCAAGTAATTAATGTCAGTTATGGTAGTAATTATATAACATTATTCAGGGGAATAATTACCCCATCTCCCTGAATGTAGCCAAGATGAGCCACGGAACAACTGGGGGTAATGTAGCAAGTGTTGTCTTGATGTTAGACCAGGGAATCGTGTGAGTTGCAGAGGAGACCTGAAGATCGATCGTCCCTTTCTTTGCACTCAATTCTTATCTTTTGTTAAGGTGCATCTGTGCGACTGTACGGACACCGAACATTCTTAAACTAGTCACCGTCCCTTGTATAGCAAGCGATATAAAAACAAGCATTCCTAATATTTCCATGCCAGTAACAAAGACTGTCAAGTGTTTATGCTTTGCTTCCTGAGTTGTTAAACTTGACGGAAGCTGTAGCTGTGCTGCTGCCTGTCTTCTGCTAATAATGCCTAGACCTACAGACTTTGTGGCAACATAGGCTACCACAACGACCACAGTGAGCATTGACCACGTGCCTGGCACTGGTCACATCATGACCGGACGTTGATAAACTAGGCCGTAAGTCCGCCGCTTAGAGCTCCGCATTATAGCTTTCACTGTAAAATCTTGATGTGTCCAAATGTGTTCCGGCACTAGCTGCCTTAGCCTAGTTCCTCCCCTTTTCATGTAGTTGTTGTCAATGTTGTCTCCGTTTTTACGTCTGTTTTCAAATGTACAAAAAATTCAGCTTGGGGGCGCGGCCGCTGTACCCCGGTGTCCACCCTTCAGTGAAGGCCAGCTTGGGCAGCGGGTCTCAAACCGGAGGAGGCCCTAACACAAACCGCAACGCACAGGACACTTCAGCTCAGCCATGAATCTGCAGATCCATTCTTAGGCAACTGCACCTGTCTGTCATCTATCTGTGTTTATTTGCTTCATCATCATCATCAGCAGCAGCGTGAATATGCCCACTGCGGGGCAAAGGCCTCTCCCATGTCTCTCCAATTAACCTGACCTTTGTCAGCTGCGGCCACCGTATCCCCGCAAACTTCTTGATCTCATCTGCCCACCTCACTTTCTGCCACCCTCTGCTTTTCTTGCCTTCTCTTGGAATCCACTCCGTTAGCCTTAAGGACCAGCGGTTATCTTGCCTTCGCATTGCATGCCCTGCCCAAGCCCATTTCTTCCCCTTGATTTCGACTAGGGCATCATTAGCCCGCATTTGCTCCCTCACCAACTCAGCCCGCTTCTGGCTGCTTAACGTTACACCTATCATTTTTCTTTCCATAGGTCGCTGCGTTGTCCAATTTAAGCTGAACCCTTTTCGTTAGCCTCCACGTTTCTGCCCCATAGGAAGACCCATAGCAAGATCATTGCCTCCAAGTCAGTAAATGCACTTTATGACAAGGTCTTCTCATATGGAAGACTACAGACGCAAGTGACTGTGTCCACACACTTCTCATACCATAAACCACTCATTGTAACTTCGTCCCTCCACTTCTTCGACATTGCACAAATACGGTGTCATCATGGCGTCATGTGTGGCGTCATCGTACCAGCTTGCACTGATGACTCGCTGAACCTGAGTGTAAGCGGCTGTAGTATTCTCACTGCCGTGTCCTGTCATTGCAGCAACTGCTGTGGCTCCTGTATGACAAGGGCCACTTGCGGAATTATCCGATGGCTCTGGGGAACCTTGGGGAGCTGGAGGGCCTGTTTCCGACGCCGGGGCGGCCCCCGCCCCAGGACCTGTTTGCAGAGGCAGTGCACGCATCGCGCACCTACTACCACAACCACCACGTCTACCCCTACACCTATCTGGGCGGCTTCCTGTTCCGCAGTGGACGCCTCAAGGAGGCCTTGCGGGCATGGGCAGACGCGGCTGACGTCATTCGAAAGTGAGTGCTACTTGTTGGTGCATGTGACTTAAAAAAAAATGGGCATACAAGTATGCAGAATTAAAGGTATGCATTATGAACGTGCACTGATAAAACAATGTGCTCTAAGAGCATTCTTTTTTATCAAACATTTCGCATGCTTTTACTGTTGTGCTCTGGTGTATCTTGAATTGTGTCATACTCGCTTACTCGCTTTGCTGATTTTCATTCCTACTACCAAGCACGGGCACTCCATGCGCAGTCTTCATTGTTCATTTGCATGTGTAGGTTTAGGATCCACTGTGTATCTTTTTGCCTGGCTCATCAGATTTAGTTGCCACTTTTCAAACATCAAGAAGTGGAAATTGATGTGTGCAAACAGACGTGGTTGCCAGGCATCATGTCGCCTTCAATCCTGGCCCCATGCCACACGATTTGTAAGTAACAAAAAAAAAGGAAGAGAAAAAAGACTGCCAAGGGAAAAAACACGAGGTTAGCGCTCTTAATCAACATGATTGCGATGTGAAGGATAGAGCAAGGGAAAAACTCCTCTGCAGTGGTGTACACAACTTGGCAAGTGGGAGGGTTTTGTTAGCATTGTTTGGAAATGACATTGGGAGACACTGCGAAAAGGAAAAGGAACCAGCTTGTCAGTAGAACATTGATTGTATGACTTTCAGTGGACTGCGGGAAACTGTCGTATCAACCGGGCGTCGTATAATCGGAAATCTTGCACAACTGACGCATTCATGTAATAAACGCGTCCGCTACTGTGGCTTTCAAAAACTAATGAAATTCTTTTCCCCACGCACGTTGTAAAAGCGCCCGTTTTTGTACTGTGAGAATAAGTTTTGAGGCCGCGCACAGCCAGGCTTTTCGGCATCGACGAGGGGCACATGTGCTCCCGACCCTGCGCGTTCAGTAAACGTCGCATGCACCTCAAAAATGACGACTTGGACGACACGCCTGAGATACGGCTGCTCCAATTCTTGGCTGATTGCGATCAAAAGAGAATGTGTAGCAGCCTTGCATGTGGAGTTCGCTTGGAACTTCAATCATGATCGGGCTCGACTGAGGTTGTAAGTACCTCTGTGTCAGCAGTATAAGTTGACAATCTTCAGAAGAGGTTGCTTAAGAAAATATGGCTATACAGTAAAACCTTGCTAATTCGAACTTCAAGGGACTGGGGAAAATGTTCGAATTATCCGAAGTTCAAATTATTGAATGACCCCAAAAAAGTGACAAGAACTGCTTGCTTCGCTAAATTTATTCAGTGAAAGGTTTCGATGGACGGGAAGGACCACCTTGATGGAAGCGTGAAAAGTGTGCAGCAGCACCAATCAGCGTTCTAAATGGTGAGCAGCTGGGCTTAGCTGGCCGGCTGGTGCGTGGCTGATAGCCACTCTTGCCGCAAGTTGGCGCAAAGCTCAGGCAAGTGGAACCAAAATTAAGCAGTTGGACTATCCTCGGCGACGAGGCCATTAATTTTTCATCACGCTTGCCATTGTGCATAATATGCTGCGGGAAACTCTGCAGCATGGAGTTCAGGTTAGAGTAGGCTAATATTTTGAAGATTGCTTGCTATGCCAGTCGTACTGGGATGCAGCCTCTCTTTGGGAAGCCGTTCGAATGAACCGATGCGAGACACATAGCATCCGAATCAGCAAGCGTCCGACGCCATATACTTGTGTGGCCGTTGGCTGGGACTGCACCGGCTGTTTGAATCATCTGGATTTGCTCATCTGGATATCTACTGGAAACCAATAAAGAGTTTTACTTATGCATCCAAATTAACGAGGTTTGAATTAACAAGCTTTTAGTCTGTAGCACTCTGCTATATTTGGGGCTCTGCTGGCTTCTGCTGGCTTTTTTGGGACAGATGTAGTCCACAACAAAGGTAAAAAAACACAGAGGGACAGGACAAAAACTTTACCCTCTCTCTTGTTTTATCTTTTGTGTGCTACATCTATTCCAAAAAAGCGAATTTGAACTGGCTAACCCCGCAGTAAGCGTTGTTGAGTCCCGCCAACTTTCCCTGCAGTCTGACTGTTCCACTGCTCCCACTGTCTTGTCATCCTCAGGTTCAACTATGGCCGCGAGGATGAGGAGATCTACAAGGAGTTCATGGAGATTGCCAACGAGCTGGTGCCGCAACTGGTCAAGCTCAGCAGTTCGGGCGACGGTTCGCTGCTCCAGGACCCGAGCTGCTTTGCCCACCTGCTGCGTTTCTACGATGGCCTCTGTGCCTGGGAGGAAGGTACGTGGAACAGCTGTATTTCCTACATCATTCCTCGCATGTCTTGTCTCACACACTGCCAAATCCAGTTTCTTGCTGCTGCTGAAGGAGGCGGTTGATGCATCGGTCAGGAAATTGGTAACAGCAAGAAACAGACACAAACAGTTCAAGGGACGGGGTTTATGCATCAGGTTAGGGATGCAAGATTCGTCTGCTCAAGTCAGACGCGCATAGGTGAGCGAAGAACGAAACGTGAGAACAAGCTCCAAGCAACCGGCTAGCGGTAAAACTGATTTCTCTATTTCATGTGCCTACCACGCCGAGGAAGCCAGTGCCCAAAACATGAATGTGCACTGGTTGCAGCACCTCTGCAGCCAGCTTTTGCCCCCCTTTTTTCTCTCTGGTTGCTAGTGTGTGTGTGTTTGTGTGTGTGCGTGCGCGCGTGCGTGCCAAAATGTATTTCCACCTGCTCAGTTGTGAAACTGCGTACAAGTGAGCTTTCCTGTCATATATAGTGTACCTGTTCAGCTAATTCAAGCCTTATTGCTATTGAGTATGTGACCCTGCACCTTGCGTGCTACCTTATTTTGTTAGCACTGTGAAAAGAATTGTAATTTCTCTCATGGAGATTATAGATCTCTTCATAAGACGGTCTGTAGTCGGATACATCTTAAGTCTGCAGTGAAGCTCCACCCTCATTCAGGACTGCTATGCAGAATTCCTCCACAACAAAAAGTAGTGCGTTGTTACAGTGTTTCTTGTTGGTGAAACAAGAAGCTAACTACCAGATGAAATTAGAAGCTCAATAATTTTGATCACGCTGGCTTTTGACACAGTGAGTTGTTTAAAAACTGATTTCGTTTACTGTTGTGGTTGGTCAGAGGAGTAACACAGGACGCCACGGACCAAGGCCCATTGTTACCAACTGCTATTTTTTTTAGGTTGTAACCTACTATAGGTAGGTAGGTTACTTTTAAGGGTGACAAGTGGGCACAGAGTCCATCAGAAATGCAGCTTTTAGTAGACGAAACAGTGTAGATGTCAAAATATTTCACACATTTCAAGTACATCTTGTAATTATAAAGAAATGACATGCAGGAGAGTTGATGTTGGAGTCCAATTTTGCATGGGCTGTACTAAACGAAGGGAAGTATGAATTTTCGGTGGATGTAGGAGCATTTGTGTAAAAATGTCTCTTTTGATATTATAGCAGTAGAGATGCGAGCAATTTTCTGCAAATGGCTACAAGAAGCAATATGCCCTGAACTGGGGGTGATATATTGGTCACAATGCTTACTTTGTGACACTTGTTGCTGGGCTAGTTGGTGCATAGTTCTATGTACTACGTTAGCACAAAAATAAGTCTTGCCCACCTTGTGGATGTGTCTTATTTTGCGCTAACGTTGTACATAGAACTTACTTTATGAATCAGCTCATGATTACAACTATCTTTGTGATTGTCAAATGGTTTCGCTTGTTGCTGCTTAGAGGGGAACATTTATTGTTCAGGAAAATAGCTTGCTGATAAGAAATGTAGCACTCGCTGCGGTCAAAGGAGAAATTATTGTTTTGAAAACCTGTTTGTCAGGATGGCTTTTAAACAAAAAAATCGCAGTCACAAGTTCGCCTCTCCCACAGTGACCTTTGATGCAGTTGTTCAGAATCCAGAAATGAGAGATGTGTATGTACATCATGACCGAAACTCTGTGGAGGTGGACTGACAGGGCTATTCTGGCATGTCCTTGGCACTTTCCATGCATGCACTACTGGTGATTCAGTCATCTCTTTAATGGTTATTAAAAAAAAAAAACAAGGATTGAGACGCATGTTCGATCAACAGTTCAGTTTTTCCTACACAGAAACACGAGTGTAGGTTGGGAAGGGAATTTGCATTCAGTTTGCTCCTACTTTGCTTGCTCCTCTCAGGTTCGGCAACACCTGTGCTCCACATTGGCTGGGCACGGCCGCTCGTGGGGACCATCGCCAAATTTCCTGCAACGGTGAGGGCGGCGGTGTCGGTGCACGCGTCGACGGGGGATGAGGAAGACGCAGAGGCCAATGACAAGACCCACAAGGACGCGCCACCTTCAGTCTCCAAGGAGGACTCCAAGAAGAGCAGCGAGACGTCTTCGCAGGACAGCATGGTCAGTGACCTTTCTGCCTCTGGTCTCCTCAGCTGGACTGGCTTGTGCGTTCCACAATTTCACATCGCACCAGGTTGACGGCATGACTCGGAATGACAGACATGTTATGGACCTGTGTTTTTGGGTTTGGTTTGGTTTTGTATAGTTCAGGGTTCCTCATTCTTCTTAGCCTCAAGGAACCACAGCAAAATTTAAAAAATGCCAAGGGACCCCTTTGATCCGGAGTAGGAGTAGGAGCTGTGCTCCTGTGCTGTGGGATGTCAGTGCACAGTGCACGTTGTGTACATATTGAATTGTGCTCAGTTTCATTTTCGAATAAAAAAAAAAAAAGATCCCCAGGAGGTGGAAATTATTCCGGAGCCCTCCACTACTGCACCTTTTCCTTCCTTTCTTCTTTCACTCCCTCCTTTATCCCTTCCCTCAGGTGTCTGCAGAGATGTGAGACAGGTAATTGGCCATTTCTTTTCTCCCAAAACCAATTTTCATATTTCCAAGGGACCCTGGATGTCTTGGTATCTGCGTCTTCCTGTCTAACATGCATGCAGAGGAGCCCAAAATAAAGTCAGTAGATGAAAAAGTGGAGGTTGAACCTTGCATGGATTGTGGTGTTTGGGGAACCTAAAGAAAGAAACCCAGAGGTTCCACAGAACCTGATTCGAGAACCCATTCATTCTCTGAAGCACCTGGAGAAAGCGTTTCATAGAATTGTTTTGTTTGTGTGTGTTTGCAGATGGCTGACGGCAAGGAACCCAAAGAGCACGATTTCCTCAAAAGCCTGGAAGACCAGCTGGGCCAGAGCAATGGCCCGCCGCACCCGGACATAGTTGCCCTGGCGGCGGCATGTGCGGAGAACATCCTCAACCCCGACTACCTCTTGGGCTGCGGGGAGCCCTTTTCGACCAAAAACGGCAACAGTGTGGTTAGTTGTGTGCTCTTCTTTCTTTTCTGAACCCTGGTCGTCGCAATGGCTGTGCGCTTTTCATCAACATTAGAATCTCGTGCTTTCATAAGGGTCCTTATTGGCGGAACTTTTCTTTTGTCTCCGAAATGACCTCGGGTTGATAACGAGCAGTCAGCATTTGTAGTGCCTACTTTGACCGTAGTACAGTAAAGCCACAATAATTGCAACTCTGTTAATTTTAAATCCCGGATAATTTGAAGAAGTTCTGCGGTCCCGTAATTTCTAATGCAAATTTCACGGGATAATACGAAGTGTCACCTTGCACCAGCCTGGTTCAGTCAAAGATCAGGGGTCGTATGTGAGAAAGCCCGATATCGATTTCACCGCTAACCAGTGAAGCAGCGGCCCCTCGTAGCTAGGACACGGCACCGCTGAGCGATGCCGATGCTTGATATGCGAAGCTCCCCAGCCCCAGTACTCTCAGCATAAAAGCCAGTCTGAGGTACAGCTTGCACATTGCCAAAACACGTGCCTGCAGGTTTCCCACAACGTGACCATTCTTGCTTTGCGCCCGCGACGGGTTGACTGCACTCAGCACCGACCTGCACCATTTATTTGAGATTTGCCATGTTTAGAGGATTAGGTTGCCGGCATCTCTTTATTTGCGAGGTCTAAGGTAGTTTTGGACGAGCGGCAGTTAGTACGTGCCTCGTGCCAGCACTCATTCCCAGCAAGACGCATGAGGCTCCAAGTGTCATAAAAAGTCGTTAATTCATATGCAATTCAGTCCACTAATGAAAATTCGAATTGTGTGCCGTTTACCCGGCTGTTCCGTGCTGGCAGTCACTACCTTGGACAAGCAGTTGATAGCGCGGCAGCAAACTTCTGAAAATCTCCGGGGCATGCGAAGCGCCAGAATCTGAATCTATAGGACTGCTTACGGTTCAGTTTTCCGCTTGTCATTCAAGCGGTACTGGCATGAAGACGGGGTAGAGTGCTGTTTTTTTTTTTTGCTTTTGATACTTCAGGCTGTCGTCCTTGTGACCGCACCATTACGTGTTTATTGCTTTCAGTTGCGATTCCGTGCGGGAAACTACATAACTAAGGCAGTGGGATGAAGCGGGGAAAGGGAAAGAGGGGGCGGGGTGGTGGTGTACGCACCGATTTCTATTTTCTATTTAGAAACTTTTTAGAGCAGCAGGGGCTATGAGTTGAGGGGTCAACTTTTACGCGGCAGTATGCGGTAATCACAAAGTTAGTACAATAAAGGTAGTGCATTCCCGCCAATGAGACCTAAGCAAAAATTAATTCAAAAAGCCAGTTAATTAGAACATTTTTTGTGATCCCGATGACTGAATTAACGAGGTTTCACTAATTGCTTTCACAACCAATATGGAAACAAAAGAGTTTTAATCAGCAATTGTCAGTAATTATCATTTGTGGCCCTCAAGATGTCCTTGAGGGAACATAATGCATTGAAGGCCTTGTGCATGCCCCACGTGCAGGCCATCTTTATTTCTCCTTTGAAAAGAAAATTTTCGATTCCAATGTAATTGGACTCTGTGTTGTGTGCCTCGGTTGCTGTAGCTATCTGTCCATCTTTTGTTAGCTTTAGTAAGTGTCGCCAAGGCTATGACAATCCAATAGTGACTGAAGCGATTCAGGAGGGCAGAATAAGTCATTGTATTCTGCAAGCAAGATCACCTTCTCTTGCTACCCTGGTCATGTCACTTGTTGGCTGTGGTGCAGTTGCAAGGACGCAAAGTTAAAGGTGTCAAGTCACCCTGTTTTAAACTGTATTCTTCTTTGACGCGAGCACCTATCTGCGTTCCCTTAGCAGGCTCCTATGCTAACGTAATTACCATATTTACTCGCGTAATTTCTACACCCCTAATTTGTTGCCTAGGTTTATAAAACAGAACTTTTTGTCTCTGTTTGCGCCATTTTATTTCCATTTGCTTGTGACTGCTGGCTTTATGATTCTGTTGTTGCACGCTTATTTCTTTCAACTGTGCATGCGCCATCATGCCACCCCATGGTGACCTAATAATGTGGGGTGGGGCAAGGGTTGTGTATATGGAGTCAACTTTTTCTTGGCCAGCAAGGGATGTGAGTTGAGAGGCCGATATATAAGCAGCAATGTACGGTACTTATTGTGTGCTGTGACCTTTGTAGAGTGTTTTAGGACATGTTCACTCAACCTCCGCATAATTTGCGCACCCCCTTTTTGAAGCCTTAATTAAAAAAAAAGTGAGCGAAAAAAGCAGTTAATGCCCACGTTACTTATCAGGCCCCGTATTCCCACATGGTGACTGATCTTTGGTAGTGTACACCGATTGACGCAAGCAGTAGCACCACTTCAAGCATTCAGTCATAATGCAAAGTGCACTGTACCAGCTGACGAGAGAATTGTGAACGTATTCAGTTCGCTGACTGCTCCTAACTGTGGGATCTCCTGCACTCCAGTTGGGGTTACAGTACAGTGGAATCTCAGTGGTACGAATCTCATCAGGTCGGGAAAAATATTCGTGTCATCTGGAATTCCTGTCGTCCAACTCATACAAAATCCGTATGCAGGAACACCGGAAATGCTTTCATGTAGATCTCTTTACTGCTGACAGGATTTATTTACGGCTGCGTGCTCAATGCTTGCGCACTGCACAGTTGGCAATTTCAGCATGTTGCCATGCACAGCACCGCTTACTGTTCGCTGTGCGTACTAACAGTCGCGATGTCAGCGATGCACAGTCAGCGCGTAGTACTTGAGGGTGCAGTCACAGCTTGTGCATTCGTATCATTTGTAATAGTGCAGGAGAGTGTTCAGAATATCCAAAATCGTGCACATTGTACACAATGCACTTTGGCCAGGGAATTTTACAATTCGCTATTCTATAGTAATCTGCTCTTTAGGAGGCACGGTACTTTCAAATAGTAGCCTGTTCATTCAGTCTTGTTGAAGTGGGAGTTGCTGCAGTTGTGTATGGGTTGCACCCAAAAGTAGTGACCAGAAAGTTGTTTTCTTTTACTAATGAATGGAAGTGTAGTTGCAAACATGTTTTATCAGGACACATTCCGTTTCCTGGGGTGGAGCGCATATATGGCAGGTTCTCTCAGATCATGAGTGGAAGTTTACTAATTTCCCTCAAGAGAAAAGTGTACTACAGCCGTCTCTTACCAATACTCGCCTACGGGGCAGAAACGTGGAGGCTAACGAAAAGAGTTCAGCTTAAGTTAAGGACAACGCAGCGAGCCATGGAAAGAAAAATGATAGGTGTAACGTTAAGAGACCGGAAGCGGGCAGAGTGGATGAGGGAACAAACGCGGGTTAAGGACATCCTAGTCGAAATCAAGAGGAAGAAATGGGCTTGGGCAGGGCATGCAATGCGAAGGCAAGATAGCCACTGGTCCTTAAGGGTAACGGAGTGAATTCCAAGGGAAAGTAAGTGTAGCAGGGGGCGGCAGAAGGTTAGATGGGTTGATGAGATTAAGAAGTTTGCAGGCAAAGGGTGGATGCTGCTGGCAAAGGACAGGGTTAATTGGAGAGACAATGGAGAGGCCTCTGCCCTGCAGTGGGTGCAGTAAGGCTGATGATGATGATGATGATTCTGTTTTCGAGTGTGTTTTGCTTTTGATTCGGATAAGTGGTTTGTGCAACTTTGGTCTGAGCCGGGCTTTCATCACAACTTTCTGGCTCTGGGAGAATGAGTGGCGGCACTTCTCGTTAAGTAAAAAGCAGATGAGTAAATTAAAATAAGTTTAAAAATTATTAGCAGACCGATTTCTTGGGCTTGACGGCACCCAGAAAATAACCCCGATAATCGAAGTTTGAAAAATCCGTGAACTTCAAAGAAATTAGCTTTGGCATGGAAAACAGGCTTGAAAAACTGCGAACTTCATTTCCGTTTTCTGCATTCCGTTTCCAAGTGACAATATAGAATTGTGCCTGAACTAGAGTCATACATGTTCGTTCGATTTTGTGTCGCCGATACCATACTGTGCAGCGTGGCCACAGGCTATGCCGCGAACATGCCGCAATGCATGTCCTGCACCGTTCTACGCGCGCCGCGATAAGCGAGAATGGAGTGTTTCTCAGGGCAGCGATGGTCTCGAAGACCGAGGGAGGGAACCCACAGGAAGAAGCTTACAGAAGCGATCACCTCCAACACAGGCAGCGGCTGCATTTCGATGGAGGCGAAATGCTAAAGATGCCCGTGTGCTGCGCAATGTGTGCATGTTAAAGACCCCCAGGTGGTCGAAATTATTCTGGAGCCTACCACTACATCGCCTTCTTTCTCCCTTCCTTCTTTCACTCTCTCGTTCATCCTTTTCCTCAAGGTGTGGTTGGAGTGTACACCTAGAAGTGAGGCAGTTACTATGCCCTTTCCTTTCCTCAAAACCAATTTCAAGCCCTTCTGTACACTGCAGCTGTCCTGTTTTTAATGCAATCCCGTGGCCTGGCTTGAGCTCTCTTTGTAGTCCACCTTGATGGCAACGAAGAGCATGTTGTTATGACTCGGGCAACAATGAGGAACTAAAATTAGCTAAGCCTATTCAAGCCAGTCTGTCTGACTCCGTTTAAGTCCAAGATGGTGCCTTACATGGTGCTAAAGAGCCGGTTGCTTGCGATGCCTGTTTGCGTCTAAAAAAAAACGAACTTTCAGTTGAAGAAAACGGTCTTCAATGTAATACTCGCACCTATTTTAGTCCGAAAAATCGTAAACTTTTGGGCTCCATAGAGCCTGAAATATTGATTGTAAATATGTACATGTTCCTGTGAGGTGCTTGGCAATTCCTCATCAAAGCCCGAAATATAGGGCAAATTCTAATTATTGCAGTCTGAAAAATCAGGCGGCTACTGTAGATAAATAAATGTGAACACTACAACCACTTTTGCTGCTTCAGCCAAATGGTGTGTGCCTCTGGTGGTCTGACTTTGCAAGGATCGAATTTGTAATGTAGCATTAGTTCTGTATTGTGCTGGACGTTTTTTGTGCCGCTCTTCTTAGTTTAGCATGGAGAAAATGATTAGAAACTTGACCACCATGTCAAAAGTTCTACTGGAACCTATAGCTCGAGATAAGATGTGGAAGCTGCCCTAGAAATATAAATGACATGCTTCGTTGTGTTGATTTTGTAACAAAAGAGCTGAATACTGGACATTTATTGTCCCATCGGCGCTGCCAGTGGATTCCCAGTGAAAAGTTACATCCCTGGGATATACCACAGATATCCTACATGGGCCAGATATCCCTGGGAAATATGAAAATCATACCAGTAACAATAATGTCCCGCTGATAACTTTATGGCTACACACTGCTTGATTCAGGTAGATCCCTTCCACATCTGCACAGAGTTCACAGGGATCTGTCAGAGACACACTAAATTGTGTCTGTATATTGTTTTTCATCACTGTCAGTTTCTTGTATCACAAAAATATTATTTGCCTTGAAGGGAAATCTATTTTGTCCTCACCAGAAAGGCAGGTAACGCACCAGGACACATAGCCCACATAGTTGATTCGCTTTCATAACCATTCATTGACATACAATGCACCATTGCTTTCACTCGACATGAAATATGCCTGATCTCTTCATTCGCTTGGTGAGAAATTTCGCTTTGGAAGTATCACAAGTGACAACAAAGAATGCGTAGGATATTCATTCATTGATCACAGCAGGCACATACTGTCGGTGGGTGACGCTTTCCGTGGAAAAAAAAAGGTAAACAAGAGAGTGTACCCGCACATCAGACCAGTATAACATTGCCAAGCTGCACAGGTGCCATTCGTTTTGCCCCGTCTGATGCCGTGATGTTGCCAGAAAAGTGCACAGTCCTCTCATGCTCTGCCTCAGCTATCACCAGAATTTTCATGTGTGTATATGCGCCGCGCCAATGACAAGGCACGAGATTGGCTTTCTTTTACCTCTGCTTCCCTTCTGCTTCATAGTTGAGGTTAGAGCTGCATTGGCTGCACATCGCACGGTGAGCACTGGCCTGAATGATGATCACTTGTGCACCTGGTAACGATTGACATTTCGAGAACATTTTATTTCTTCACTCACAAGCCATGTTGGAGTCGAGCAAGTCAATACAGCAGCTGCACATCTATTGTGACAAAACAGAGAAATGTGATATCCCTAAGATCTCCTACGTGGGATGTCCATGAATAGAACATCCACAGCATGTCCCTACCATGTGCAGAGCAGTACTAGGACATTGGGAACTTTTCTGGATATCCCTGGGACAAGGTGTTTTCACTGAGTTAAGGCGCCTCCTGAAAAGCTTTAAAACACGAGATTAGGCATGGTGTTCAAAAGTGCAAAGATAAAATGTGTGAGAAGTGCAAGAAATTAGTGTGTTTCACTTAAGAGAAAGGGATCTGTGGTCTGGTCTGGATCTGTTCTGTTTTTCTCTCTCTTTATGGAGGGGCAGCTTAACAGAAAAATGTTGCACTTTCTCTTTGATGTGCTTCTCTTTTCTTTCAACTCTATGTAACTGTGCGTTGTTTTTTCTCTCTCTCTTACACACTCCCTGTCTTCCCATCTTTTTCCCTCTTAAATTGCCGTTTCCATCGTTAACCTTTCATCCTTCCACCTCTTGTGATATCCTTTGCTCGTCCTTATTTGCTGTGCAATGTCGGCAAATTCTTCTCGCTGCACTTTCTTTTCTGCTCATCCTGCTCTCTCATCTTTCCTTGCCTCCGCTCATCACTCGCTCCTCTGGTTTTGCGATGCTCATCATTCAATTTTCAAATGATCCTCGATGCGCTGCCTGTATGTTATTGCACATTCTTCTGCCTTTGTTGTGGCCACTGGGACTGTTTTTTGGCGGTCTCTGTTTTGCATACTTACGGTTCTGTCCCTCCATTCACTGTATAATGGCACCGTCTGCATCAACTCTTGATAAACATGGCTTTTCCTGACCTTTCTGCTTCCATGTGTGTGAACGTGTGTCTGCAATTGCATGTGTGCATGACTGCTGCATCCCTGCCCGCTGCTTGTGGCTCCTTTGTTCATTCGTGCTACTGTATCTGTGATCTTCCTTGTCCTCTTTCTCTTTCCCATTATTGCATTGTATTCTTGTTTCTTTGCTGCAATTTATTTTTTTTGTGCCATCTTGTTCCATTTTTTCTTGAATGTCTCTCTGCTGCCCGGCTCTCGTTCATGAACGTTCTGGCCTCTTGGTTTCCTCTTAATCTCATTTTATCATTTCATCTGATTTTGTCATCTCTTTTGTCATCACTTTCATTAACTCTGTGTTATCTGATTTCATCACCTCTTTTGGTTATTTCTGTGTTGTCTTATCTCGTTTTATCATCTTGTAATCTGCTTGTCTGTCTACCGTCCTATATTTTTGGTGTGCATGCCTCTGCGGACATCCTCTCTGTTCATTCTTATGTTCTTATCGTGTCCTTGCTTGACACTGACACGTTTCACTACATGTGCTTTTCTTATTTGTCTCACTCTGGCCCTTTTTCATTACGTTTCTGCTCCTTCCCCATTTGTGGCTCATTGTTGTGCATTTTGCTGCCTTTGTCCATTTGTGTACCTGCCTCGCTGTGCACGTTTTTCTTATCTTGCACCTCTGTTCTTCACTTTTCCTTTCTTTAACCTCTTTCTTGCACATTTATAATTCTTTGGTCCTTGCTTCCTGCTGTGGCCGGCTGATTCATTCACTCTTGGTTCACTTTTACTTGCATGTTTTTCCTCCCTCTCTTCTTTTGTCCCTGTCCTCCGGTCCTGCACCTCTTGTCCTGGTCCATCCTCCCACCTTCCCTCACCTTTCACCTCATTCCTTTATCCCGGACACTTTCCTGTTGGCCATTTTTCCACACGCGGCAGCTCTCTGCCCTGAAGGCCTCTGAGTCGGACTTTGTGGTCGGCGACCTCTTTGACCCCAAGGTCAATGGTCACACAACTCCAGACGAGCTCATTCGGGCCGTGCAACAGGAGGCCAACAACAACAACTACAGCTTCGACGATGACGACCTAGGTCTGGATGAGGCAAAGGCAGTGCCTGCAGCAAAGCCCGAGGTAGGCGGCAGCTTGCTGCACAGTGTGCTAGGTGTAGCTGCAGTGGTCACAGTGACAAGCGTGCGCCCGCTTTTAGTGCGAAAGGGTGAAGCAGTTCCTTGACTTACAACGTTCTGCAGTGGTTGAGAATCTAAAAGGTGGTTGTAGGCACTGATTCATTTGTGCTTGAATCGTACATGGAGGCATTTCTCTGCAGTTTGGCCCATAATTTTTTTCTATTCCTGATGCTGGCCGTGAGAATTAGCAGCAGGACCACACGACCAATCGTGGTGTGGCGGCACCTTGTGGCGTGAATCTGAAGCAGCTTTGCAAGTTTAGTGTGAGGGCCACATGGTTTCAGTACTTGTACTGTCGGTCCTTATTAGAATGCTCTTTACTTATTCATCCTCAAAGGCGTGATGTCTAGAGACCTGCTTTTGTTCAGTGTTCTCACTTCATGGAAAGAGTGCGCTGACTAAACTGTACTACTCCTAGGCTGGTTGCCTTTACTGGGCATACTGTAAGGAGTGTGTCGGTCAGAAGTGTGCGCCAACAGGTATGTTTTAGTCAAGTCTGAGTGGCAGTGGAGGAGATAGAAGTCTACAAATTAAAGGGTCCCTGCAGCGGTTTCCAAGGCGGCTATAAAATGCGCGTATTATGTAGGGTAAAGGCTATTGTCCTCAAAATTGAGCCTATAATTTGCAAATAATTTTTTTAGATTCCCACTCCTCCACCTCGCAGCGACATCTGGTGGCAGTCTGTCGCACAAATTCTCCCTCTCAACTTCATGAGGCACATATGACCTCAGAGGTGAGGGGCAGTCGTTCGCTTTCCAGAAACTGCAACGATGTTCGTAGACAGCAGGCGAAGAAGCGGGGTGCCTAGCCGACTGGAGACGAGGATGCTTGGCTCCCTATCACTCTTTCCTCTATTGTAGTATTTTGGTGGGGGAGCAACTGGCAAAAAAAAAAGTTAATTTTGTTGAGTGACGCTTTTGTGGGTGTAGGGGGGTCCTGGCCTGCAACCTTTTTTTTTTTTTACCTGGCTCACTCCAGTATATATGTTGGGAAGAAAATGGCGGAGACAGTTTTTAATTACCAATACTCTGGTTATACATAATTTAGATCGAAAATTTTTGTGGGAAGATGATAGATGATTCAATACTCAGTATTTTGACTTTTCTTACCTTTGGTGAAAACTTGTAGGCTTATGTCTTGGGCACGAAGGGCCGAATGGCCATGTCGTGGCATCACAGCCTAGCGCCATCTTTATTCTCCACTTCTATGTGTGGCCACGCTTTGGCCGCACTGTTGGCTTGGCCAGAGGGGGGCGCTACAAACTGTTGCAGGGACCCTTTAAATGTTGGCCTCGGGGTTGTAGAACACTGTGACTGACCTCACTGATATTTTGTCTTCCGGTTTTCAGTACCTTGACAGCTTTTGCTAATGGTAAATATAAAGCTGTGCTTTACTTGGCAGCTAAGAAAATTTGTGCATTCCAGCAGAACATTGTATGAGATGCAGAGGGTGTTGGCCCTCTGTATGAGATGCATACAGAGGGACAGTAGTGTCACTTGGTTGGATTGACCAGATAGAAAATTACAATAGCTTTACAAGAAGCAGGTTAAAATTTCTTGCTGATTTTGTTGAGCAGACTGGGATAGGATGACATATACTACTATATACTATATATCTACTATATATACACACGCACATTAGGATATATACTACAAAAGAAGTCAGCAGTCACTGAAACCAGGGAAAACATAGGGCATGGTTAGGTTTTTTTGGCGGTGTTGATTATGATTAGAGGAAAAAGTTATTTTGTGTTGTGATTTTTAATATGATGTGATTTTACAGAAGGTAGAAGAAACGACAACTGGGGGTTGTAGGCACGGATCCCACCTGTAGCATATGGCTGTCGTTTGTTCTGTTTTCTCCAAAATTATCTCCTGCATGAAAAGATTAGGCAGTCAGTTTTCCCTCTAGCTGCTGTGGTAGCTCAGTGGTTATGGCGCTCGGCTACTGACCCGAAAGACGCGGGTTTGACCCCAGCCGCGACGGTCGAATTTCGATGGAGGCAGAATTCTAGAGGCCCGTGTACTGTGTGATGTCAGTGCACGTTAAAGAACCCCAGGAAGTAGAAATTTCTGGAGCCCTTCACTACGCCGTCTTTCACAGCCGTTAGTCGCTTTGGTACGTTAAACCCCATAAACCAAACCAAAACAATTTTCCCTCTAATGACCACATCCACAGTGGTACAGTAACATTCCCCCTTCCAGAGGTTTTCAGATTGGGTTCCGTGGGACTGTTTGGTTCCCTAGCGTGTTTTCTGGGTTCCCCGTCTTTTACTGAGCTTATTTTGGGGCTAACCATACTGTAATTGCACATGGCACACTGTTTCAGTTTACGGTCTGTAAGTAATAAATCGAATTTGGGCATTATTTTGAAGAGCTGTGCATCTGTGGGTTCTTATTATGGATTATAGGCAAGAACTAAAGATTGGTTTTGGGAAAGGCAATGTGCAGTAACTGTCTCACTTCTCGGGGGCCACGAGGAAGTGAAGGAAGGTAGAAAGAGGTGCCATAATGGAGGGCACCGGATATATTAGCACCAGAGGTACCAGTCATTAAAGAACAACCCTCTACCGTTTCCTTTTCAACTGGTATGCCGGAGTGGGCTAGAAAGATATAAAGATTACATGCTCTGCCCACAAACACCTCACTTGTCTGGGTTGTTTACTTTTGTTTTTTGGCTGCTCGCTCCATCGCCACACCATAGAGGGGAGCACTCTGCCGTGTTCAAATGGCTGCGCCTTTGCCTCCTTTGCCTGCTTCATCTACGAACATCTACGAACAGCCAATGACAGTTCCTCACGACTGACATCACGTGAGCCATGTGACGTCGCATGGCGGAATTCGCTCGAGTGACAGGCACCAGGCGTCGCCGCAAGGCACGAGAATGGGAATTTCTAAAAATAATTGTTAAGTTTTGTATAGTTCGCTTCTGAGGACTTGTACAGGGAATGAACACTCAATGGACTTTGCTCTGCACAGTGCGTGCATTTTACAGCTTTTTCAAAAGTGTTTTGTGGGCGCTTTAACGTGCACTGACATTGCTTGGCACACGGGTGTTTATTCTTCTTTGCGCCATCAGAACGCTGACACCACGGCCGAGATTGTACCCGTACCCTGTCTAAAGACGCACGACGTTCTTCATCCCCTTTTGAAAGCCATGATGTTCCTGAAGATAAAAGAATTGTAAAAACCCTTCGCTATGCTTGTGTTGGCTTCAGTGACTGTTGACTTCTTTTTTGCTGATTTTGTCTAGCATGTAATCGTTGTGCAGTGCCTGGTGGGCCACTTAGTGGGCAGTGGTGGGTTCAGTCTTTGGGTGGAATTCTGTGCTCGTATCAGTCGTTTACAGATGCACCCTCCTTCAAATTGTGTGTCACTTATCTTCACGCAGAAGTCGGGCAGCCGGTCTGGCGGCAGCAGTGGTCCAGCGGCGGTCACGCTGTCCAGTCAGAAAATGGCAGGCCTGAAGGAGCTGCTGCTTTCGGAAAAGCTGAACACCTCAGCGATCCAGCTCCAGCTGACGGCCCAGTCACAAGTCCAAGTCGTCAAGCGGGGGAGCCAGGCGAACCCAATGGCATCCCACGAGGCCACAACCCGGCACTCCAAGAGGATGCGAAGGGAGTAGAATGGCCGACCTTCTCCCTTCGTCCACCGCTCTCTGCAAAAGCACCACCTGTCTCACAGCCTCATGGTGCCAGGCGACCGTTCCTTGTCTGTCACTCTCAGCGTCATCCTTAAATGTCGCTTAGCTCAGTTGTGCTGCTGTGGCGGATGACCCGTCTTCGTCTGCCGTGCACAGCATTGTCTGCAAGCCTTGCAATCTCTCTCAATTTCAGAGTGAGGCACTCTCCTCAAATTCTGATAGCTTTCTAAGCCTCGCAGGTGGAAAGTGCCGTTGTGATCGCGCCTTTTGCTGCTGCTGTTGCTAATTTATATCACTTGACATATTATCACTTGACATGTTTGCTGATAAGCTTTTTTGGAATGCAGCTGGCTTGTGCATTCGATAAACAGGGTGACAGTTGGTGGGATGCGTGAAACGTTTGTGACGTTTGCATGAGCCAACTCGTCAGCGGAGGCTAACCAATCACACTTTCTTTTTGGTAGCGGTGCAACTTTAAGTCCCAGAAAACGATTGCAACAGGGCATCACCGCCATCGAAGTTGGTTGATAAGCCTTCTGTGCGTCACATAAACCATCTTAACTTTTACTTTTTTCTTCTCTCTATACTAAAAATGTGTTGAACATGATCAGGGACAATGTTGACCGATGTTGTTTGTATTAGCAGCTTATTTAAAAATGCGTGTTGTTGTGTGGTCGGGGGCCGACTTTTGGTGCCGGTGGCGATGTGTCCTTGTGATCAGGCATGGCGAGATGATATTTAAGTGTCCCGCCTAAGAAATGTAATCATGTTAGATGATGCTTCAGCCTGTCTGTCTCTGTTTTTTTTTTTATTGTTACAGTCACTTGCATTTATTCAGCCCCAGACCACTGTTAATAGCTGTGGTGCACAGCAGCATTTATTCCTTGCACGTTACTTAGACGTTGTTCACATTGCATTGTTTTGAGCTTGCGGTGGTACTAGTTACCAGGTGATGTTAGGTACTGGCAGTTATGGTACTGGCAGCCAGGCTTCCGTTTTCAGTGCCGTGCACAACCACCTTTCCGTTCTTTTGCTTCGCGACTTTCTGAGCCATGAGTGTCTTGTAAGCTAGACACCAAGCCAAAGTTTTCCTGCATTTCCTTGCGAGCCGCAGTACAGAATAAGAAAAGCACAACTTTTGTTTGCGACAAAATCTTGCCTGCGGCGTGGTGGCACCACATTTGAGAGCTAAAACAAACAAACAAAGGAAGGCAATCTGTCTCTTTTGCTTTGTTAAATTTATCATGTTACTGGTTAAATTTACCCAGTTTTGAGCGTGGCCGAGCAGTAGCTGCGTTTACATGAACGCGACAGGAGCGCATCGTATTAACTTTCTAGTGCATCGCATTCATATAAACGGTGATAATGCACTAGGAAAATGCGTTGCATCAGTTTGCGAGATAGGGGTTTATCGAGACGGGCAAGTCGACTTCCGCGGTGAATAGAAACAGGCTTGGAAGTGCCCCTCCACCTCCCTTTGGTGGCTATACAATACACCCTCAGCCAGATAACAACCCAGACTGCGCTCAAAATGGGGGCGGCTGGCTGGACCCCTCCGCCACGTGCAATGGGCGAGGTGTCACTGACCTCCCAGACTTAATGCAGTACGTGTAAACAGTAGCGTATCGGCTCCACGAGATACGCTAGGAAATGTGATGCGCTACTGTCTCATTCATGTAAACACAGCTAGTAGCAAACAGTGGAAAGTCAGTTATCACAGTAATAATTGTGAAGTTTTTTTTTTGACATGTAAATATGTATGTATTTATGGCTTGTGTTGCTGTCTAGTCGAGTCTCCTTTTTTTATTTTCTTTGTGTGTGGGGTAATTTGTGTCAGCTTTGTCTTGGGAGCAAATATATATTTGGGATGCGAACTGAGCTTTAAATGAAGCCTCTGCAAGGCAGGTACAAGAATATTCTAGCCCACCCGTTAGCATGGCAACTTATGCATAGTTATTCAGATATGCAAACTTTTTTTTTTAGCTGCTGTACTAGTTATCTTAATGGTGGCACCTTACCTTTTTTGTTTTTTACATAGCTGTACAAGCACATTTGTTATTTCGGTGTTGGGAGCACTCGGACAGTTTAATAATTCCTTTTATGCGTGCAATGTAACTATTTTAGTGGATAACAGCCTTTACGCAGCTGTCGCAGGCACACATCCCAAGATGTCTATTAAACATTCTGCCTCTAGTTGTCTAGCTTTTTTTTAGGCCGCCAGTACATTTCGTCGCTTATATCTTTGAGGCCCGCATTGAGACTCCTTGCTGCACGGTTGTCAGTGAGATACTGATTTTTCTGATGGTAATCTGTTATGGACGTGGTAATCCACCTCAATAACCCATGATAATAACTCTGGGCAGTCCACCTTAAGCGCTGATTCCGGGGAAATAAAAAGACAGCAAGTACTATTTTGAATGTACCTCTTCGCTTATGAACGTCTCACATGTTGAAGCAGAATGTCAAACTGGAAAACCCTTTGAGATATCAAAGCTAATGTGGATATGTGCTGAAGTAGTTGACCAATTTTGAAGTCTTATTTTTTGGCATTTTTGAGGAAGTTTCCCAAGGAAGCAATTAGTGCTTTTGCGGTGCACTGCATTGAATGCTGTTGATATCCTTCGTGTAATGGAACCCTTGGTCTTTATTATTTTCGTTCTTTCTTAAATTTGGGGAAGTGGTGTTAACATAGGGTCTCTTCGGCACTCTCGAATACGTGAATGTCTTTGACGCATTCTTTCTGTATGCAGTATCCTGGCCAAATCTTTTTAATAGCTACATACTATCGAGCTAGTTCTCTGCTTTCTAGCGGAAGTAGGTGATATGCAGGGTTCGTGGATAGGCTTAGTGCAGTTCACAGGTTCTCTAGAGAAACCTCGCACTACGCTTGTGGTACGCACATTGGTTGCTATGTGACGCCTTGTAATGTGACATACTGTGGGATTGAGGTACTTCTTTGAGGTCAGAGAAGGCAGTCAACTAAGCACCAGTCAGAGGCTCTAGTAAGGCTATTAACTGTCGCTGTTAATTTACTTGGTTACATTCTCTGACAACTGTTACACACCATAGCAGTGTATGACAGCTAATCACCACTGGCTGTTTATTTTTGGCGAGCTTGCTATGTACGCTGTAGTTCGGTTTTTGGACAAGCATTGTCTTCTAGCTGTCTGAACATAAAAGTTTGCAGTATGGTCCTGCCATCTACTCACAAGCAATGAAATGTCAGTAACATGTGTTGCAAATGCTCTGATGTGACATCGACTGCTAGTCTGAGTGTTTCACTACAGGCGTGACATCCTAGATTACTCGGCTAAGGTGCCGTTGGAATTAGTAACTCTTGGCTGTCCAGGATTCAAAAACGTTCATAGGAACAGCATTTTATGTGTTCCTTTTTCTGCGTAGTGACTGATCTGTAATGGCTGCCTGATTAATCTGCAGTGAGTTACAATTTTTGGCAGGAGCTGACAGAGTCCAAGATCTGAAACCATGCTGTGCCACTTCTCGTGGCTTCTGAGCTCGAGTTATCACTGGTTTTAGATGACAAGGAGTAAACGCCATTTTTGGGCATTTAGGTTAGTCAGCTTGGAACTGCATCTGGCAGAAACTTGTGAGCCAGCTTTCGAGGAAGAAAATAGATGGAAGCATTGAAATGCGGAGGGTCCATTGGAAGGCCACAGGTGCACATCAACGACATTCTGAACGGATGACTTGTGTAATAGACATTTGGTGACCCGTCTACTTTACACGGGGGCTTTGTACAAAATAATAATTGTGTTGGCGTGCTTGAGCTTAACGCATCCTGTGCATTCAGCCTGGTAGAGTGGGTTCACAGGGTCGAGAATTCTCACATGGGCACATGATTGCTTGAAATGGAAAGAAATCTGGCAGAGCGGCACAGATCATACCACTATGAGGGGCCAATGAACACTCTCCCAGGCTGGACGTGAGAGCTTAGCTGTTTCGTTTCATTTCCTATACTCCGCGACATTTCTCGCACGTAGTAGTCGGTTGCGACGAAGTTTTCTAAGCGAGTTGCTGCATCATTTCAGAGCTTTCTTTCTTCCATTTTTATTTTCCTCTCATCACTTTTGGGGATAGTAGAGATAGCATAGGTAGGAATAGGGTGTCTGACAAAAAAGAAAATAAATAAAAAACTGAGTAATGCAAAGTTTTTCTACTACTCTCTTGCCTGTCTTTGGCAGCATTCTTCAAGGAACAGATTGACGCTTTTTACTGCACAGTAAAGTAGTTTGAATTGCTCACATTTGAAAAGTGTTGCGATGCAGGATTTGAGTGTGATGGCTTGTGAAAGCATAGACACTTTTTGAAGGCATCGGTGGCTCTACTGCAGTGGTAGCAGTGAAAGAATTGTATCTCTGGCTGCGGTACTGGTGTTGACATGCAGGACAGGTTTTATATCATGCAGGAACTTCGTAAGCCAGGACAAGGACTTAGCGCGTGAGACCGGCTTGTTGGGGGCAGATATGTTCACCGTGGAGTCTGTCTTTTGACAACTTTTTTTTTTTTACAGTGGCAGATATTAAAGGTACGATTCTCGGTTCTGCAATGTCGGCGTAACGCTTTGGTGGAAACAGGAGTAATGGCGCTATGCGGTGTGCCACAGTTTTGTGGCGCTCTCTATGTGCAGCGGTGCAAACTAGCGCTTGCGCCGTTTGCGCCTGTGAGCATAGAGGGTACCACTCTGTGGTGCGGCTAACCGTGCATGCAGCACCACAAATAGCTGCCACGCTAAATCTCACATTGCACAGGTGTAGTGACCAGTGGTCAGCTTTTTTCACTGCTTCTTTTTACAGTCTATGAATCACATTACAATCCTTGTGCTTACCACTATGACAGCATATGAACCGTGACAACAAGGGGGATGAGGACAATTCCATCCAATTTTTATTGCTTGTAAAACTTGATTCTTTGCGATTTTGCAGCTCTCTTAATGTTTGTCCGGCAGCAAAAGACACATTTGTTACTGAGCAAATTGTGGTTGAAAATCGATTATTTTATGTTGAGACTATTATAGACGCTGCTATCTCTGGCTGAAAGTGGACAGCGGCATGCCTAGCCTCAGAGACGTGCGTAAAAACGAATGTTGACAGCATCACATTTTGCTTGTGAAAGTAGCTCATAGTGGTAACAGATGCATTTTATTTTTGTCCTTTTCTAGCGAAAGTAGCTTCTTTTTCATTAGAATACCGTAATTAGTCGATGTAGGTCAGCTTAAAATTTGTCTTCAGTGTTTGTTTAATAATGAGCACTTTAGGCTATGACACGGTTTTGAAGTACAATAAATGTAGACTCCATGGCCCAATGGGCACTGAAACTTCATTGGATGTCCGCAGGACGTTTAAAACGTCCCTAGGACGTCCAAGGGAGTTTCAGTGCCCATTGAGCAGTGAGTGCAGCTTTTTTGTGCTCATTTTACTCTTGAGTGGCATTTTGGCCAAGTAAGTGGCATTTTGATAGTTGAGACACGGTGTACTTGCAAATCTGCTTAGAAAATAGCCTTGGGTATTCCTTTCGTATTGCCTGCCATAAGCAGACTTGAGGGCACAACTGTCGGCTTAACAGCTGCATTTAACTTGTATTTAAAGCGAATAATTTCCTTCCATGTCTGGTTTTGAAATGGTGAACAGAAAAAAGGCGTGCCTTCGCTGGTCCTTACTTTGTTCTTTCGCGACATTATTCGCGCATTAATCTTGTCAGTCCGGCCTTTGCTCGAGGATCTTCATTCTTTGTTCTTGTCCCATCCATTACAATACGTGCTGTGGACCAAATTGGGAGGAGACACTCCCCAGAAAAAGAGCTGTGTGCCCTGTCTTAAATCGCAACAAAGTATAAGTGCACAAGACGTGATCAGATGCAAGAAATAAGAGAAAAGGATGTAGCAGATAGACAAAAAATCACGCAAGACGGAGGACTCGAGCTCGGCATTTGAAATTGGTTATCCCTCCTCATTTAGTATTGCTGGCAAAGGGCACAACATCTCGTAATAAGTGATCGTCACCTTTTTGGTGGCAGTTGGCATTGAAACTGTTTTGGTTTGCAATTCTGACCTCAGATTTTGGCAGGTTATGGGTATGACCGAGTTGTGTGCAGGTGTAATAACACCTTTGTTGGTGACTGTGTGTCACTTTCGGAAGAGTAAGTTCTTTTATTCAAGCTTATTACCACTAAACCTTCAGTCATATTCTTTGGTATTCCTACTTTCTATGAGGTATAAAAAAACGTGTGTGTGTGGGGGGGGGGGGCTGCAAACGTTCAAATTTCTTATATGAATGAAACAGCTTCCAGAAAATGAGATTTACATTGTAGTGGAAATTTGAGTTGTTATAAAACATGTCATTATACAACGTCCCGCTTCATATGCAATAATACTCTGCTTAGCTTTCCATATTTTAATATGCTGCACAAATCTGAAAAAGAAGCCCTTAATAGCAAACTGTTGTGTTGTTGGTCGTTATCTCACAAGTTATGTGCGGCGCTGTGATGTGACATGCATTATGTAACATGCATGCTTTTTTCTGCATGGCTGTAGCAGGTAACCATCAAGATCATTTTACAACATTGTGCTGTACCATCTATATGTGTAACTACATTGGTTGAAGTTTAGGAGGTAGCCATGACAAGGGCTTCCCAGGTGAAAAGAAAAAAAAGCACAATCTATTCAGTGAAATGGGTGTTGATTAAACTCATCATATTTATTTGATAAGCCACAACCTTATGCTGTTACTTTGCTGCATGGATTTAATGAGACAGATGTCTCATATGGGATGTAAACAGTCTGTGAAAGGTCCTTTTAAATTTGCCGGAAATAAGGTCACGACCATACAACCTAGACTTTACTATGCCGTATTATATGCGTGAACTTTCGGTTTTCACGCAATTCACAGAACTTCTATGAGCCTTCCGGTGTCAACCAGATGCTTTATGTCTTGGCATGGCTTCACATTCGTTCCAGATGGTTGCAAAGATTGATTTCATGCCATGTCAACCATTGGAGGTGCACTTTGAGATGTCATTGACCGTTGCAAAGTCAGCAGTTCAAATCGCATGAAAGAATCCATTAGGTTATCTGTGATCAGCCGCAGAAAACTGGCGAACATGTGCCATTTGCATCCGGGTTGAGGTTTGCCAAACTTTATGAAATGGTTTCTGGAAGGTATCACACCATACGCAACCGACTGACCAGAGCTGTTGCCGTTGAGGATGAGTAGTTTTATCGATGGCGTTGCGCATGCGTGCCGATTGTTGGACTCCCATCTGCCACAGGGCTGAGCCGTTGTTGAGAGGAGTATTGTTGTTGTGGGTGGTGGAGAGTCTATTCTGAGATGAGAATTGGAACAGTCTGTTGTTGAGGCAGCGTTTGATGCCACTGTGATTGGAGAGTTTGCGGGTTCCTCTATGTGTGATGCAAGAAACGATGGCGCAGAGTTATGTGGAAGCGCATTATGCACCCGTCTTCATTTTGATAGGCGGTGTTCGCATTTCATTTGGTCCTGCCCGGTTAGTTTTTGTATTTGAGCCAGTGCTGCTGTCTTTACTCGGACGGTTAAGTTTTTTTTCAGTTCTGCAGCTCAAGTGCAGGTGATGCACTTGTTTTGGTTAGTCTGTGCAAGTTCGGAACGTGTGCTGAAAAGAATCGCTCTTTAACAGACCAACTTTGATTATTGATGTTTAGAGACAGTGAGACAGCTAATGAGCAGTTTTTTCTTCAGCCCCAAATGTTGTTGCACAATTCAAGGAGGAACACATTTTGGCACTAACTTTACTTTGACTAGCAGATTACAGGTGGCAGTAGCAAATTTGTTCCACTTAGAGTTCCACTTAGGGTTCCGCATAGTGTTCCGCGTGAGTGAAGGCAACTGTGCTGGCTGTTTTGGATGGCAAAGAACGACTCTGTTTTGAAAAGGCCTCTGCTCTTGCAGGGGAGAGACGGCTAGCTTGGCAGGGCCTTAGCCACCAAAGTACCACTGTACATAGCATGCTAGAGTTGTAGGTTGTTTGTTGAATGTTTAGTAAGCTTGTACATTTTTGCTCTTGCTGTTTTTGTGTTGGGGAGACTGGCTGCTTACTAAGTTTTTATAGCCAAGTGCGCTGCTATATGCGGGTCCCATTGGGGCTGCACATTGTGCTGCTTATCACACAGTGCTAGTGAAACGGCTGTACATGTATAGATGCGCGAGAATAAGCCACTGACATGTTGCTTTGCAAGGATTGCGGCCATGTACGCTGAGCAGAGCGGTGAAGGAATTGCTGTGCACGTTGCCATTTTCGTTGAAGCAAACTGCTGCGTTTGACTCACTGCACCAAGTGTCGCTTTGAGATGTGCGGTGTTACTATTTAATGATGAAGACGTGTGTTCGTTTCCCTGTGGAAATGCTACAGTGCATTTCACCGCGTTAAAGAGCACTGCATCTAGACTTGTCAATAGCGCCGACCTGCTTTTTCATGGAAACATTTCTTTAAAGATGTCTTTGCCATATTTCAAAGCAAATAATGTGGGAAAAAATGAAAAACTTGCCTTGAAATATGCACATGAAGTAGAGTGCCATAACCCTTTGGAAAAAGGCTTACTCTATCTGTTTCCTGAACAGTTTATTTGAATACTAATTCAGTTCTGCCATGATAAAAGGCATTAGGGGAGTACCTTAGTTTGTTTTTCTATATTACCAAAACCTTTAGGCGACTAAACTGCGTTTTCAAAAAGAGCATCATTGCGTAACTCACCACATCATTATCATTTCTTTTTTATGCTGCGCGTTCTCAGAAACATGTGGGCAGATGAGACTAAGAAGTTGGCAGGGATATGGTTACTGTAGCTGGTGCAAGACAGGCTTAATTGGAGCGTAGTGGGAGAGGCCGTTTTCCTACAGTGAACGAATGTATTGAATCGGATACGAAGCTTTCTCCTTTATAGCTGGTGGTCGGCAGCCGGGTTAACGCTGGTGATGATGATATTTGGCATGCGCAAGATGCAGCAGCTTGTCTTGGGTTGGGGTAGGTCAGAAAGTGAGATAGCTTCATGCTCTGCTCGCCACCTTTTCTCACAACCAAAAAAAAAAAGAGAGAGAAAGGAGGGAGAGAGAAACGATGCCGGCTTGTTCTTGTCGTGCTACGTGATCTGCGGGTCAGTCAGCTTTTGCTTTGCTGCCTCCATCGCATGTTGTCTGCTCTCGAGGTGCGGTGCGGAGAGGACGCAGGGGTCTATAGTGGTGTTGCTGGCTTGTGCATAGTTTTTTTTTTTTCTTTGAGTGTGTGCATCTCACATGTCAGAAAGCTATGCAAGTCTACAAGCCGCACACAGGATTCTTTCGGAGGCCGAGTGCACTTTTTTTTCCGGCCTTTTTCGACATCCCCTTCACCCCACTTCCCCCATCCCAGCCCTGATCCTACTTTTCAAGGTCAGTTCCCAACTGTAGAAAGAGAGAAGAGAGAGACTGTGATGTTTTTACCCCGTTTCGATCTGTAAGAAACCGTTTTTTTTTTGTTTCTTTGTTTTCTAGTGCACAAAGAGAAACGCGGTTGTAAATAGAGTAGTAGTGAGCCGGTTTTGCCGGAGTCTTTGTTGTCCGTTTTTTTTCCTTCCTTACACACCCTCCTACAGCATTGTAGTATGACTATCTATCCAGTGTTGATATACTGAATCCAAGTATCAGCCCAATGTTTATCTCGTGTGCACACACGGTTCAGTGTCTGCCCGGCTCCTCAGGGCATGGGTCAGTTTTTCATTCACATGAGGCCGGTCTTGCATTTAATGCAGTCTTTGATGGCAGCGCGCCTTTTTAAGAGCATTTGTTGGTACTGTAGTGGATTCTAATGGGCATCGGGAAGCGTGTTAGTCTTTTGTTGTATGCACACCTTACGGTGCTCTTTTGTTTTGGTGAGTCGTTACCTCTGCATCAAATGATGCCACCTACACATTACACACAAGGCTGATTTTGCGGTAAAGCTGTTGGAATACTCATTTCCTTCTGGCAATCTTGTGTTGGCTCCCGATCAGATTTCCAGCTGAGTGCGGGTTGTTTCCGATGCCTTGACTGATTGTCTTTTCTACTCAGTGTCATCTTGAAGTTGGCTGTGAAGCCTGCTTCGCAGAAAAGTTGCAGTTCACACAGACCGTTTTTGCCGTTTTGGCACAATGCTAAACACTGTTTTTTTATTTTCTTGGAAAGCACAAAGTGATCTCCCTGCATTATTTGCATTTCTTGTCAAATACATGTTGATGGAAATGAGGCTCTTAGATCATGCCAATTGTCGGACTCTATATAAATATGAAGTGTTAAAAAACAACTTGCCTATTGACCCAACACTTTGACTTTACAGATTATTGCGCCACCTTGGATGCAAATATGTACTGAGCACTGGTGTTAGAATAGCGTATTACTGGGTACACACACCTGGCTACTTGCACCTGTTGAGAATGGAGTTCTACAGATGGCATGGTCTAAACTTTCCATGTCCGAAGGGCCTCACAGCTGATATTGAAAAGAGATTGCCGTGGATGCCTCGGCAAGTGTTTTGAAGTGTTTTTTTCTCCAATGTCCTTTTGATGCTTCGCAAACAGCAAACAGACCAAATGTTGAAAAAGTGTGTTTTTGTCCACTCTTGAAGGCACATGGTGTCCTTTTTTTTTGTTCTCTCAGTGAATGTGCACGTGATGTTCATTTCTTTTGTACATAATCATGTGGGTAGTCAATATACCTTAATTCACCATTCCCAAGTGTCATTATATTCATGTGTGTACGTCTCACGCGCAAAGACAGGGAGTCACATTGACTCTGATTTAGTGTTCTCTTGTTTACAGGATAACTCATGAAGGTAGAAGTTTATCAATATTGGCCCCCTTTTACAAAATGCTGAAAAGAACTGTGCAGAGTTTTTTCCTTTGTACAGTTAATATTTATTAATATAATTTGGCTTTTATGCACAGACCTTATGTACAACACTGGCACAACAACACCCCCAAAACATTTTTACCCTTTGTTGTCTTCAAGTAGCACAACATATTTTTTTTTCTTTGTACACGTGGATAAGTTTGATGCCGCACGTTCATTGGACTTGCCACTGGAAAAAAAGTGGGAAAAAAAATAAAACATTGTCTGGTCAGTATTTGAAGCCACCTTGTTTATTTGCATCAAGCAAGTGTTGTCGGCAGCCACTGCTGACAACCGCATGCGAGTGAACATGATGCTGCTGTTACGTTTAGATGTTGTATAAAATAAAGATTCAAGAGCATGGTAAAATAATTCGTTAAATCGAGGCTTTCATTAAAACTGCAATTTGGCTATATCGATGTCTACGGGCAACATTGTTGTTCATTTCTAGTTAACTAAAACTGGATTTTGTGAAATCACACAAGCGCCATTTTAATACTCGCGAGTGAAACTAAAAAGAAAACCAAGAAAACATTAGGCAGATGTTAGTCGGGGTTGAATACTAATGAAGGAAATGAACCTCAGCCGAACCGGATAGGCTGTTTGGGAAACTGACACGTAACAAATTGAGGTTTTTCTTTCGCTTTAAGGCAGGGGCGTATATCTAACATTTTTACAGCAGTCGGTCGTCGAGAGACTTGCTTTCATGCGACTTAGCGCGTAATGATGGCACTGGTGCGCAGATTCAGTGCGATTACAGTCGCACCCGGTCGCGGAGCGCCAGCCCGGATTAGGAGGGCGTAGTATACATACCCGCAAATTAGCCTCTGGTTGCGGACCGGCGGCCGCTAGCTCCTTGTCCAGCTCGTCACGTTTTTGCTGGAGCCTCTTCACTTTGCCAGGATCCTTGATCCCTCTGTTCTCTTGCTGCTGAATTCTGCGCTCGGCGGCCTCGGCCAACTGTTGCCGCTTCACGGTCTGCGAATAATAGTAACGGCCGCAACGATTACCATGGAACTGAGGTGCACAACAACATCCGGCAATAAAGTAGAGCGATCCAACAGCCGGCGGTGAACAGTCTCAGACTGAAAAAAAAAAGAAAAGAAAACAGGCCGGCCGTACCACGTCTACTGACGGCGGAGTTATGTCGGCACTGGAAGCTTTGAAGCAGCTCAAACAAATCCCCATGACCGCTTTTGTTGCAGACCGGCGGATTTTTTTTGCCTGCCCAATTGCGCGTGTAAACAAGCCGCGGACGACGCGACAGCTGAGTGCACAGTGTTGTCCGAGCGTATTTTGATCTCTTCTCGCGTGAGCACAGACTGAGCGCGACTCACGCGTCAACGTCTGGCCACAATGCATGCACGCATGCGCAGTGTGGATTACGTAGTGCGCGTCGCGTCGCGCGGCGTGCTCATTTTTTGTTGTTGTTGTTTCGGGCGGCGCAAATGCGCATGACGCATCGGCGGCGCACTTTTTGTTTATGCACTTTTTTTTATCTAGCGACGACGTAGGCCGTGGCTCTGTCCCCGACAAATAAAGGAAACTTGTTCCGCGTAACATTCTTCCGAAAATACCCGGCTTCTGGCGCAACAATAAAACTTTTGGGCGCCGAGCGGAGCTACCGCGAAGGCGAAACGAATGCGCTCATCACATGAGGTGTGCGCGTTGCCTTATATGGAAGCGATGTCCATGTTAGCATTGAC
>JARKHS020004435.1:0-31705 GCA_030143305.2 Amblyomma americanum
ATGTCTGCGCTGCTCAAGCTCGTGGCAGGGAAATAAAAACGCACATATCCCCTTTAATTAAAAATGAAGCAAATAACAAACTTCACATTGCTATGCCAGTTTTAGATGAATGGAAGTCTTGCACCTGCCTGAAAGGTTCTGAGGAAGTGGCTATCTGCCGTCTTCGTATAGGACATGCACATCTCACACATAACTTCCTACTGCCAAGCGAAGACAAACCTGTTTGCAGAAAATGCGGAGATGAGCTTACAGGAAACCACATTTTATTTTCATGCACAAAACTTTAATGACGGAAAAAATATTTTACCCCATTTTATAAAGAACACATTCCTTTCCCTCCAGCCGTGATTTTAGGTGCAGATACACTGGTCGATATGCCATATGTTTTTAGCTTTTTAAGGGAAGCAAACATGCTTCATAAACTCTAAATGTTGGCCCTATGCTTCGCTACATACACTGAAACCTCAGCCACTTTCGCAGTCCTGAGAAAATGGCGGAGGCCTTTATCTGAGTTGCGGGAACCTCCAGAGCCTTGCCCACGTTATGGAGGTTACCCGATTTTTTTCTGATTTAAAAGCCGGGTCCTGCCTTACGGTCCCTTATTGCGTAGAAGGTGCGGTGTGTTGTAAACCTCTCTTGCAGCAAGTAGTGCGTTAGACAGGCTTGGCGGCGTCATAATGAAAGACTCGCGTGGCATGCTAGCAGGATGAAAACTGGCCATGTAGGACTTGGTTGCACATTGTAGCTCCAGTGGGTTCATGCATTGGCTCAGACTCATTCTCAAAAACATAAGTAGGAAACTATAGAAGCTGTGAAGACTGCAGTAGGAGGCGATAAAGGTATCAATATATGTCAGTGTCTTGCCAGAAAGCACTCCTAGCACAGGGGGACATCCGGGTCTGTTCTTATCCTTGTGTGTGTGCCTGGTCACCTGCCATAGATTAATTACGGCATCGTAATTTGGTTTTCATTGAGCACTGCATTTGTGTGGATGCATTCTTTCTGCCTTCTTTATGCATTGTTTACTGGAAAGCTGTGCCAGAAAGCCGGAATACTTATTGTAGCTCTATGCTGTTAGGATGTTATGCTTGCTCAAGCTGCCTTATTTATCAACGTATCTCATTTTGTTTTCAGCATCGCTTCCTGGATGCAATGAAGGCACCCAAGAGGCACCTTTTCGCCGCTGATGGCTATCACCTGTCAGCTGGCGAAGGTATCGAGGAGCTGGCGGAGGTCTTCGTCAGGGGCCTCGCAAAATTCTATGGAGCGGGCATCCTGGCACCGTTCTCAGGTGCACCTGCCAGGTATATCATCCACCAGTGCCATCAGTGCGGATCCAAGGGCCACCGGCATGGGGAATGCTATGAGTACTGCAGGCCATAGGACCTGCACTACAGCCTGCAGTACTTACCAACGTTTATAGATATACTTGAGTTTCGAAACTCGCCCGCTGGAGCCGGGCGCGACTTGCCCCTAGGAAGTGTGAGGGCGCTGCGGTCGCAGGTTGCGCCAACGTTTGGCTTGCGGCGTGTGCGTCGGTGGCTGTTTTTTTCCTGTTGCCACGGTTTTTTGCGTGTTTGTGTCGCTTTAGTTTTCATTTAATTCGGTTTCGTGTTTGTGAACGTGCAACTGCTTCGTGAATTTCGTTAAAAGTCAGCCGTTTGCCGTAACGGAGTGAGAAGCGAGTGATTTGGACGCTGCAAGAAGTCGTCGATTTCCACGGCCTGCTGCTGCCGGCCAGCCGTTTTTTGCCACCAAGAGCTGCACTCATCGACCTGTTTTGCCTTTTAACTTCAACTGCGTTGAAATTCAGCCAGCATGCCGACCTGCTGCTTCGTGCCTGGTTGTACGAGCGGGTACCGAAGCAACCCAGAAAAGAGGCACTTTTTTGCTCCACCGTCGGACCCGCTGCTTCGTGAGAGGTGGGCTAGAGCGATCCCCCGCGCTGACAAGCTACTCAGCAAAACATGCAAAGTGTGCGACATTCATTTCCAGCCGTTAGACATGGTCAAAACATTCCAGCACAACATCAACGGTGAGGTTGTGGAGATAGAACGGGGTTCGTGGGCACTGAAAAATGGTGCCATTCCCACGCTGTTTCCCAATTTGCCCAGTTACCTGTCCTCTGCCACCAAAAGGCGGCGATCACCGAAGAAGAGAGGCGGAACTGCTAGGAGTGCACAGCTGGCTTGTCAGTCCGCTCACGAAGAATCACAAGAGCTGCCGAGTGATTTCGATAGCACTGACATTGCAAACATCATCGAGAATGGTGCATCGCTGCGACTGCCTCGAAACTGGCAATTTTCAGTTGTGGTGGAGGAACCTGGTGATCGTCAGCAAGCAGTTTTCTACGAAGCAGGAATGAAAACAGGTGTTTTCTCCATCCTCAAAAGCGTTGTGGTAAGGGAGGACCTTACATACATTATTTCAGGGAATGGAAAACTATTACAAAGATCGCTTGTCGATGTGCAGATGCGCTCGCTTATAGACGTGGAAGCGATAGTGCAAATTGTGCACAACATGAAATTCTGCCTTGGATGTAGCCACAGTGCTGTGAGTGGTTCCGAAAACTCTTAAACAAAACTGGAACTGTGTACCACAAGGATTGTACAGTTCTAACAGATGCTGACAGAGGTGTGTGTGCCATGTGTGTTAGCATGACAAAAATGTTGAAGAGAAAGGCTGCATCAAAACAGCCTAGGAAGAAAGTGCCTGTAGCAGCCAGTGTGCTTAGGAAGCGTCTGATTCGTGCCACTGCTGCAAGAGAGTGCAAAAAAGCAGAAGTAAGTCGGCTGAGTGCTAAGCTAAAAAACGCTTTCACGACAGCCATAGACGATATTGTGAAAGATTTGCCTGGGCCACAGAAGATGGCCATTCGTGCCGCTGTAATGCAGCAAGCAGCTAAGTCGCCTCGTGGACGCAGGTACACAACAGAGTGGCTCATGGTGTGCCTGCTCCTGAGGCTAACAAGCCCGAAATGTTATAGGACTCTCTCTGATATGAAGATTCTACCCCTTCCCAGCGCCAACCGCCTCGTACAGCTGCTCAGGGGTCTGCCATGCGAGTATGGTATGAATAAATTTGCATTGGAAAGCATTAAGCTGCAAATGAATGGAAAGCCGGAGCATCATACGTATGGCTCAATTATCATCGACGAAATCAAGTTAAGGGAAACGACAGAGTTCAACAGAGCTTCTTGCAAATTTGATGGCTTCGTCAACTATGGGGACATTTGCAATGAAGACTCCAACGTGCTAGCAGACCATGCATTGGTGGTGATGTTTAACCCTATGTTTCAGCCCTGGATTCAACCAATAGCAACATATGCAACGAAAGGGGCCGCGCCAGGATGGATATTGGCGAAGATAGTGGTGAGCTCAGTTTTACAGCTATTTCAGTATGGCGCCAATGTGTTGGCAGTTATCAGTGATGGTGCGGGAAGCAACAAATCCATGTGGACACATCTTGGAGTAAGTGGCAAACTGACGGGTGCCAACTGCAAGATGGAACATCCTTGCCTTCCAGATGCATCACTTCACTTCATATGTGATGTTCCTCACATAATGAAGTGCATTAGGAATCATCTGATGAAACACAAATATGGTCAGGTACGTCATATCACAACAAAGCTTTTTGGTCAGCATCTCGATGTTTTCTTAAAACTGTACTGTGTTGCTGTACCTTGTTTTCTAAGGCGCTATGCAATTATTTCATTTCAGATAGGAGACTACAAAGTAAATTATGAGCACTATGTGCGGCTGTTCGAGGCTGAAAATAAAGTGCCCATAAAAGTAGTTCCAAAACTGACTGCATACCACGTGAACCCACAGGCACTTCAGAAAATGAACGTTCGTCTGGCCACTCAGGTACTCTTTTGAGCAGCGTTTTTTGTTTCTTGCATGCAGCCTAATCTCCTGCAAAGCAAAACTTTTTTCACTTTTAAGTAGTCCACCTGCATGTAGATCGCTTACAAATTTTCCTATCACTTGCCTATCTCCTCCCTTGGCCAACATGGCAAATATAACGTTAGTTCCATGTCACTGACTTTCCATTAAAAGCTCTGCCCAATGCATTTTTCTGCAGTTGCTTACTTTTGCGAAGTTAGGCTCGACAACTCTGACAGTGAAAGATGTCCCATTGTTTTTCAGCTTGATTAACATCAGTTTTAAATTCAGTTGTTTCATTGAGTTATTCATTTCTTGGTTTTGCCTTTTTTTCAGCTTTTCAGCCGAAGTGTCGCTATTGGCCTTAAGGTATACAGGCAACTGAAAGTTCCTGGCTTCAGTGACAGTGCTGGAACAGAGACATTTACAAAACTTCTGAATGACATTTTTGACATTTTGAACGCTAAAATTCCTGCAGCTGGAATCAGACGTGATTCTCCCAAGATTAAGGTAAGCTTTCTGAACCTTTGTGTGTGGAGTAAGGTGTGAAAAAAATGCTTCTATTTTCTTTTTATGCACTGCAAGTGTAATATTGCAAGTTGTCTCATGAACCGCTTTGTATGCTTGCAGGTCTTGAAAGACTTCCTGAAAATGATGAATTGCTCAGAAGCAATCCCAAATTTGAAGCTTTTTGCATCCAACCAGACCATGGAGTCTCTGCGTGTCACATTAATGTCGGTTCTGTCCTTGATTGACTTCTTGCACAGCCGTGGTGTCAGCTATGTCCTTACAGCAAGCTTAAACCAAGATCCACTTGAGGTAATTGAACTATTTCCCGTGTCCGTTCTGGGCAGTGTTGACACCTGTTTATTATTTTTTTTCAGAGGTTCTTTGGGCTTGTGAGGTCGTTTGGGGGTGACGAGGATCACCCGACAGTAACGAACTTCGGTCAACTGTTCCGCCTGCTTTCTCTGTACACTCCGGTGAAGTTGGCTGTCAAGGGTAACTGTGAAGGAGGCGATGATCGCGTTTTGCTAAGTGCATTTGCAAGCCTTGGCACAAAGCGTCGTGAGGCGCTTACTCAAAAAAACATGGTTAAAGAAGAGGTGTGGAAGCGACTCACATCCATACCGTTCAAGGACTTGTGCAATCTGCCCAACGATCATGTCTACAGTGTGCCAGCACCAGAAACGACAGCACTGTACTATTTATCTGGTTATGTTGCTTTCAAGGTAAACAAAACTGCATGTTGTATGGACTGCAAAAAAGATGCAGTGGGCTCACAGGATTCCCTTCCTCCTGAAGCACTCCTAGTAATTGAGCGTGCACACGTGTCAGGTTGTCTCGCGTATCCATCAAAAAAATTATTTGCGTGTGTAAGCACTGTAGAGAAGGCTATAAACAAAGCCAGCAAACTGGCTGCATTTGGCGACCTTTTTTGGAAGGTTTTAGACAGCCTGAATGAAAATGGCACCAACACGGTTGGCTGCTCACAGCACTGTGAGAAATTTACTGCTGAAGTGATCCATTTTTATTTAGTCACTCGTATGCACTTCTTTGCAAGAGCAAAGTGCCAAGAGAATGACTCTGCAGTGAAGGCACAAAGAGAGAGGAAAAAGGCAAAGCTTGTCTAAGAATGCTCAAAGCCTGTTCTTTTCAGCAAATGTGTTAATAAAGTGTTTTTCTTTCTGAATATCATTCACCCAGTTCTCTTTGTCGTGTTTCTTGGTACATTGCGGACATTATGTACATTGGTGTTGTAAAGTGTGGATAAGGCTGCACAGTAAAGACTACAGAACGAAGGTGGGCTGCCGAGGTCGTCAGCTGCAAAACGTTCCATTTCGCAGACTTACATCACGCCTTGAGGTTGCGCGCGCTTGCGGTCAGTGCAAAGGGAAGGCGAATGGTGCTCGGCATCAGTATGAAATTTTCGTTGCGCATTTCTTCAGGTAAGCGGGAACGGATGCAACAAGCGCTGCATTTCAAAGTAACATAATTTGAGGCGCACTACTAGCCACAAGAGCGTAACTGTAAAGATTGTAGGAAAGAAAACGGACGCAGTCAAGTCCGCCATCCTACGCAGGCGCGACGCGCTTAATGAGCGGCACGGCTTTTAGCGACGATAAAACGCTAACCTACCGCGGCTTTGAAGTCGCAGTACAGTTGTTCTGCAATAGGCGACTATTCGTATCGTCGCATGTTCGTACATAACCGCCCCTTGAATAGCCACCGCGCTGGCAAACGCACCGAGCGCACTCCACTACGACGAAGGCTGGAACGCGTGAATGTGGAAGACAGAAAAGTTCGAACTTTTCACCGCATGATAAAATTTCCGCAAATCGAAATGGTTAGCGAACAAAAGTCAGTTGTACAAGCGATCTAGGAGCGCCCTGCACAGGCAAAACATTGGGCGCTAGCAGATGACGCTTGCTTCCATAGCGCAACCTTCGACCGCAGCGCCGCGGTGGCAGGAACCGCGGCGGGCCGGCTCCTGCCAATGGGCGCGGCGGAGAGTTTCGAAACTCAAGTATATCTATAAACGTTGGTACTTACAGCAATGGGCAGTGCAGGGATTGCAAGGTTTTGATGAGTAACTTGGTGGCAGTGAGACCTGTTCCTGATGTGTTTCTGAGCTGCACCTGCTCTGTGGAGTCTGCAGCATCAAGTGGGTGTTCACTGACATTGCCCAGCACCGAGGCATTTTTCCATTTAGACTTCATTGAATTTGCCATTGGTGTGGCTTAAATTAATTGAAAGCTTTCCTCGTTGGCATCACTTATATCCAATGAGTACCTTCGTGACAAACCCCTCGTGGCAAGCATTATTCACATCCATTAAACTGTTGGCCTACTTCATTATGCCAGGCATTGGTGAGCCAGAACTATATGAAAGGAAAAAATAGTTGGTAATGATAAGAAGAATCTGTGAAACCTCTAAGCTGTGTCCCTGTGAATGACAAACTGGCTTTTAAATGTGTAGTGCGGCCACATCTTTATCTAAAATAGCAGTGCCTCACAACCGTGTAATGCTGTGTGTTAGCACAAGGTGAATCTTTTCATGCAGCCATAGCATGCGCAGAACTTTGCAATACGCTTTCACAAATGTCGTTGCCACTATACCAGGTTCCGTATGTATTACAAATGCTTTTCAACACAATGTGCAATGGTTTGGTTTGCTGTGGGTTTGTCCCAAAGTGACTAAGGCTATGAGGGCTGCCATCGTGAAGGTCCCCGGAAATTTCTACCGCCTGGGCTTCATTAACGTGCACTGACATCGCACAGCACACGAACCTCTAGAATTTCACCTCCATCGAAATTCGACCGTTGCGACCGGGGTCGAACCCACGCCTTTTGAGTCGGCTGCCGAGCACCATAACTGCTAGGCAACCGCAACGGACTACATTGTGCAATGGTAGGAAAAGTTCACTTAGTAAAAAAATTGGCGCCAGATACGTGGATTCCTATGGCTGGTTCAAAGAGGGTTCAAAGCCATTGCTATTATTAAATCCATCATTTCATCATAAACCGTTTCGTTCCCGCAAGGCTTGACTGCATTTTTTGCTATCTGAAGGATGAAGCAGACATCCAGTTCCTCTCCAGTGGTTGAATGAGTGTCCGGACGAATTTTTGGATGCAGTGACGCTGTGACTCAGCTTTATTGCTTTGCCTGCCTCCTGTGTGACTGGAGCGCTTGTGCTTTCGCTCTTCTGCATCTTCTGATGTGACTGTAGGGGATGTGCTTCCACAAGCATGAACCACACACCGTGCTGGTTAGCGGGGAAAAGGCCAAAGCTTTATTGCACATGGCATATGTAGCCGAGAAAGCAGTGAGGCCACCTAGTGCAACACACAACACATCCCCCCTTGTTTAAGAAAGGAACAAAAATGCGCTCTATGCTCAGCACTACACAAGCACAAGTTCAGTCTTATAGGCCTCCAAATCAGATGTCTAAATCTTGACACTCAAAAGGGTGAACTTGAAGGTTGTGACGGAGGTGAAGCCATGAAGTTGGGCCAAGAACTACCTGCGTCCCTGCTGTATTAGTCTCACTCCTTGATGGCTTCCTCTCGGGTTCATTCCAGTAACACGTTTGGCAGGACCCTCGGACATTGGGACATTGAACAGTGGGATGAGGAATAACCTGTAGCATTGAAGAACTTTATTCAGGTCCTCCACTACATACGACTGGGGGATGTTGAACTGGTCCCAGAACCATCGCAGGGTTATCTGCCATGCACCCGAACTTGCCCACTCGTCTGAAGTGGGCACTGTACCTGAGGTGAATTCCTTTTCCTATTAGCTTGATCGCTCAGATTAAATGACTTAGACAAGGGCCAGCCTGGTTCAAGCTACTTGATGTCTTAGAATCTCTGGTGTGCGTCTGCCTATGAGAAGTTGTGCTGTGCTTAGTTCACTGACGCCAGGAATTTTCTGGTAGACAAGCAGTGCGAGGAAAACATTGTCCGTCTTAGGCACCAGGTCCTTGACGGTCCACGCCATCCTGTCCACCTCAGCTTTTGACTGTGGGAATCTGGCTGCTGGTGATATGCCTAAAGCCTTAAAGGATGTGCAAAGGTAAAGACGACGTTGGATGAGGATTATGGACCATTGTCGCTGTGGGCTACCTCTGGGATCCTATGGCCGGCAAACGCTCTTGATGGCTACGATAACTGCCGGTGTTGTAGTAGAGTGCTGACTAGTGACTTCAGGGAAGATTGGAAGAGGTCAACTCCCACCTCCAGCTGGGGAAGGCTTGGAGCCTGATAAGGCATTGTTGGTTCTATGCTCTTGCCACAGTTAGTCTTGGTGTGCCTCTTGACTATAGGTCACCACACTGAATCTTGAGCAATGGCTTTGCATTGGTTAATACCTTGATGCTCGTCATGAATGAGATCCGTATGGAATGATGAAGGGCCATTGACATTGCAATGCGGGCTCCTTTGAGAAATGGCCGTCGAAAACACTGAGGTTTCCGTGATGTGTCCAGTACTTCTTAAATGTGAAGCAGTAGCCTCGTCTGCTGGTCCAACCTTTGGTGCAATACTCGAGCAGAAGGTTGCACGTTCGTCTTAGAGAGTGGAGGAAAAACCTACGAGTGTGCAAAGGGCCCTTTCAGCAGCTCAACAAGATCAGCTTGCCTGGGCAGTGTGCCATCCGGTAGTGTGCCATACAGTCGACAGCATTCAAAGTAGTTCCAAACGTTTTCATCAGACTTGGCAACGCTGATTTTTTCATTTTTTTGTGTGTATTTACTGTGAACACATGTATAGTCCCAGTGTAGCCGGCGCTGCTTGAACGGCAATAAGACTGCATTAGCGCGCTGCTTTTGCTCGTTTTGGTCACGAATATAGGTCAAGGTTCTTTGGTCCCGAATATAGCTTGACAGCTAATTGTGGGTAACATTTCTGAAAAAAAGTCTACCTCTATGAGAGTAGATACGGTACCTTTTCCACTCTGAACTATGCCTAGGAATTCTACTTAGTGATGTCCAAAACAATGTTTGTTTTTGTTTAGCTTTACATTCTCTTTATACCCATGTTGCCCACATGATCCATAAGTTCAGCAACTTATGGTCATGCTCTTCTTTCTTTCCCAAAAAAACCTGAATGTCGTCAAATTTACGATTGGTTTTCGAATATTCTGGCCATTTCTTTTTGAAAGAATACTGGGGCAGATGTTATTTGAAACGGTAGTTAACAGTAGCAGCAATGAGCAGCAGGCACAATGAATTTAGTCAATACGTGATAATTTTCGCGAAAGACAGATTTCATGAAGTCCAGCCCTGGCATCCAGCTTTGAGAAAGCCTTGCCATCACCAAGATGGCCTAAAACCCGTCTAACTGTAGGAGAGACATTCCATTCCCTAAGAACTTCCTTGTTGAGTATCGCCAGATCCATATAGAGGCGGTATCTACCCAAAGCTTTTAGAGAACCACGTTTAGGCCAGCACACCATGGTGTAAGTTTATCTATATTTTTCACAACTCCTTATTTTTCAAGGATGTCAAGCTCTTCCTTCACCACATTACGAGGGGCTGGGAAATGCTACAAGGTATGCTAATTGCGAAAGGCTTGGTATTCGGCTGGAGTCTGATAGTGTATTCTGCACCGAAAGTCCCTAGGCCATCAGATTTCTTGCATTTGCAACTGAGAGGGATATGCACCCTGACTTCCTTGAGGAGAATGTTGAAGTGCGTCTGCAAAATGAACAACTCCAATACCTGTTATGCTGAGTAACCAAGAAGTGGTGACGGTGATGACAGCAGGACATAGATTCTCTGTTTCGAAGTGCAACCCTTCCATTTGAGAATAGTGAAAAATTGACCAGCAACCCTCAGCTGGCAGTTGTCTGGCCCGGTGAGAGTACCCATCAGCGTGCCCAGCAGCGACGGAAAGCCTGGAAAGGTGTCGGGAACTGCAGTCACTTCTGCACCTTGGTCCACTTTAAATTTGGGAGGAAGTCTGTTGACCTTCATGCGCACAAACTTGTGTCAAGTCTTTTCTGCCTTGATGGGACAGACATTGCGTGCCAGTGTCTTGGAGATAAGCGTTGCTTGGCGAGATGGACAGGTTTGCGGAGACGCTCTCATAAGGTCCTTTCTTTTTGCAAAACCTACATACAGCATTGTGCACAGGGCAGAAGGCATGCACATGAGCTTCGGGTCCACAAAAGTTGCAAAGCTTCTTCTATGTTTTTTGACGTGTCTCTGTTGGAATGGATTTGTGTGCACGTGCCTGCGTGCACAGTCAGAGACCCATCTTGTGCCCTTTCCTTTCTTTCCTTCTGCGCATCCTTGTGCAAGCAAGCATGCAAAAATGCTTTGTCAAGAGTCAGATCTGGCATGCGACACAGCTGTTCTGAAAGCTTGGCGTCGAGCAGGCCAACAACAAAGCCGTCAATTTCCAGCCTGTCCTCGACAGTTAAAGACCCAAAGTTACAGCTTCTTTACCATCAAACGCAGGGCAAAGTAGAATGCGTCTACGCTCTCGGATCGTTGCCGTATGTGCTCATGAAAGCGAAAACTTCTGTAATAGGCTGTGAAGTGTTGCTTGACTTGTGTGTACTCACATTCCACCTCTGAAACGCGTGCTCTGTACATGGCATGTGAAGCGTAATTGGAACTTGCATGTCAGTAAAGTGACCAAAATGACCCTCGTGCAAAAGGCCCAAAATTTCTTTTCTGCACGTGAGTGGGACAACAACACAGGCTGCGTAGAGTAGCAGATCGTCCTCTACTGTGAGCTGTTGACGACGCTCGTAGAAGTATCTCACTTCAAGGGGTAAATCTCGTCGAGAAGGCCTTTCTTTTGTGCAGAGTTCTCCGAGATACAAGCACACACAATCTGATTTTTGGGATTCTTTCAGCCACTCAAGGCAGTGCTGCTTGATGGGAAGGGTTGTCCTCACTTTCCTTGCGACGACGCTGACGGAGGTTAGCACCTGCAAGTCTTTGATGGCGAGCTTGCCAAGTCAGGGAGTGCGGACATCTTGCAGGCATTGCAATTAATATGGTGTGGCCGCTGCGGCAGAATACGACGCTTTTTATTGTGACACAAACTTATGATACAAAAGTATCGAGGGAGCAGCGACGCATACGCGGCGGTGGTTGTCGGGGCATCGACGGGTGCAACGAAAACCGCGGCGAGCATCCGGACTCGAGAAGTGCACCGGACGGAGGAGGTGGCCATCGCCTTGGCCGTCTCCGACCCTGGATGCACTACAGTGTTGTGTGACTCTCGAACGGCAGTGAAGAACTACGCCAAGGGCAGGGTATGTAGTGAGGCCGCGCGCATACTGCGCAAGACCAAAGACATCGGACGCAAAAGTGCTGTCGTGATCAAGTGGTTTCCGGCCCACATGGGCAGTGACGTGTCGGAACGCTGGAACGTGAACCACAAGACGGCCAACTCGGTCGCACGAGGACTAACCAACCGCGCGGCTGCAAGCACAGCCGACTCGAAGTGTTGGTCGCGGTGCAGTGCCAAAGACAAGATGACCACCTTCAACCAAATAGTGAAATGGTACAGACTGAACAGACAGACTATGCCGCCACCTCACCCGGGGCTTACCCGGAAGGAGGCAGTGCTATACAGACAGTTACAGACAAGGTCCCTGCTCACCCCGGTGCTAGCTAAGCACGTGTGTCCGAGTGTGTACGCGAGTGACGTGTGTAGACTGTGCGCGAAGGAGAGAGCCACCATGGCTCACATCCTTTGGGACTGTAGTGTAAATCCGCGAGAATCCAGCGAGAAGACGACGATCCCGCCGCAGCTAGAGGCTGCAACGAGGAGCTATGATCAAGAGACACAACTCAAGGCCGTCCAGCAGGTCTCGGCAGCTCTAGAAAGGCAGCGACCGAGCGAGACCGAGGAGAAGGGGGCAGCACCCCCAGGAAGGGGGCGGCGGACCCACGGAAGTAGCAAGGGACCAAGACCTCGAGGAGCACAATGCACGAGACTGACGTAGTGGCCGCGTCGCGGTAAAAGCATGTCCACCCTGCGTGGAGGGAGCCTAACTGATTCTGCAGGCATTTTCAATAAAGTTGTTCTCTCTCTCTCTCTCAATTATGAAATGCTGCATACAATAAACAAATAAAAGAGACTAAAAATCCAGTGTAAATGGCTGAAACAAAATCACAAGTTCTAAATATCATTACTTAAAATGTGGTGTAATCATGGCAGTAAAAATAGAATGAAATGGAGGCTGAATGTAGGACACTGCCAAGAGCAAGAGGGCGAGGAATTGCCTCCTACCGTGCATGGCTACGGCGCCTCCTTGTCTCTGACAGGGTACTCTTTAGATGATGTCATATGAAACAACTATAACAACTTTAAAATTCCAATGCTATTTAAAAGCTCCATAACTGTCGAATGGCACCATTGGTTCAACACCTTACTGAAGAGGTGGATGGAATGGTATGTGATATTTGTAAAGGTTTGCAAAATGAGTGTGACAATGCGTTTCATAGAATGGGCAGGTTAAGAGGATGTGGATGACTGAAAGCGGGCAACTGCAATGCTTGCATTCTGGTGGTTCTGCTCCCGTGAGTTAATAATTGTGCGTTAAGTGCGTGTGTCCAATTCGTAGTCTTGAATGTATGACTTCATAAAATCTGTTTTTATGATGAAGATATGAGTGCAATAACATGAGAAACAAAAATGTGCAACTTACTAAGCCCGAAAGTAAGTCGCAACAAGGCTGGTTTATTCTATGGTAGCACTACCTATGCGTCCAGCAAGACCTACTTGAATCCAGAACGGTTACAATTTTTCTTTCAAATGGCAAGACCCATGACTTGCGATAAGAATTTGAATACTAGCCTTGTGAAGCCGCATGATTTTGTAGTATCCGTTGGCACTAGCAAAGGGAACATTTGCTTACACATGAATGCTCATCAGCCCGAAATAAGGAAGACGCGATCATAACGTTACTTGATAGCTTTACTTTCCGTTTCGATGTGATAATGGTGACTGAAACATGTCACCGTGACGAATGTGAAGTGTTGAAATTACCGGGATATGTGTCGTTCTTTTTAAGCCACTCGAAAAAGAAAGGTGGTGGTGTTATGTTACTGGCCAAAAACACTTTTGACTGCGATGTACTTACTGGCTGGTCAAAGCTAACAACCGATTACGAGGTTTTGTCGATTCTCTCGACCATTTATAAGCCGCCTGGAGGGAACGTAGAAACTTTTTTGTTTCTTGAGTCAGATTTGGGTTGGATTAATGATAATAACTATGATATTATTCTCGGTGGCGATATAAACCTGAATCTCTTGATCCCGTCAAGCAATCGAGATGACCTTTCTAACTTATTAACAGCTCACGCATGCACAAACGCTATAACGACTCGAACCCGCACTCAGCTGAACACGTCGACATTGACGTTTTTATCACACTCTAAACCACACCGCTTTGTTCTGGTATTTTAGCTTACACATGAGTGATCGCTTGTCAATTTGTTTGGTGCTCAGATGTGATTCGCTCCTGTCAAAAAGCTCAGATACCTCTGTAACCAAATTTACAGATAACAATAATACAATGATTGAACTATTTTGTAACTGCCACTCTAAAATTAATTGGCAAGAGGTCTTTCGTTCTAAAGATGCTGAAGAGGCATATGAACTGTTCATAGCAAAACTTAAAGCGTGCTACAACAGTTGCTTTCCGTGTGCGACGAAAACGCGTCCGAGATCAGCACGCAAGCTTTGGGTTACACTCGAATGTCTCAGGGCTATTCGTGAAAAAAACGCTCTTTGAGCACTTCCTTAAGACTAGGAATTCGGAAGAACTTAAATCGTTTAAGAAGAAACGAAATAAAAAGAACAAGGTTTTGCATAGAAGATGCATTACTTTGAAAACCTGTTCAACAACGATACAACCAAGCGATCTGACCTCATGTGGAAGCGTTTGAACTCTGTTTTAAATCACCATTCAGACCATAGTGACTGTCCAACTCGGTTGACTGCCAATAACAAAACTATCAGTCACGAACTTGCAGAAACATTTAATAATTTTATTGTGTCTGTGGTGTGAAGTAAGCATGACCCCAATTGCATGAGTTATCTGAAGAACAGAATACCCGAAAGTGTGTTTTTGTTATTGGTGACTGTGGCTGAAATCAAAGTGTTCTTATCCCTGAAAACAAGTAGCTGTGTTGATGTTGATGACTTGCAGATTCAACCGATTAAGCATGCCATTGATATTTTAGCACCCCTGATGGAACGTTATCAACGTTTCCTTTTTGACAGGGCATTTTCCATGTCACTTACAAATGGCAAAAGTGTCTGTCATTTTTAAAGGAGGAGACAAAAACAACATGTCCAATCACAGACCGATATCAATCCTACGTCTTCTCAAAGGGCATTGAAAAATTGATGGACAAAAGAATAAACAGTTTTCTCGCTAAGCACAACATCTTAACGGCACTGCAATTTGGGTTTACAAAGCACCGTTCAACTGAGACCGCGTTACTAACACAAAAGGAAATCATTAGACTCTTTTGAGCGAGAACACTATGTGCTGGATATTTTCGTGGAGTTCTCGAAGGCCTTCGAACGAATTAACCATACCACTCTTCTAGCTAGGCTTGACCACTACGGTTTTCGAGGCATATTTCTGATTCTTTCGCAAAGTTACTTAAGAAATTGACAGCAGCAAGTACAAGTGAACAGCTACACTTCTAATTTTTCACGTCTCCGAAGGGTGTTCCTCAAGGCAGCATTCTTGGCCCAATTTAACATTTAAGTAAATGACCTAGTAAACATTATTGATCATACTAGATTTATCCTGGCACGAGTCTTTTCTTTCCTGGACCTAGCTTAATCCAACTCAAATATAAAGAAAACAATGCACTAGCGCTTTTAACAAACTGGAGCGTGGTAAACTCTCTACTTATAAATGTTTCGAAAACGAAAGCAGTTTTATTCCGCCCAAAAAACAAACCGGCGAATGAAACCTTCAATCTTAGCCTTGCTGGATCCAACGTCGAAATGGTGTCCATTGTCAAATCTCTGAGTTTTTTTCCACGAAAACCTGTCCTGGGACGCTCACGTTCAAACGACTTGCTCCAAAATATCTCGTAGCGGCGGAATAATATCGCGCTTGTGTTTTGTTTTGCCGCAAAACATAAAAATAGTGCTTTATCACTGCTTGCATTTCTCAACACTACGATATTGCTACTTAACCTGGGGTACAACCACTGCTACGAATATCACCAAAATACATAAGTTGCAAAAGAGAGTTGTGCGTATCATTTCTAATGTGCTTACGACGCAAACACCAGGCCAATTTTTGAGAAACTAGGTCTAGTTCCACTTCCTAATCTTTACAATTCACTGTTTTGAAAGAAGTTAGGACGGCGCTAAAACGACAAAGACAAAGAGGCACGAACACAACAGGACGGGCGCCAACTTGCAACTGAATTTTATTGCACCAAACCCCTACATTTTATGCATCAACTGAGCCGTATCACAACAAGCTTATCACACAACAAAACGCAATTTCTTCAATAGTCAGATCATCGGAAGTAGGCGCTACTTTTACAGACCAGAGACGCCTTCTGCACTATCCACTTGATAACAGCATTATGCTTACTTTATAAGTCCCCAGATTAAATGAGTGCGCAACCCACATGAAAGCAATTGATCATCCAAATGATACACACCCGCTTGGGCAAGGCAACCAGCGCGCAACCTCAACAATCGTGATTTAACACAAAGAGTGATAATGAAAGAATGACCAACAACAAACGCGGAAAAATTTTTGGTGGACATGAAAACTTAAACCTTCAGGGGAACCTCCCAGCGTCAATGTACTATAATTATCGTCAAAAATTTTTATCGTCAAAAATTTAAAACCTTTGAGAAAACCTCCCAGCGTCAAAGTGCTACAATATTGGTTTCTACACAATCGTCTTTTCGGCCGATAAAACACATCGATGAAAAACAATGTATGCAGAAAACTTGCAAACGTTGAAACCTAAAGACAGCCTTCGAGAAACGCCACCTCAGCGTCACTAATTGAAATGAACGGCCTACTAACGCATGCGCTTCCCGCTTTCTTAATAAAAAATGCCTCCACTACTTCTCGCTCAAATCTGTCTTTACCGCTCTTCAAAAATATCGTTTTGCTCAGATCCGGACTACACCCCTTGCACGTCTTGCAGTGATCTGCAAGGAAACTTCCATGATGTTGGCGCATATTCCGCAAGTGTTCACTGGCACGTTCATTAAAACATCGACCGGTTTGCCCTATGTAAACTAAACCGCAGATTCCTCTAAGCTGCGGTTTAGTTTACATAGGGCAAACCGGTCGATGTTTTAATGAACGTGCCAGTGAACACTTGCGGAATGTGCGCCAACATCATGGAAGTTTCCTTGCAGATCACTGCAAGACGTGCAAGGGGTGTAGTCCGGATCTGAGCAAAACGATATTTTTGAAGAGCGGTAAAGACAGATTTGAGCGAGAAGTAGTGGAGGCATTTTTTATTAAGAAAGCGGGAAGCGCATGCGTTAGTAGGCCGTTCATTTCAATTAGTGACGCTGAGGTGGCGTTTCTCGAAGGCTGTCTTTAGGTTTCAACGTTTGCAAGTTTTCTGCATACATTGTTTTTCATCGATGTGTTTTATCGGCCGAAAAGACGATTGTGTAGAAACCAATATTGTAGCACTTTGACGCTGGGAGGTTTTCTCAAAGGTTTTAAATTTTTGACGATAAAAATTTTTGACGATAATTATAGTACATTGACGCTGGGAGGTTCCCCTGAAGGTTTAAGTTTTCATGTCCACCAAAAATTTTTCCGCGTTTGTTGTTGGTCATTCTTTCATTATCACTCTTTGTGTTAAATCACGATTGTTGAGGTTGTGCGCTGGTTGCCTTGCCCAAGCGGGTGTGTATCATTTGGATGATCAATTGCTTTCATGTGGGTTGCGCACTCATTTAATCTGGGGACTTATAAAGTAAGAATAATGCTGTTATCAAGTGGATAGTGCAGAAGGCGTCTCTGGTCTGTAAAAGTAGCGCCTACTTCCGATGATCTGACTATTGAAGAAATTGCGTTTTGTTGTGTGATAAGCTTGTTGTGATACGGCTCAGTTGATGCATAAAATGTAGGGGTTTGGTGCAATAAAATTCAGTTGCAAGTTGGCGCCCGTCCTGTTGTGTTCGTGCCTCTTTGTCTTTGTCGTTTTAGCGCCGTCCTAACTTCTTTCAAGATATGAACCAACTAGCCCAAATCAAAGTACTTCTTGAACAATTCACTGCTTGCCTCATGCTATCAAACCTTAATGAAGAAAAATGACCTTTATCTTAAGGAACTTACAGGTCTGAAATTGTATCACACTGCATGACGCAAGGAACTCGGAAAAGTGGCAGCTACCGTACATGCGAACAAATTAGTCGCCAGATGCTACGGTACACCTTGCCGACTGTGTTAAATTCTGATTTCCTTGAACATTCCTAACGTGCCTTGTGCAATGTCTTTCGCATACATAATATTGCTTTTTCTCGAGCCTATAGCCTCCTAGTTTGCATAAGTGAACGTAATTGTTAGCTGCATTTTTCCACGCCTGTTTTTTTTTGCTTGTTTTTTCCTCCTTGCACTGTTATTGCCTTGACATTTTCTTTGTCATTACACTGTGCAAAAAACGAGCATGCGCAAAAAAACGAGCATGAATTTGTACTACGTTTTTGTAGTGTAAACTCTTGTCTCCTTTTTCATGCATGAAGTGTAATTGTACTCGCTGTGAGTTTATTTTTTTCTGACATGTGTATTTTGTTTCATTTTTTTCTCTTTTAATTTGCATACACCTTTTTATGACGTTTGGTATGCGTCTAAAATAATCCTCAGTCCGGAATGATGGACGGGGTCTAGAGCTTTCAATATGGATGGTCGGGCTGAGCAATAAACATAGTCCATCTTTGAGCAAATCAGTGATCAATATAGGCGGAGTAAGCAAAACCTGTCTGCACCCCATGTCTTGTGGGACAGAACTTTCAGGATATTTGTAGCTTTCTGAGTGCGGAGGTTCAGCTGTTTAATGTGTGGTCCGAATGTTAGTTTCGAATCAAAAATCAAACCAAGAAACTTTTGTTCAGTTTTTACAGGGATGGTTCCCCATTGAGATGCAGGGATGCATGTGGAAGTAGGCCTCGTTTGCGTGAGAAGCAGACTGAAACAGTTTTTACTGATGAGAACCTGAATCTGTTTTCATCCGCCCGCTTTGTGAGGCAACTAACAGTTGTTTGTATTTGCTGTTTGCAGAAAGCAAAGCTGCATGATGCAAAGTTGATTTGCAGATCATCTACGTACGAGTATTGCACACTAGGTGGGATGATATTAGTTAATGAATTTATTTTTAAGGAAAAGAGCGTCACACTCAACACGCTACCTTGGGTGACTCAATTTTCTTGAACGAACGAATACGCCAGAAAGAGTGTTGCCCAATCGGACTCTGAAGGTACGGAAACGAAGTCTTCCGTACAGCAGAGCATTTTTCCAGCAATTCCAGTGTTTACGAGGTCCTGGAGAATTCCATACCTACAGGTTGTCGTATGCCTTTTCTAGGTCAAAAAATACCGACAGACAGTATTAGCCATTTCCGTGGGCCTCCTGGATGTGTGTTTCAAGGCGCACCAATGCAAATCGCACTTGAATCGATCTATTCGCTTGTTCATTTCTAAAATGTAAACTAGCCTCGTATTGACGAGATGTTCAAAGGTTTTGCAGAGACAGCTGGTCAGTTATCAGATGATAGCTTTCTGCAAAGCATCGGTCTTTTCCCAGCTTGAGTATTAGGATGACTATTGCAGTTTTCCATTCATTAGGCAGTTCACCTTCGTTCCAAATACGGTTAAAGAAGGACAGCAATAATTCAAGTGATGAAGGAAGGAGATTTTGCAGCATGCTGTAATGAATTCAGACTGGACCGACCGCAGTGGCCTTGTAGTTTGCGAACACGAGTTCAAGTTCATACAGTGTGAACTCACAATTGTACTCTTCGCTTACACTTGAGTGTGGTAGCCTTTTTTTTTCAGCGTCTTCTTATGTTTCAAAAACTTCTCTGTATATCCTGCAGAACTCTATACAAAACAGAAATTTTCTCCCAAGGTATCTGACTGTTCTTTAAGGGATGTACTCCCAGCATCAGCTTTTATAAGAAGAGGGATCATAAATACCGTTTTCACCATCCATCTTGGATATTATTTCCCACACCAGTTATATCTGAAGTACGAATGTTTACTCCAGAAACAAACTTTTTCCATGACCCGTCCTTGCTTTCCTCCAAACATAATGCCCTTTTGCTTTTGTTTTTTTAAATGCTATGAGATTTGTGATGGTTGGATATCGTTTGAAGAGCTGCGATGCTTTGGTTTGTGCTTTCCTCATTTGACGGCAGTCTTCATTCCACCACGGTTTTGGACGTTTTGGAAGATTTCCACTCGAACTGGGAATTGATCTTCAAGCTGCATCAATAATCAAGCTGCATCAACTTCCCATTTAAACGGCACATCTGCCTTCGTCAGTTGGGTCAGGGACAGGGCGATGCGCGAAAAGTTTTTCACAAATCGTCGGTAATATGCGCACAGTCCGAGAAATCTGTGCAGTGTTTTTTTATCGGCCGGCGGTGGAAACTGTTCAATAGCAGCTGTTTTCTGCGGGTCTGGGCATACTCCCTCCTTGCTAACGATGTGGCCTAGAAACAGCAGCTCTTCGTAGGCAAAAGGCACTTCTCTGCTTTCAAGGTTAGGTCAGACGACTTGATGGTGTCTAGTACTGTTCGAAGTCTTTCGAGGTGCTCTTCAAAGTTCGAGGCGAATACAACGACGTCGTCTGAATATACCAGAATAATTTGCCACTTCAGGCCTGCAAGCACTGTATCCATTACTCGCTGAAACGTCGCTGGTGCGGAACAGAGACCAAATGGCATCACCTCGAACTCAAAGAGCCCATCCGGAGTTATGAATGCTGTCTTCTCGCGATCTCTTTCGTCGACCTCAATTTGCCAGTAGCCGCTCTTGAGGTCCATCGATGAGAAATATTTGGCGTTGCAGAGGCGTTCCAGTGTGTCGTCGATGCGGGGGAGGGAGTAGACGTCCTTCTTTGTTATGTTGTTCAAGCGGCGGCAATCCACGCAGAATCGAAGTGCGCCGTCTTTTTCTCTCACTAGAACAACTGGTGCCGCCCATGGGCTGTTTGAAGGCTGGATGACGTCGTCGCGAAGCATTTCTTCGACTTGGTCCCGGATGGCTTGTTGTTCTCGCGGTGACACACGGTAGGGGCTTTGACGGAGAGGTCGGACGTGTTGGTCCGTTATAATGCGATGCTTGGCAATTTGGCGTTTGTCGCACCTTCGGCGATGTCGAAAAACACTCACTGTATCTTAGAAGCAGATTCCGGATCTGGTCTTGTCTGTTCCGGTGCAGGGCTGAACTGATGTCGAAAGTGGGCGAGTTCTCTTGGTCAATCGAGATAAATCTAGTCGCGTCTTGCGTCACAAACAAAGCGATGAAGTGGTGTGGCGGCAGATCTGAAGAAGGAACAAACACTGTAAATATTCACGGCAATATCCTATTTGAAGCAATTTATTATAAGTGAAAGTAATGCGGTGTCTTTAATTCAAGATGCACTCAAGTGTGTCGCTTTGTGTGATAGATGTGCACTTATATGCTGCATTTCCTGTCATGTGTAAAGTAAATATGTAAGCCGTTGTAAAAATTGGAAACCTGAATGTATTTTTATTATCTGTTAATGCCATTGCATTCGATGCTAGCTAGTAATGCCAATTACCTTCTCTGTCATTTCTTTTAGCACCACGTTTAGGCACTGTTGTAGTGCTGCAAGTACTACCGTGCTTTCCTGAACAGTATACGTGGCACATCTGTCAAGTTTCTAGTCAACGGCCAATGTGTGATGAATAAAGCCCTAGTGGGAGCATATAGAGGGCATGTTTTGTAAAGAAATAGGCATGAATATGAATACGAAGCCCACTCAAACTTGGCATATACCTTCAAAACTTACACTGGCTTTCATTCCTAGTAGTCGTTTGTCACTGTTTTAAGCTTGTTTACACCTTAAGCTGATGAGCTGCTCATTGATTGCAGGTCTAGTGCTTCAGTTGTTGCGTAGATTCGCCTGCTAGAGCAGCGATGCAGCACTTTACACCATTCAATGAATATTACGGCTGCTCATGCTGCTTGCATCCCGGGAAAACCGTTGATAGTAAGGCTATCTTTAGTACATTTGAATGACTGAATTTGCTACATACCATACATTTGTTTTCATATAGTTGGGCACAAACATACATCGGTTGCACAGATGTCATAGCGACCGGCTTATTTGAGACCGGAAGTGTGGCGAAAGCCTCCACGTTTTTATAATGCGCGTATCACGACTTCCTCCAGCCTTCACTGTGGAAGTTGGGCTCCGCATTTAAAGATGGCACCTGTGACGTCATGTGCAATCCACGTATAGGTCAGCTTCTTGAGTTAGCTTTAAAAATGCAGTGCCACTCTGGATTCATTTCTAGGTTGCGCGCCATTTCAAGGGCTTGGCCTTGAAGTAGCAACATCTTTTAGAGTAGCCAGTCAACTTTATTTGAGGCAGTGCTGGTGAGCTACGATACTGAGAATTATTACTCAGAACCATCCGTTATTTTTTTTGTCCCGTAATTTTGGTCAGTTCACCTCCTTTCGTCATGGTTATAGATCAACACGTAACCTTGACTATATCTCTGCTAAAAAATTATAAACATGCGTTCAAATAATTAGTATGTGATGTATGTTAGTAGTTTATTTAGCATACACTCTTACATTGGCATTTAGGTGATCTGAACCAACATCACAATGAAAGGTCTTGTATAAGCCAGCATAAGAAAACCTGCACTTTCGTTTCACAAATTGCCATTTTTTCCCTCAGAAATACATCTGTATGAGGAAATGTTATATTCAGGGCCAAGTTGTAGCATTGCTGGAGAAGCTGCCAGAGTGAGCCACCTCTTCACAGGCGTGCAACCCAACTAGACCAACCTGCTAGCTATAGTTGGATATAAGTCAAGAATGAAGTTGCAAATGCCACTCAAAGGAGGCCTTCTAACCAGTTGTGTTCACCTATTGTCCTGGCATCTCGTTTAATCCTCTTACCTGTTATGTGATATTGCAAGTGGCTGGCAAGTGCAAGGGGATTGACCATGAAGTCACGAAGATTAGTCGCCGCCATTAATTGGAAGGCCTTCTTTGAGGGGCACTTCCTACTTCGTTGTAGGTGTTCAGCATATAGCTGCTCACACCTATAGCTTCTTCTGACATGTCACAGAAAGTTTTCGAGTGCAGTTTCTTTTCTTGTTTGTTTGCTAAATCATTGCCTGACATATTAGGCTATGTATGTGCCACTTATTTTCTGCTTCTTGCATATTACTGTGCTAAACAGGAACTGTCAAGTGCCGAGTCAACTGTGTCGCGCATGACAGAAGTATGGAGGGCACAAAGAAAAAGATGCACCGAGCTGTGGCAACCGGAGAGGTCATCAATGGGGTGAAGGGCGTAACACCCTTAATCAATATTGCATCACGGCAGCTAATGGAAAGTTGGCCTTCAAATGTAGGTGAGCCATATTATATTGCCACCTAGTGTTGCCAGGTGGCGCAAGCTGTCCGCGAAGACGATGAGGTTGCGATCGTGCTATCGCAGATCGGCCGCCATTACCGTCTCCTCTTGCCGACTCCAGCTGTTGAAGCGTCTCTCCGTGAGAACTCCGTGACAATTTGGTGGAGGTGCTGGGTACGAGTATCCCATGCAAGAAACCCCTCCAGGGAGCCGTGCCGCCAGCCCTGCGCCGATTGACACCCCGGTACACCGCTTCAGCCGGAGGCTGCAGGGACTTTCACCGGAGCTTGGACCACTCGCGACAGTCATGATACCAGCCACCGGTATTCTCACGCAAGCTGCCGGTGCTACACCTGCCCACTATACCTTGCAGACCCCGCGGGTTCCCAAGGCCTTCCACGGGGACCTTTTCGAAGACGTGGAGGACTGGTTCCTTCACTTCGAGCGTGTGGCTGCTTATAACCAGTGGGACGACGCCGCGAAACTAAGAAACGTCTACTTTAGCCTAGAGGATGGCGCCCGCACGTGGTTTGAGAACCGTGAGGAAGTTCTAACTTCCTGGCGAGAGTTTCGCCGTCGCCTGCTGGAGGCCTACACCAGCGCGGATCGCCGCGAAAGAGCGGAGCGGGCAATCCAGTCCCGCGTCCAGCTACCGAACGAAAGCGTACAAATGTACGTCGAGGACATGACGCGGCTCTTCAGGAGAGCTGATCCTGCCATGCCTGAAGAGAAGAAACTTCGGCACTTAATGAGAGGCGTCAAAGAGCAGCTGTTCGCAGGCCTCGTGCGCAGCCCACCATCTACAGTTGCTGCATTTCTTTCGGAAGCCACAACGATGGAGAAGGTCCTGCAACAGCGTTGCGCCAGTTACGACCGGCCCGTGCATGCTGCTGCAGTCACATCATCGTTTGCCACCATCGGACAGCATCCTGATGATTTGCGGGAACTTATTCGCACAATCGTGCGTGAGGAGCTTCACAAATTTTGTAGCCCGTCGCAGCCTGCGCTCGGTTCCATCTCCGCTCTTGTACGAGAGGAGGTGCAACAGGCGTTCCGGGGCCCTGTTCCTGTGGTCGACGTACCACCTCTGCCTGGGGACTACCACCGTCCGACGTACGCCGAAGTTGCAAGGCGTCCGGCTCCCGCTTCGCCGCCACCAATTCACGCCACGCCTCAAGCCCCGCGGCCCTCTGTGCAACCGGTGCAGTACTTCGAGGATCGTCGAGCACCCCTCCGAAAGGCCGACGTTTGGCGTACACCTAACCGACGACCGCTCTGTTTTCACTGCGGAGAGCCAGGTCATCTTTATCGAAATTGTTATTACCGACGCATCGGCATCCAAGGCTTCCGCACCGACTCACCGAGACCCCGTCAAGGTGAACGACCCCCTGAAATTGAAGAATTCCTTGCGGACCAGCGCAATCCATCCCGAGCGCAGCGGCAGTCGCGCTCACCCTCACCGAGGCGCTCTTCCCCGACACCTCCCGGCTTCTCGCGAGCGGCACCGGGCCGATCGCCAAGTCCTCGTCGGGAAAACTGAAACCCGCGACCTTCGGGGGCGAGGTCGCTGGGGGGCGCTGTGCTGAAGACCTCCCGTCGTCGCCGCTACAATCCGACAAAAACCCGCCGACGCCATCACCAGAGTTAAAAAACCGCGTTTCTTTAGAAATACCCGTTCTTATCGATGGTCGCAGAGTAAGCGCATTAGTTGATACCGGGGCCGATTATTCGATCTTAAGTGGACAACTGGCGACCATTCTGAAAAAAGTGATTACCCCTTGGCCTGGCGCGCACCTTCGAACTGCCGGCGGTCATCTGGTTACGCCCAAGGGTATGTGCACTGCTCGCGTTCAGATCAGCAAGTCCACGTTCGTCGTCAGCTGCATCGTCCTGGGCGAGTGTTCTCGGGACCTAATCCTCGGCATCGACTTTCTGCGGGAGTATGGAGCAATTATCGATCTGCGCAACCGAATCGTCATGTTTTCCACAGAGCAAGCCGCCGAACTCGACAACTCCTGCCAACGCAGTGCCGCACTTCGCGTTTTCGCCGACAGCGTCACACTTCCGCCCCGTAGCAGTGTTTTGATTGAAGTCGCCTGTGCTGAGTTGCACGACGCTGAAGCAGTCGCCGAGGCTAATCATTCGCTCCTCCTGACTCAAGGCATCTGCGCCGCTCGAAGCTTACTAACAATTCGCGCTGGCCGGTCTGCGATCCTTGTTACAAATTTTTCTCCAGAGCACCGGCACCTTTTCTCTGGAACTGCGATCGCTACCGCTGAAGCGGTTGTGGATGTTCCGGTCTGCTTTGCGTTCGCGGCAGCGGCCCCTGACGACCAATCATCGCGCGCCACTGACGACCAATCTGTTCCGAATGTCGACATCAACTGCAACCTCCCCGAAGGAAAGCGCCTGGCCTTAGAGCACTTGCTATTGGAGTATAAACAGTGTTTCGCTTCTTCGTCGAAAGTTCGTCAAACGCCCCTAACGCAACACCGGATCATTACGTATGACGACGCTCGCCCTATCCGCCAGCAGCCTTATCGTGTTTCCGCCAAAGAACGGGAAGTAATCCAAAAGCAAGTTCAGGAGATGATTGACGACGGTGTAGTTCAACCTTCCCAAAGCCCGTGGTCTTCGCCTGTTGTCCTTGTTAAAAAGAAGGATGGAACACTTCGATTCTGCGTGGACTACCGTAAATTAAACAATGTGACTAAAAAGGACGTCTACCCGTTGCCCCGCATTGATGACTCCCTGGACAGATTACGGCGTGCTAAGTACTTTTCATCCATTGACCTGAAGAGCGGTTATTGGCAAATTGAAGTGGACGAACGGGACCGCGAAAAAACTGCCTTCGTTACACCAGATGGCCTCTATGAATTCAAAGTGCTGCCTTTTGGCTTGTGCTCTGCGCCAGCGACGTTTCAACGGATGATGGACACTGTCCTCACCGGCCTCAAGTGGCAAAGTTGTCTTGTATACCTGGACGACGTTGTCGTTTTTTCAGAAACTTTTGAACAGCATCTCGTGCGCCTGCGAACTGTCCTCAGAGCCCTCCATTCCGCTGACCTTACGCTGAAGCCCCAGAAGTGCCACTTCGGTTACACAGAGCTCAGGTTCCTCGGTCACGTTGTGAGCGCCGACGGAGTTCGACCCGACCCCGACAAGACAGCCGCCGTCGCCAATTTTCCTACTCCGACTGACAAGAAAGCTGTCCAGCGTTTTCTGGGTCTCTGTGCATATTACCGACGGTTTATTGCGGACTTCGCAAAGATTGCAGAGCCGTTGACGCGCCTCACCAGGAGCAACACCTCCTTCGTTTGGACAATAGACCAAGAGACGGCTTTCTCTTCGCTCCGCCAACGCCTTCAGACATCTCCCGTTCTTGCACACTTCGACGAAGAGGCCGACACCGAGATCCACACCGACGCCAGCAATATCGGTCTTGGAGCTGTCCTTGTCCAACACCAAGAGGGCATTGAGAGAGTTATAGCCTATGCTAGCCGTACTCTCTCCCGCGCCGAACGCAATTACTCTACGTCAGAGAAGGAATGCCTTGCTGTCGTATGGGCCACCATGAAATTTCGCCCTTACCTTTACGGCCGCGCATTCAAAGTCGTAACCGACCACCACTGCCTATGCTGGCTGGCTAATTTGCGAGACCCGTCTGGACGATTGGCCCGCTGGAGTTTACGGCTCCAAGAATTCGACATTACCATCGTATATAAGTCGGGCCGTAAACACGAAGACGCCGACACGCTGTCGCGTGCACCACTCGACTCTTCCGGTCCCGAAATCGACGACGACAGCGGTTTCCTCGGTATACTTAATGCATCGGACATAATAGCCCGGCAGCGGGCTGACACGGACCTCCGACCGCTGATTGACAACCTTGAAGGTCACGCCATGCCTCTACCACGACACTTCGCTCGACGTCTCGGCTCTTTCTGTTTGCGCGAAGGTATCTTATACAAGAAGAACTCGAGAGGCCAAGAAAGAGCTTACCTTCTGGTACTTCCGGCCGATCTTCGCGCCGACATTTTATTGGCATGCCACGACGAGCCCACTTCAGGCCATCTGGGTTTTTCCCGGACGCTCGCCAGGATACGCAACATGTACTACTGGCCCGGACTCTCGGACGATGTCCAAAGGTACGTAAAAAGCTGCCGTGAATGCCAGCGCCGGAAGACGCCACCGCTTAAGCCGGCGGGTTTTCTCAAGCCCGTTACTACACCCCGCTCTCCGTTCGATCAAATAGGAATGGACCTTCTCGGTCCTTTTCCGTTGTCACTCTCAGGAAACAAGTGGATCATAGTCGCTACTGACTATTTGACTCGCTACGCCGAGACCAAGGCGATACCCTGTGCCACAGCTTCAGAGGTCGCCGACTTTTTCATGCAAAACATCGTCTTGCGGCACGGAGCCCCTTCGTGCGTTATTACCGACAGAGGCACAGCGTTTACAGCGCAGCTAATCGACCATATATTTACGTTGAGCTGCACTAGCCATCGCAAGACCACAGCTTATCATCCGCAGAGCAATGGGCTAACCGAACGCTTAAACAAGACCATTGCGGACATGCTGTCAATGTACGTAGACGTTCAGCACAAAACTTGGGATGAGGTGCTACCGTACGTCACATTTGCGTACAACACGGCCCTCCAGGAGACTACACTCTTTACTCCCTTTCGTCTTGTATATGGACGTGAAGTCCAGAGCATGCTTGACGCGATGCTACCATGCCTCGATGACGACCAACTCGCACCCGATGTTCATGAAATTGCCCAACGCGCTGAAGAAGCCCGTCAGCTTGCCCGCGTACACATCGGCCAGCAGCAGGGCACTGATGCGCGCCGTTACAACCTTCGACACCGACAGGTCGACTACAATCCCGGTGAACAAGTTTGGGTGTGGACACCTGTCCGCCGCCAGGGCTTGTCCGAGAAACTACTCTGCCGGTACTTTGGCCCCTATAAAGTGCTACGGCGTATCAGTGATGTTACCTATGAAGTGGTTCCCGACGGTGCCGCGCAACCGAGACGTCGACAGCCCAACAGCTCTGACATTGTGCACGTTGTGCGGCTTAAGCCGTACTATGCCCGATAACGGCTTAGCGGCCCTCCGTTGTGACTCTGTGTGTGCTCCGTTTTCCTCGCGTTCTTCTCTGTTTCCCTTCTGAACCTTAGCGCGCCTACGCTGCTGGCGGCACCACTGCGATGCCCTTCTTTTTCGGAGGGGGGAATAATGCCACCTAGTGCTGCCAGGTGGCGCAAGCTGTCCGCGAAGACGATGAGGTTGCGATCGTGCTATCGCAGATCGGCCGCCATTACCGTCTCCTCTTGCCGACTCCAGCTGTTGAAGCGTCTCTCCGTGAGAACTCCGTGACAATATTGGGGCTCCGCCCTGTCTATCTGCAGTGGATGAGCGCCTTTGTAGCATACGGCCACATCTTTGCATTTCTCGGCTCCCCCGCTCGCTGTCTCTCAGAAAGCACTGGAAGGCCTCAGAATGGCAACAGTGGCTTTTGCTTTTTCTTTGCCATGTCTGGAAAGCATCCTGCCAAGGCAGTATTTCAAGCATTTTACACTTCTTGTACAGAGCACTGCTATTGCTCTTTTTTGCAGGAAACAGTGTGCAGTGCTGATGTTGAGACTAGTACAACCTGCACTGTCAAATTTGTTTAGACGTGCAGTTTCTGTATGGAGAAAAGAACATGACTTAGAATGTGCAACAGCTGCTGCACATTGCTAAGAGTGTGGTAAACCAAGGGCCTCTGTGAGCGCACTCTTGTTTCACCTTTGAATCTAACATTGGTCACCTGAAAGAACTTGTGACATCAGCAAAAAGTGTGCCTCTACAAATAGTAGAACGCCTCATGCTGGCCAGTAACTACAAAAGTCTGAGAACACAAGCCAGTCCTCGAACTCCGCACTTTTTGTCTGATACTGGCATAGCATGTACTGGAGGCATTCTGCCTCTCAGCGGGCCACGGGATGTATCTGGGCCATTGCTTGACTTTGTTCAAAACCAGATTGGCAACATAAATGGGCCTGTTGTGGAGCATGACCAAGCTAGAGTGTCTGGGCACATGTTCCATAGTGAGTAATATGTGAGGCCGAACAAGGCAAACTGTACTGCCTTGGTGACAAACAAAGGAACATGCTTTGAAGGTAAAGCACATGATGTCTTCTAAGGACCTCAGTGGGCATTCAAAGGCTTTTGTTGTCAGTAAAGCACATTGTGTCTTTTAAGGACCTCAGTGGGCATTCAAAGATTTTTGTTGTCTTCGAGGCATTTTCGTCTCGACTGGCACACAATTCCAAGCATATAATGAAGTGTGAAAGAACAGTGTCAAAGAACGTTGTTGAATTGGTGACCAATGTCGCTCCGTGTACATACATAGAGCATGAATCAAAGCGTATTTTTCATAAGACTCACTGAAGGTAAGTACATTCTACTCATTAAACTGGACTCTAAGAGTAACTCAGTAGTTGTATACATCTATCGAAGTGTGCAAATACCCCTCAAAAGAGGTTGTTCGGTCACAGTCGTCGAGTGGTTGTTGTGATGTCATATGAGTCGTCGAGTGGTTGTTGTGATGTGATATGGTTAATCTCTTTGCACTTGCCAAACAGGAGCATCTGTCGACACCATTGGCCATTTGTCATAGCCATAGGGACATTTGCCGCTAATTTTAAGTTGTACAATAAACTATAACCAGCAGTGTACCAAAGTTGGTGAAAAACACTCTGTTTTGGAGTGCTAATTTCCTCAAGTGATAGTGACAAAAATCACATGCATAAAAATGATTGACTGTGCTAGATGTGAAACTTATTAGCAGGCCAAAAGCAGTGACAGTTCATGCACACAATTTTTCTGCAGTGTTGCAGCATAGAAGTTAGTCTCGGAGTTTAAGTTTAAAGCAGCTTTGCTGAACCTAGGCCATTAATAGTTGGAAAACAGCTGTAAATTAATAGTAGAGATCAGGATTGCCATTTAAATAACACAGCTGCCATTTCAAACAGCAACACTATACATTGTCTAAGCATGCAGCTCCCTGCAAAAAAGTTATACTTTGTGCACTCAAATTTTTGGGCATGTATCAGCCCTGTTTTTTTGGGTATGGTGATTTTGGTGATATCTGGTATCAATGTATGGTGTCACAGTGAATGACTCTCTTTGATGGCATGGCAAACAATGTAATGTGCTCTGCTTTTTTCTCCGTGTTTTATTGTTTAATGTCACACAGATGTCAATATGATACATATTTAATGTCACACAAATGTCCATATGATACGCCTATTCTTGATGCCAACTATGTCTCCTTTTGTATCTCTTTGCCATCGCTCAGTTCAGCATGCGTTATTGAATGCAGCTAGTCACAACTGTGGAATGCATTATTGTACAGCTAACAGCTGTTCCATAGCTCTACTGTGATATCCCACACACAATGAAGTCATGCTGACACACTGGCTAATGAATTCCTTCATACCTCTGTCTGATGAAAAGAAAAGCTGCTCTGTGGTAGTGCCATTTGTGTCTAAAAGCGGTTTGATGATGCAGTACGTCCGGGTTTATGAAAATACCATTCAGTATTTTCTGTGCAAACCTGCTCATTAAGCCTGTGTCCTCTCCAACTTGTGCTCTCTTCCAACTTGCAACTGGCTGTTACTCTGCAAGTTGTTACTGTAATTATTTGTGCATTCTTGCAATTCACCTTTATGTGATTTCATTGTTGCAAAGTGTTCCAGAACTTTTATGTTCACAATTCACCTCTATGTGATTATATTATTGTTCTCTCAAGGTGTGCTCGACTTTTTATGTTAACCTTTCGGAAAGCATACCTTTCACGTCTGTTCGACTCTATTCCTCGCGTTTTGCACATTTTTGAATAACAGCAGTTGTAATAGCTATGAGCTTTGATACTGCTTTACAATTCGAGTGCTTTCCTATTGGACATACCGTAATGCAACTGCAAATTTGCTGAAAGCTTCTGCTGCCTAAATTCAGTGCACAGGCATGCTTGTGCTATGTTGCTCTACTCTGTAAATTGATAACCAACTTGTGCACCAAGTCATGCATGATCTTGATTGAATAAATGAACATCTGTTAGCCAGGAAGTTGTTGAAACAGTCTGAGAGCCACTAGAATTATGCCACTGCTACTGCATTTGTCTATGCAAGTCTACTGTGGCACCATTCCACAGATTTAGCTTTAAGTATGGTACAAATTTATATGGTCTTTGGTTCCTGTCATAATGAAAAGACACTAAAATGTTTTACTTATTATGCAGTCTTTTATGCGAAGCATATTAGAGACTTTTAGCAGAGCGGGCCAGCGGCCAGCGGAGGGGAGCGGACGAGAGAGGGCGCCAGTGCGCATGCGCAGAACGCTCAGGCGGCCAGCGGGTTTGCGGCGCTGCGCGCTCGCCCGCTCGTCTGGTCTTTCCAGCGGAGATCGCCCAGCGAGTGCAAGCAAGTGAGCGTCGTCGAGCACTAACATGGCGGCCTCCAGTGCGAACGTTGGTGCGTCGGCTTCATCGAGCGCGGACGCGGCGCAAGCACGCCTGCAAGCAAGGAAGCCGCGCAAATGTTTTAATGCGCTAGACGATCTTTGCCTTTTGCGGGAAGTGGCTGCGACAAGGCCATTCGGGGACGAGCTCAAGTGGGTGAGCGTCCTCGCGAGCGTTAACCGGGCGGTAGGCCGAGAGCTAACGCTTCGC